>OX465096.1:43080873-43680873 GCA_949987625.1 Chalcis sispes | reverse complement strand
GCTCACTGACGGTTGGTCGCAATCTCATGTGGCCAACCGGGAGACTACAAGCGTGTAGTCTCTCGCGCACCTACACACAGACACACACACTTTTAGACTACTATAAATGTGTGAGAGAGGGAATCTCTCACTCACCGCTTGCGCGAATAATAAATAATATGTTACGCGATCGAACATTTAATTATCTAACGCTATCCAAAATCTCATAAACCATTGAGATCTAATAATAAATTATTAAATTTTATTAGATAATACTCTGAAACAATAATTTAGAAGAATTATTATAGTCATATAAGTGCTGCTCTCGCACTTATCAAATTTCTCTAAAATTATTTAATTTAATTTACATTACGAATATTTTTATCTCGTATAAATTTAAGGTTACGCTAAGGTGAACAATATGGTATCACCCGCAAGAGTTTTTCACTCCGATAGTCTCAGTAATATTTCCTCGTTATTCAAGCGTGACCTCCCGTATCTCCGCGTCCCGTACAGTTATATTTAAAACCGCTTCTCCAAGTTTAAATAGTCTTCAGAGAGTATGAAAGTGCGCTAACCCTCTCTGTCGGTTACTGTAATAGCCAGTTGCGAGAGTAGCACAGTGACACAAAAATTATCCATTTAAAATCTCATTAGAAGTATCTTCCAACGTATCGCACAATTTGGCGCAACATTAAATATTAAAAATTGATTTTTATGGCCAAATTTCATGACTTATCAAAATAATTTGTAATAAAACTTTCGTGTATCATTTTGTACTCTTTCATTTCATTTTTTATTTTTTCAAACCAATCAAGCCGTTATTGAGAATAAAAGAAATGAACAAACTGAAAATGATGTATTATTCGGAGCGGCGCCAACCCCATCAGCAAAAAATTGGTAAAATAACTGAAATATTTGTGACAATAATGAAGCAAAATTTAAACCTCTAGGATTGACGCAGATTTGACATACTTATGCGTCTGGACTTTTTAAATCTGTGAATTCGATGCAGAACTCATGTATAAATTGTAGGTTTAATTCAAGTTCATAATTTATATAAATTATAATTGTAATACAAATATAAGCTATGGTTTTATTATTTTATTTGTTAACATTTAATTCTTTTCATATTAAAAGTAGCTTATGCATAAATTAAAAATATAATAATAATAATGGATTTAAAACAGAAAACATTAGATATTATATGTATTTTTAAGTATTTTATATATACGATTTATCATATTTTGTAAAAATAAATTTGAACTTGTTATATGTTTTGACCTATTAACGTTTAAAATTAAAAAAAAAAGTAGGTTTGACTTTACGACTTTACTGAACAGTGAAGAATGTGAAGCATCTTACATGACTAAAAATTTTATATGTTTTTGGGGTTGCTTCTAAAAATACTTTCATTAGATTTAAAAAAAAATTGTGGTGGTTTCTTTTACAAAGAAGATAATTAGTGTGATATTTTATTTTAAAATTAATATTTCATATCGAAATAGGAAACAAAACAAAATGACATACTATAAAGTGGTGTAAAATTTCAAAATATCCACTTAGTTTACTATGATTTTCAAAATGATTGTTCTAAAATTTCTTCAAAGTAGTCGCCGCCCGACAAAATACACTTGTGTCAACGTTTCTTCCAATCCTCGAAAGAGTCAGAAGAGTTCTTTTCCGGAATTGCCTTCAATTGCCGCAGCGATTAACGTTTAATCTCCTCAATCGAGTCAAAATGATATCCCTGGAGTGGTCTTTTGAGTTTATTAAACAGCCGGAAGCCACACGGCGCTAAATCTGGCGAATACGGTGGTTGTGGAATCATATGAGTTGAATTTTCGACCAAAAAGTCGTGAATAATCAATGCGGTGTGAGACGGTGCATTATCATGATGAAAAAACCATGAGTTGTCTTGCCACAATCCCAGCCTCTTTTTGCGAATAACTTCACTCAAACGACGCATAATACTCAAATAATATTCCTTGTTAACAGTTAGGCCCGGCGGAAAAAATTCTAAATGCATAAACCCTCGATAAGCGCAGAAAACTGTCAACATGACCTTGATTTTTAAACGACTTTGACGTGATCTTTTTGGTCCTGTTTCACCTTTGGCACGATATTCGCTCAATTGATTGGTTGTTTCTGAATCGTAGGCAGAGACCCATATCTCATCTCCCGTAATAATGCGTTTCATGACATTCTGGTAGTCAGAAAGCATCTCTTCGCACACATTAACACGACGCTCTTTTTCAAAAAAATTGAGTGTTCTTGGAACCAATCGGGATTTGACGCGTTTGAGACCCAAATGATCTTCTAAAATTGCTTGAATCGATCTAAATGAAATGCCAACAGTATCAACAAGGTCTCTAATTGTTAACCGACCATCTTCAAGCACAAGGTTTTTGATTTCTTTATTGTGTTTTTCATCAGTTGATGTCGATGGTCGTCCTGGACGCTCTTTGTCTTCGACGCTGTCTCTGCCTTCTTTGAACTGTTCGTACCACTTGTAAACATTTCTTTCCGACAAAGTCTGCTCACCGAAGGCCTTCTGCAACATTCTGAACGTTTCTGTACTAGAAATTTCATTTCGAAGACAAAATTTAATGCAAATTCTTTGCTCACTAATATCTGACATTATAAAAATCGCCGAAATCACTTTTTAATGTTCACGAAAACAAGCGTCATTTACAAACTAATGGATATATTGACATGAAATTTGATACAGATGTCTCTCACAGTGCTATTAGCTTAAAAAAAAAGTTTGGTTAAATCGATAAACCGGCGAAATTCAAATTGAAAATTGGTCTTACTTTTTGATCATAGTAGTACACTATGCTGGAATAAATAGTCAAAATAAGAGATATTTTCCGCTAGAATTTTACGCCGAATATGATAGTATTTATTTTCAAAAATTAAAAATTTTTAAATCTCATGACGTATTGAATCCGCCATCTTAAATAAAAAAAAACCTCACCTTGGATTTATATTGAAAACTATTTAACATATTTATAAAAAAGAATTATTTAATGTAATGTGTTAAAAATACAATAAATTTTGCAAGAAATATGAAAATGAAAAAATTTGTTGTCATTACAACCGTTTTAAACGATTATATTAGACGTTTTACATGGCTGCTACATTAGAAACCCTCACCAGAGGGCATTATGACTGTTTGAGCTAGTTTTCATGAAAGCTCTTTACTACAAATGTTTACGAAAAATCCGTCTTTAGAATTTTTATTTTTTCCGCCATTTTGGAACAATCATGTAGGAAATCATAAAAATAAAAATGGATACTTTGAAATTTTAAACAGTTTGTGCCACTTTATTTTGTATCTGAAGACCTCTTTCGATAAGAAATATTAACTTCGAGCCCTTACCGCATGGTGGCTAATATATCAACCTACTAAATGTGCTTTAAATTTAGATAAATAAACAATAAAAAAGACCATTTTCATTGAAATAATGTATGTAACTCAGTTTTTTACACCTCAAAATAGCGGTCAAGAATTCGAAAATTCACAGAATTTTGCTAAAATCATCCATAAATTTATTTTTGAGATCTATAAATTGATAAATTGATTTGCTGATCCTGAATTAGCGTTAGCTTTTGAAAGTTAAAAATGACGAATTTTCATAATTTAGAGATTTTTATTTTACATTGGTGGTTTTAGATTTTTTAATTCTGAGGCCCAATTCATTACTGACGATCCAAAAAACACTTTGAAAACAGATTTTTAGCAAAATACTATTTTGAATAACAAAAATTTGATTACTGATATATAATCAGCGATGTAAATAGCCCCTATACATAATTTTCAGCAAAATTCCACAAATTTCCAGAATTTTCGCTGCCATCTTAAATCTAGGATTTGAATTTTAAAAATCTGAGCTCAAATTCATAATCAGTGTTGAATATAGCTGTGGATATTGCAGTTTGCGTGTACAATCATGGCTTTGCTTCAATTTTGCACATAATTAAAGCGATGGACTTAGAAATTGGCCCGAGCAGCTGTGAAATGTGCTTAGAGATTGACAAACAGAGCATAAAGCTTGCAGGATCACATTTAAATCTAATAGGAAAGAAATGGAAGAGCAGGACACTAAGCTGGAAGGTGAATTACGTAGAGCGGGCATTGCGGATTAAAAGTATTGCAAAATTTTTCATGGCTTTCTATAACTTAAAACTTTAAACGTGTTGTGGCATAGTTCTTTTGTTATTAACAATTTTCTGGCGACTTTTTCTGCGAATTTTGTAAGTTTGACTTTGGAAGTGCGCCTTCCGGCCAAAAATCAATGTATCAAAATAATCCTATGTACTTTTCTAGCTGTTGGTATCAATATGTCATAATTCAAAATTTACAGGAGCTGTTGGTACGGACGTGGACCTTTCCAAAATAGAGAGGTCATCTGAGAAACGCTGCACAGCCGCCATTTTCAAATTATTGATTCTATAAAAATTATATTTTTTAGTTAATCGTATGTACAATAAACTTCTGCCTTTGTAATCTTGATTAACATTATATTTTTCCTAAAAAAATATTCCAAAGAAGCCTATTTTTTAGCCTCTGGAGTGGCCTAAGGCCTTTAAGAGCCATATGAAAAGCACATAAAATCGTTAGTCATATGAAATGCTTGACGTTTTTCTCTCTTCAGTAAAGTCGTTAAGATAAACCTGAATTTTTTGAGTTTTCGACAATAATGGGTTGATATGTTACAGTCTGTCAAGTAGGAGCGTGGTCGTGTTAATTTATAAAAAAATTTATTTAATAAGACTTTCATATTTGAATACACATTGTAAACATTACAAACAATGATGCAATTTGGTCAATAATGTGTCCAGTCACCACCGGCGTCGATAATTGCCTGGCATCTCCGAGGCATGCTTTCTACTAATTTGACGGCGTATTCTAGAGGCAAGTATCTCCAGATCCGACGAATTTCGTAAGACAACTGCTTCAAAGTGTATGTGCGTCTTTCACGAAGCTTCCGTTTAATATATGCCCAAACATTTTCAATAGGGTTTGCATCGGGCGACTGCAACGACCAATCCAATGTAACGATGCCAGATTGAGTCTTCCACTGAGTACAGAGCTTGCTGCGGTGTTTAGGATCGTTGTCCTCCTGCAGAATCCAATCTTCATTTTTTGTGATGAACCATCGTTTGGCAGATGGCAGTAAAACCTTTTTGTAGACTTTTATCATTTTCTCGGCATTTAGGTTGTCAGTAAAGAGGTGCAAAGTGCCGAATCCCTGCTTTGAGAAGCAGCCCCAAAGATGCACCTTTATTCTATGTTTTACGGTCCGCTGAAGGAGCCTATTGGTGGAAGTTGACCAGGCTCGCGTGAGGACAGAACGTACCTATATAGAACATTCATCAGTAAAAATGACATTTTCAAAATCTCTATCAATATTCTCATGCACCCAAGCGAGTCGCTTTGTCACATGTTTTTCAGTCAACAGAGGCTTCTTCATTGTGTTGCGCCATTTCAGATGATGAGTACGAAGATGGGTTCGGTTAGTTTCGTAGGATATATCTAAACCTTTTGCCATTAATTTTGCTTGTCCTTGCCGCAGTATTAAAGCAGGATTCCGCGAAAACAGATTCACTATTCTTTTTTCATCTTTTTTGTTCACTTTTCCTATCGAGCCACGTTCTGGTAAATCATCGACATTTTTAGCCACTTCATATTGCTGTATCCACTTTTGTACAAATGCCTTCGACTTTTTCATATATTTAGCAGCCGCTGATTGCGACATTTTGGGACCTTTCGGGTGGATGCAAAGGAACACAGCCTCGTAGCGCGACGCGTACTTAGCACTCATGGCGTTTAACGTGATTTTCTTTTAAAATATCAACGACAACTGAATCTTTGTTGACAATGCATCAAGGACAAAACTTTCTTCTATCGGCTTGCGAAGGAATTAGAGCAAAATCTTTTATTACTGGTCAGTAAAATCGACCACGCTCTTACTTGACAGACTGTAGTTGTTTTGAGAAAGAATATTTTATTCTATTCATAGGATTATTATGAACATAATTTATTGAATTTGTTAAATTTTACACATAAAAGATACATAAAAATGTTAAAAAATAAAATATTAAAACCATACCTCATATTTTTATTACAATTATGATTCTTATAAATTAAAACTTATACATGAGTGCAGCGTAGCTGCTAAAAATATAAATTAAGTTCAGTCGACTAAGCAAAATCTTCTACCTTAAACAGACGCGCGAGTCAAGATTCAATTCCTGTAAGAAGAAAAACAATTTTTTCTGTGTATTTTTACGTCTTCGTTTTTTTTTTTTTATAAAAATCACGATTAAATATAATTTGAATAATGAATAAATATTTATGTAAACAATGTTGGTTTATAGATTATTTAATTTAAAAAATAAAAATATTTAGTGTAAAAACAAATTTATTAAATAAACATTAATCATAATATACATAAAATAAAGTTGTAAATAAATATATATATCTAAAACATTTTTTTATTTTTTAGCATAAATTATTAATTTTTTTATTTAACAATCTTTGTACCTTTTGAAATATTATTATTTTTCTTTTTCTATTTTTATTAGAATGCTACATTAAATGTTATTTTACAATTCAAAAACTTTTTTTTAGATCTAAATCTTATACTTATTGTTTGATTCGGAAATTTATTCTCAATTGGTTCCTAAGTTTATATTTCTGATTATTTACTCTTCTTTAAGCAAGCTGAAATCTAAAACCTTGTATCTTGAGCAAGCTTTAGCGACATGAAGACCATGTCTTCATTGGAGCGAGATACAATGTTACTCGAACTAGAATGCAAAGATAGATTGAAAAAATCATAGCGAATAGTTAAAAGACCAACAAAGTACTCGTTTAGATATAGACGGTGTCGGCAGAAAAAATACAGTTATCAATGCAGTATGCAGTATAGAATGAATATGTTTTAGTGTACAATTAAATAATAATGTAATGTTGAAAGAAATTATATATTATATTATTCTTTAATATTATTAAGAAATATATTTAAAATGTCATGTTCTTAGGCAAGTGCTGTATAAACAGTGTAGACAAAAAAAGGTGTACTTTGCAAATAATTAAAAAATAAATCAAATAATTAAAGCTATAAATTAAAGGATTTAAGGAAAATCCTCTTCTGCATTTTACCTCCATTTTCTGACAAAAAATAAGAAATAAATCAGGGTATAGTCAAATAATTGATTAACATAGAATTGGCCAGTGTTATAAATCTTATTTTGTATAAGAGTTTTATAACGCTAAAATTTCTTAAATACCTTAATCCATTCAAATTATTTAATTGTCTTGTATGGATTAAATTTTATTTCGTTTAAATTGATTAGCACTATTTCGCACGCTGCTACTTGTCGTAGTGTGAATCGCTTTCCTTCCCTTATATCGTTGGTCGAAAATAAAAAAACAAAAAAAGGATAGTTATTGAATGGTTGATTAACATAATATTGTCGAATGTAATATACGAATAAATAATAATGCAATAACATAAAAAATAATAAACTATTTTGTTCTTCAATAATATTAAAAAATTTCGATCCAGCTACCATTGGCGTCATTCATCAAAGATTGATAAGGTATAGGAAGCGTTTTTCCACTACACGTAAATTATGGTCACTTGCGTACTATTCAAACCCCCGATGAAACAACGTATTGTTCGCTGCTTTCAATGCAATGGGACAACGAGCACCAGAACAGTTGAGAGACGGAAGAACATCACTCATAGTCTTATGGTCCACAAAGTAATAATAAATGAAGGCTATTATTCTTATTTGGGTGCAGCAATTACTACTGCGTGGCCACTAACCATGGCTAGTTTTTGTACTGGCTTACTGGCAAAAATCCGCAGAAATTCAGAATATCATCTCCGAATCTTCTTCAAAGATGAATGCTTGTTCACCACAAACGGGATTTCCAATATTCATAATAATAATTATTTTTGAGCTGAAAAGAATCCGCATTTTAAAATAGCAAATAAATTGACCATAGCAGCTTGAATAAGTCTCATGTAACTTCACTTCACCCATGCATAGATTATGAAGATGAAATGTTTGTGGAAATGGTATATCCATTTTGTATTTTGCTTCGTAACTGTACCTTATTGAATCTATTGGGTGTACAACTTTGCTTCCGCGGTTTTTTTACGAAATTGGAGGCTTTATTGTAAAAAACTGTTTATACATTTATGATTGAAAGTATTGTCCATCGCTGGCCACTACTTTCTCCCATCTTTCGGGCAGCATACGAATCCCGCGTTTAAAAAACTGGTCATCTTTTGAATCAATCCACAAATCGATCCAATTTTTTACTTCTTCATAAGACTGGAAGTGCTGGTCAGCCAGGCCGTGTGCCATTGATCGAAACAAGTGACAGTCCGAGAGAGCAACGTCTAGAGAATACGGCGGGTGGGGTAGGACTTCCCATTTCAAAGTTTCCAAGTATGTCTTGATCACTTTCGCAACATGGGGTCGAGCATTGTCATGCTGTAAAATCACTTTATCATGTCTCTCGTTGTATTGCGGCCGTTTGTCTTTCAATGCTCGGCTCAAACGCATTATATGCGTTCGATAACGATCGCCTGTGATTGTTTCAGTCGGTTTTAACAACTCATAATACACTACGCCGAGCTGGTCCAACCAAATACTGAGCATGACCTTGGAACCGTGAATATTCGGTTTGGCCGTCGACGTGGAAGCATGGCCGGGATATCCCGATGATTTTCTGCGCTAGGGATTATCGTAGTGAACCCATTTTTCGTCCCCAGTCACAATGCGATGCAGAAATCCCTTTCGTCTTTGCCTTGCAAGCAGCTGTTCACAAACACACAAACGCCGTTCAACATCTCTCGGGTTCAACTCGTACGGCACCCAATTTCCTTGTTTCTGAATCATTCCCATGACTCTCAGGCGTTTTGAAATGTTGCGTCACTCCCAATGATCCTGTCAATTCTTGTTGCGTTTGACACGAGTCTTGATCAAGTAATGCCTCCAATTCTGCATCTTCGATAACCTTCTTTCTTTCACCGCCATGCTGGTCTTCGACGTTAAAATCGCCGTTCTTAAAGCGTTAAAACCACTCTCGGCACGTTCTTTCACTAATAGCGGCCTCACCATAGGTATTTGAGAGCATTCGATGAGCCTCAGTCGCAGATTTCTTCATATAAAAGCAGAAAATTAAAACCTCCCGCAAATGACGAGAATTTGGCTCGTAAGCTGACACGTTTAATCGAGAATAAATTTATGATGCAGACACAAATCGACTAATATTTCGATGGCGTTATGTTTACAAATACCTAAGCTTATTGTATGACACCTATGATCTATTTATTTCAACTACTACTTACCGCTACAGCCATCTATTGCAAAACGGCGGAAGCAAAGTTGTACACCCAATAGTATTGTAATCAAACTTGCAGCTCTGGAAACTATCCATACTGGTTTGGAATTCATAACATCGATATTAATATAATTCATGATTAGTTTATTATTATTAGACTTTGAATGTTTTAATTTCTATATAATATTTAAGTTTATATTTTCAAAAGTACGACGCGCTATATCCGGAAGAACCACCTCACACGATAAGAATGGATCTGTCGATCAAAAATCTCTTCAGTGCTTCCGTTTATTAAAAAAACTTACGATTAGAATTGCTATAAATGTATTCAAATCGTTCATTTGTGAGTGCAAATCATTTTCTTTATTGGCATCAATAATATATTGCTACATTTTTATGAAAAAAAAATATTACGTAAGGTTCTAATGGTTCACTATTCTTTATTTTTTTCTTAGTAGAATCGTCAACAGAATTTTATCTTTGATGTTGCCTCTCACTGTTACTCAATCTATAGTGTTCTTTTTTTTATACATTACTCATTATAAATTGAAAAGGGTCACCGATTTGATTGGAAGGATGGAGAAAAATAATCTTGTAGCCATCTTAATCACTATATTGAAGCACGCCAAAGAGTGAAAGTCAAGAGAAATCGTTATAATCAAGCATCTTGGAAAATTGATTATGATTTGCATCCTCAAATTTCGAAAATCTGATGAATTCGTAATCAACGACCTCGAAAACCTTAGTACACCGATTTTTTTTTAATTTCAAGGATTTTTTAGGATTTTTATTTGACATTGTAACGTCGGGTTGACGTTTCAACCGCGTTTCAAATAAACGCTAACTTCTTTTGCCCTTTTTTCGAGCCTGAGTATCGAAACTTATGGGCTCGGGACGGCAAAGAAAATAAAGTCGTAAGAATTTTTAGCGATAAAGATGAAATTCGGGAATGGACAACCGTATAGGCTGACGTTGGCTTATATGCTGTCCTGGAAAGGACCTACTAAGTGTTTTGAGGATAGAGATATTTAGCCGATTCTGGCTAATACTATCTCTTTGAAAGTATAAAAGAAAAAATACAAAATCTTAGAAAAACTTACTTTTTATTGAATGTGAGGTAAAAAGAAAAATGAAGATCTCTCTCTTTCTCTGTCTCTCTCTCTCTGTCTCTCTTTTGCTGCGGCTGACTTCTCGTCGTCTTCTTTTTCGTGTGGTCTCTTCCTAAGGTCTGCTCGTAGTGGATGGTTCGAAGTAATGTTTCTGTAGTAATGTTTCCGTAGTAATGTTTTCTTCGTAGTAATTTGCGTAGTACATGGGTCCTCGCGTGCTGCCTGAGGTCTGCTGGTGATCATATTGTGCCGTATTTAAATGCGTTGGAGAAGCTACTCAGCAAATTCCTTGTTTGACCGGGAAATTCGGGGAGAGGCCAAGTTTTTCAGGCCCCCTCTTTCTGGCGAGCTTCTCGGTTAGAGAGAGGGAGAGTGAGAATCAGAGAGAGAGATGATCCATTTTTGCAGGATTTTCACATAGGTTTATTATTCACTATTAACAATAAAATTATGCTAATTTAAATTGTACAGTTGTGTTCCATTTAAAATTTAACGCATTTTATAAAAAAAATGAAGTTTTTTTTTGTCGAATTTTAAGGGATTTATTTATAAAGTGATTTTAAAATAAAGATGATTATATAAATAAAAAAAAAAGATTACTATTATGGATACGAGTGATATTCTAAGATTAGTAAGATAATAGCTTAAATAATCATTTTTAATTTAATTTCTAATTATTCGTTAAGGACTGTTGGAGGAGTACTTGTTTGATTATCTTTATTTTAAAAAAGTTATTAAGTAAATATTTGCTAGTATGATTGTAAATTTATATTAAAATTTCTACTATTATTAATCATTTTGATAACAAAATGTAATTATTAATGCGATTTCTTTTTGTACAGTTTTATTTATAAAATAAAATAATGTAGCTGGTCGCGGACTATAATTTTGTTCTATCAAATAGTGAAATAGTAATAATTAGGATCGTTGAATTGTCGCTGAAATTAAAAATTAAACTAGAGGAATTAATAACAGTTGGCCTATTGCAGTTAATCTAAATTAATTATTTATTCGTTTAATTAATTACAATACTTATTTTTATTTAATTAATTATAAAAAAAAATTATTTAGAGTGTATTTCAAGAAATCATGAGATTCCAGATGATTACGCGATGTTCTAAATTACGCTATAAGAAAGACTACCTAGCAAAAATTTGTGTGTTAAATGTCAATGGAATTTGTATTGACCGACTTTGCGATCTAGTTACTTAGAAGGAAGAATTTTATTTTATTATGACATGTGTGCGATTGCCTGTAAAAATTGCATCGTACTAAAACTTAGTTTAACGAGAGCAGCTATTCAACTCTCGGTTTGAGTTTAGGTTAGTTTTCACAACGGTCTACATTCTGTTAAAAAAGTACCGGGAATTATCGATTTAAATCTGGCGGGGCAATTTAGGCAGGTAAAATTTTTTTTCTAGGTTGGTACAACTGTCCTTAATGACTATGCCAAGTTTGTACGGAATCTGTCAACGAGTGTATTAACAGTAGCTGGTTAAGTCAGTCGATGTCGATAGTGCGTGCCGATTTTTTACAATGGGTGATTACATTGAACCAAGAATTTGTCTAAAATTTTATGTTGCGAATGAAATTTCGTGTGCCGATGCATTGAAAATGTTGCAAAAGGTTTTTGGTGATAAAGCACTATCGAAAACCCGTGCGTATGAGTGGTACAAAGCCTTCAAGGAGGGTCGTGAAGTCGTCGAAAACTTGCCTCGTTCCGGACGCCCATCGACGGCATCGACCGCAGATAACGTCGATAAAATTAACGAAATGGTGCTTGAAAACCGTCATACCAGCTTGAGGGAGATGGCACATCAACTTGAAATATCCCACGAATCCACACGTACGATTTTAATTAATATTTTGGGCATGAGAAAGGTGGCCGCAAGACTCGTTCCAAAAGAGCTTAATTTTCTTCAAAAACGCTATCGCGAATAGGACGCTTCGGACATGCTGGATCGCGCCAATTCTGATCCCGCATTCATGGAATACATCATAACTGGTGACGAAACGTGGGTGTACGAGTACGATATGCAAACAAGCCAGCAAGCATCGGAATGGGTGAGAAAAAACGAGCCGAAACTGAAAAAACCATGCCAAAGCCGCTCAAAAGTGAAGGTGATGCTCATTGTTTTCTTTGATATCCGTGGCGTGGTACACTACAAATTCGTTCCAGAGAGTCAGACGGTAAACAAACAGTATTACCTAGGCGTTGTGAAACGTTTGCACGACGATAATGTGCCGTCTCATCGAGCTACGATTGTGACCGACTTTCTCGCCAAAAACTCAACGAACACGCTTGAACGACAACCGTATTTGCCGGATTTGGCTCCCTGTGACTTCTTCCTCTTCTCAAAATTTAAATTACCGCTCCGTGGCACCCGTTTTCAGTCGATTGAAGCCATAAAACAAAATTTGGCGCGCGAGCTGAAGGCCATCCCGAAAAGCGCTAAATAAAAAATTTTTCGATGATTGGAAGTGCCGTTGGCATAGATGTATCGGAGCAAATGGAGCCTATTTCAAAGGCGACCGAATAAATTTTGATTAATCAACGTAAAAATGTTGTTTTAATTAAAAATTCCCGGTACTTTTTTGACAGACAGTATGTCAGTGGAAAGTGCATCGTGTAAGTTGTGGAGAGGCTTTATCGTGGTAGGAAAGGCAAAGAAGACACTTATCGGCTGACAAGAGCAAAAGAAAACGGAGGTCGTGTACCGACGTTACAACATATAGTATTAGATCTGCTATCTTGCATGATGAAAATCTTGGAACACTGGCCTTACCGGATTACCTGAATGTTTTCTTGTTTCTTTTTCCTCTCTTTTGTTTCTCGTTCTCTTTTTCTTCGGCTGTTGAGAGCGAACTTATCTCCAAAATATTTGAAATGTATGAGTATAAAAAATAGAGAAGGCTGTAGAAGCGTAGATATTAATGTCGCTAACGGCCGATGCAAGCGACTTAATTGTTTTATTGCTCGTACAATCAACGGACTGGCGAACACTTTATTACGTGGGCGGTTCAAATATGAAGGAGACAAACGCTGTAGATGGCGCGCATGTGTGTTTTGAAAGTCGTGGCTTGAGTATATGATAGCTGGGTCACGTCACAAGTGCATGTTTCACGCGCTCGCTACGACCATGAGTGAACGTCAAGTGCCGACCGCCGTGGCGCAACGTATTGTCATTCGTTTTTTGGTGTGGGAAGGCGTTAAAAAAACGGAAATTTTTCTGCGTTTGCGAAATCAGTTCGGTAGTAAAAACCTGAGTAGGGCTGCTGTGTTTAAATGGGCCAAAGCATTCGAGGATGGTCACGAAACCGTCGAGAATGAGCCGCATTATCGTCGGCCGCGAACCAGCATCACACTTGACAACATTTGCCGCGTAGAACAACTCATTTTGGAGGACCGTAGGATGAATGTTCGAGACGTTTCGGCAGAACTCGGCATCAGTATTGGTAGTGTAGAGTCTATCATCCACGAACACCTATAATATCACAAAATAACGGCGCGATGGGTACCTAAACTGTTGAACTTCGAGTAAAAATTCACGCGATTGAAAGTTTGCGTCTCACGCTCAAAACAATATCGAATTTGGGTGAGAGGTACTGGAACACCCCCCCCCCCTACAGTCCGGATTTATCAACCTGCGACTACCACATGTTTGGACCACTGAAAGAAGCCCTCGGAGGTCAAAGATTCAACACAGACGACGAGGTTGAGGAGTTCGTGTACACATGGCTGTCCAAGTTGCCCAAGGAATTCTTCGATACCGGCATCAAAAAGCTTCCGGAAAGGTGGACAAAATGCGTAACTTGTAAAAAGGAGTACCTAGAAAAACTGTAAATTTTTGTAAATTTTTTAGATAGTAAGTAAACGTGTCAGAGCATTTGTCTCGATCATATTTGAATTGCCCTCGTATATAAAAACCTTTTTGTACGCCCAAAACAAATAGAACATTATAGATACTCACAGCTATATACGCTTATACATAATCTTTTTTTTCTTCTTTCTATGTTAATGAACTTTTTAATGCATACCTCAATGTTTTACATTCGTAACAAAATATTATAGTATTAACTCAACATTATTATATAGTACCAGGCTGTTCAATAAGTTCTGCGGTTTGATAAGAGAGGGTGTAACGAGAGGGTGTTGTTTACCAAAAGCAGGTAAGCGAGCGCACGCTCTTTACGGCCTATACCTTTTAATTTTTCAACCAAATAAGTGTTGTATTTTACTTTTTGGAAATTAAGAGTATGAATTAAGAAAAATTATGTAACTATCGTTTTTGTTTGCACACAAACAGTCAGCTGAGAAAGGCGTTTAGCTCCCAAGCACTTGCATTGTGGCGCAAAAATTATTGAAATCGCAGCAATTTTAGCCACAGGAATATTTAACGATGGCTAATCATTTATACTTAAAGTCATTAGTGACTTGGATTTAACAATAGACTTAGAATGTAAGATCTTCGCAGACTTCCGTACGATCAAGAGGCAAGAGCGGCGTTCGTTAAATTTGACAAAAGAGGCCAGAACTGCTCAAAAAGAAAAGAATGCAGCAGTAATGAATAATTTCCTCAAAATAGAAGCCTTGTTTTACGGTTCTGGCATTGCAGATAAGGCTTGGGTAACTATAAACTGTTCTTAACTCTACTTTACAAAAACGAAAACTTTAATCACGTTATTTTTAAAACATTTTTTCCGCGATGTCAAATATGACTTAAAAAATAATTAAGACATCAACTTGAAATTTTGCACAGATATTCTAGAACGTGTTGGGCTTTGGATATACCTAGAAGTTTATATTAATTATTACTCAAAATATTGTTTTTATCAATTTGTTTTTAAAAAAAGTGTAATTTTTTTCTTTTTGTGTTCAAATTTTCATTTTTTTTTTACGTTAAAAATAGGTACATACAAAGGAAAATAACTAATTTTAAAAAAACTGTTGATTAGTTAATTTTAGCTGACAATAAGAAACTGGGCATTCCTCAGCGCAAATTGAAGAAGCCGAGTTTAAGCAGCTGTAGCGCCACCATTTTGCTTTTTTTTCTTATAAGAAAATTCGAGTGTATATATTTGAACATCAATGTCAATATATAATCTCATTTAATGTAATAAATACTCTCAGATTTTTGTAACAAATTATTGAGGAACCTGTTGTTTAGAGGGTCTTCCCCTCTTAATGAAGCACTCTAAAGGGACCATGTTTTCGCCACGTTCATGTCATCGGTCCTGAGTCATTAGCGAATTTTTCGCTCTTTCCATTTCTGAAATAAAAATTAGGGGTTTTTATTAGAAAAATAAGAATTGACTTCAAAATGTCTTTGAAAGATGATCTTGGGGTCAACGGCAAGGTCATCAATTATTTGGACTAAACTTTACAATTTTTGTCTGAGAAATTTTTTCAGAAAATATGATTCTAGAAAGTTATTCAAGGGTATCGTTACTTTTGTTACACCCTGCATATTCGAGCGTGTATTCCTTTAAATTATTAATTGTTGTGGCGAAATATTGTTTTGAGAGTAATTGAAGTCTTTTAAATTAAGATCGCAAGTTTGTTAGGATCGTTGGGATGCGAGGAATATGAGTCGCATTACTAGCAGCTGGATCAGTTAAAATTATAGCTCCAATAATGTTATCACGCATACATTTAATTTTCAATCTAGTGCCAGTACATAATCTTAGAGAGTTGAGATTCATTAATGAAATAACAGAAATTCCTTATTTGAGAAGAAAATTCTGTAGTGGGAAATCATCAGGATTGAAAGATTTTAAAAATTCTGCAAGATAATAAACTACATCTTCGGCATTGATTACTGTGTCTAACACATCGTTCAATAAGTCCCGAGACTAACCCAGAGATAGTGCTAGTAGTACCAAACTGGCCACGTTTCCATAGAGTGCGAACCTTTACATGAAACGTGTAAGAATTTCACGTCGATCGGATCACAGACAGCAGAGTTATCGAGGTTAGAGTAAAGTCACTTTGTAATTTGTTTGAAAAATGGAGAAAAGCGAGTTTCGCGTGTTGATAAAACATTGTTTTTTAATGGGTAAAAACACCGTAGAAGCCCAGCAATGGCTTGAAAAACATTACCCGGACTCCTCTCCATCCAAACCAACGATTTGTCGTTGGTATGCTGAGTTTAAACGTGGTCGTACGGACACAAACGATGCGGAACGTTCGGGTAGGCCATTGGAAGCCGTTACACAGGAAAATGTGAGTAAAGTGTTAAAAATTGTAATGAAAAATCGCAAAGTGAAGGTCCGTGAGATTGCAGAAATGACACAGATATCACCTGGAAGCGTATTTACAATCCTTCATGAAAAATTGAGCATGAAAAAGGTTTTTTCCAAGTAGGTGCCGCGATTACTTTCAGTGGAACAAAAACAGCAACATGTCGACGATTCAGAGAGCTGTTTATCGCTATTTACTTGCAATAAAAAGGATTTCCTGCGTCGATACGTGACCATGGATGAAACATGGATACATCATTTCACTCCGAAGTCGAATCGGCAATTATCTGAGTGGCGCATGGCTGGCGAAAGCCGCCCAAAGCGTCCAAAAACGCAGCAGTCTGCTGGCAAAGTCATGGCGTCTGTTTTTTGGAATACACATGGCGTGATTTTCATTGACTACCTGGAAAAAGGTAAATCGATCAACAGTGATTATTATATTGACTTGTTGGTACGTTTAAAGGAGGAGATCGCAGCAAAACGACCGCACATGAAGAAGAAAAAAATCCTTTTTCACCAAGACAATGGCACCATGCCACAAGTCCATGAAAACAATGGCAAAATTGAACGAATTGGGCTTTGGTTTGCTGCCCCACCTCCCATATTTGCCAGATTTAGCCCGTAGCGACTACTGGCTCTTTGCTGATCTCAAAAAAATGCTCCGGGGAAAAAAATTTGGCTCGAATGAGGAGGTCATTGCCGAAACTCAAGCCTATTTTGAAGCAAAGGATAAATCCTTCTATAAACATGGTATAGAAATGTTGGAAAGGCGTTGGAAAGATTGTATCACTCTAAAAGGAGATTATATTGATGAATAAAAATGATTTTTGAAAAAAAATGTTGTTTTCGTTGTTAGTCTCGGGACTTATTGAACGATGTGTTATATTCTTTTATTTGCCCTCTAACTTCGAATAAATAATATAATTTATATCAGATATAAAAATATTTCTAGGCGCAATAATGGACCTTTTAAGAAGCAACTGTCGTGGTTTATGTAACTGATTATGTAACTTATTATATAATAATTTTACCGTTACTATTAGATACATTGCCATTTTCTATGCTTAATAATTTTAGAAGTAAGTTTTCCTGTTCATCTTTAAGACGAACTTTTATATTGGTTCTTAACCTATTAAGGCTCATGGCTAGCGTAGATAGGACCAAATTAACTATTGGAATCACAACATGGCTAAAAAATAAGGTTTGCCTGTTTATTTTTTTTTTTTCAATTGTTTATAAAAAAATTGTTGGAACCATTTTTTTTGTTTATTATTTTTTATAAAATCTGATGGCACTATTCGATTCTACAAAAAAAATCATGAAGAAATTACTGGTCACGGTATTTTTTTTTAATTTTCGAATATGTGAAAAAAATTGCTGAATTAGGCAGTTTTTTGGTGTTTTTTTTTGACACTTGTTACATAAATAGTTATACATTATTTTTATTGTGCTGAAGGGTTTTATTTGTGTCCCATCCACAACAAAAGTATATAAAATATCGATAATTTTCTTATAAACAAATTGAATTATTTATAAAAATAAAGACTGAATTAACGTAGAAATAATCTTATACTATACCTTTAATACCAATATTATGTTTTCTTCATCGCATCGTGACAGGTGATGAAAAATGGATACATTACAGCAACTCAAAGAAAAAAAGTCATGAGGACTGCCTGGTGAAGCTTCTACGTTATCGGCACGGCCCAATATTCACCCTGCGAAGGTTATGCTGTATATTTTGTGAGAACAGGTCGGTGTAATTTATTATAAACTGTTGAAACCAAACGAAACCTTCACTGGGCAACGGTGTCGAATTGAATTGATGCGATTGAGCCCAGCACTACGCGAGAAACGGTCATAATACGAGCAGAGGCATGGAAAATTGATTCTTCTCCAAGACAATGCTCGGCCTCACGTTGCCAGACCCGTTAAAACCTACTTGGAAACGCTCAAATGAGAAGTCTTACCCCACACACCATATTCCCTAGATATTCCGCTGTCCGATTATCACTTGTTCCGTTCAATGGCACATGGTCCAGCTGACAAGCAATTCCGCTCATATTAAGATATCAAAAATTGATTCTAATCGTGGATAGCTTCAAAAGATGAACACTTTTACCGTGAAGATATTTGAGCTCTGCCAGGAAGATGGGAAAAGTTGTAGCTAGCGATGGGCAATACTGGGAATGATTTATTTGTAATCATTTTTTTACAATAAAGTTGCATTTTCATCAACAAAAATAGCGAGAACTTAGTTGCACACTTAATATTATATACATTGTATTGCGGTATTTATTAAGGGGATAACGGGTGCACGTGCGGGCCTCTCCAAAGCACGCACGCACTGCGCAGTATACTAACTCCCTCGATGCGGCCTTGAGAAGCCGACGGAATTCAGCCATCGTGCAATGGCACTTTTATATTTTTGTATTTTCTTTTAATGTGTTGAGCCTTCCTCCAAGGCCAGAGGCCGGGCTCAGCTGTTTAGATTATGTATAAACTGAAGGTTGACATGCCCGTGGTAGCGGCAATAATCGGGAAAGGGACACTGGATGGTTGAAATAACCTTAAATGCATACTCGTTATGCGCCGTCAAATTCTATTAAGTAAAAGCAACCAAACACTACAAATACCAAACACTACAAATATTTTGTTAAAAAATGAAAATTTATATTTACCCATCGTATTCTACTGCAGATTGCATTTTCGTCTCTATCTATCAGGACGAAATGGGCCTGGTCCACGTGATTTTACGAGGGTGGTCTGAAAAGCTTCTGACTTCAACGTGAAGATAGCAGCACTCTTTAAGGGGGGGGTAGGGTTTTGACGGCAAAAAAAAACAGGTTTTTACAGATTTTTTTTTGGGCGTACGGTAAAAGTAAATTTATTTCTAATTATTATACATTAAAGAGTAGTTATTGAACTATATTCTGTGAAATATTGGTTGAAAAATATTGAAAATTGACCGAATGGCAGCAATTCTTCGCAGGCGCCTCAGAAAAAATACATTTTGCGGTGCACGTCATACCTCAGCACTGGATCATCTGAAATTTTTTACAGTATTTCCTTACATAATTCATGAGGTAACCCTGTTGAGATTTTTTCGTTTTTGATTTTATTTTTTTTATTATTAACAACAATAGTCATGAATTCAGGCCAAAAATCGGTATTTTCACTTTCAAGTCTTGTAAAAAGTTCAAAAATTTAAAAAAAATGGAAAAACTCGACAGGGATACCTAGAGGGACATAAAAATTAAAAGAAAAACTTTGGTTATTTCATTTCAGATGATCCAGTGCTGAGGTATGACGTGCACCGCAAAATGTATTTTTTCTGAGGCGCCTGCGAAGAATTGCTGCCATTCGGTCAATTTTCAATATTTTTTAACCAATATTTCACAGAATATAGTTCAATAACTACTCTTTAATGTATAATAATTAGAAATAAATTTACTTTTACCGTACGCCCAAAAAAAAATCTGTAAAAACCTGTTTTTTTCTGCCTTCAAAACCCTACCCCCCCCCCCTTAATAAAAGCTAGCAAATTTCGTTGTTCATCTGTTAATGACAGTTGCTCATCAAAGTTTTAGCTATTTTGGATGCGCAGTTGTTAGTTGACAGTTGTTTGAGTGAGTCGATGTGAGTGTTGTTGTGAAAATGTACAATATCGAGTATCGAGCTGCCATTAAATTTTTGTTTTTGAAAGGCAATACGCCTACGCAAATCAAAAATGAGTTGAACTCTGTGTATAGGGACTCTGCACTATCATTTGCCACAGTGAAATTTTGGGCAGCAGGATTCAAACGTGGCCGTGAGAGCTTGGGAGACGATGAACGTTCGGGACGTCTAAAAACTGCAACCACTGACGATAACATCGCCAAAGTTCACTAAATGGTGCTAGACGACCGCCGAATTAAAGTGAGAGAGATAGCAGAGGTTATGAACATGTCCAAAGAACGTGTTAGCTACATATTAAATCAAGATTTAGGCATGAGAAAGCTGTCCGCACATTAGGTGCCGCGTTTGCTCACGTTAGACCATAAACGTGTTCGAATGAACATTTCCAACGCTCTATTGGCGCAGTTTAGGCGCAATAAATCCGAGTTTTGACGCCGATTAATTAGTGTAGATGAAACTTGGATACACCATTATACGCCCAAAACAAAAATACAGTCAAAATAGTGGACTGCAAAGGGGGAACCGGCTCCAAAAAAAGCAAAAACTGTTTTTTCGGCTGGGAAAGTGATGGCGACTGTTTTTTGGGATAGTCATAAAGTTATTTTAATCGGTTATCTTCAAAAAGGAAAAACCATTACAGGAGCATACTACGAATCATTACATGACAGGCTGAAGGCAGAGCTTGTGGAAAAACGTCCACATTTGCAGAAAAAGAAAATCCTGTTTCACCAAGACAAGGCGCCATCTCACACCTCAGCGGTTGCCATGGCGAAAATCCACGAATTACGGTTTCAGCTGCTTGACCATCTGCCTTACTCACCAGACCTAGTCCCAAGCGACTTCTTTTTGTTCCCTCATCTAAAAATTGCACTCAGAGGACAGAGATTTTCGTCAAATGAGGAAGTAATCACCTTCGTGAACAGTCATTTTGCAGAGAAAAACGCCAAGTACTGTTTGGATGGGTTAAAGAGATGGGAGCATCGCTGGAAGAAATGTGTAGAATTACAAGGAGACTATGTTCAGAAATAAAAAAATTAAGAAAAAATGTCTTGTATCTGTGTTAAGTCGGAAACTTTTCAGATTACCCTCGTATTTGGGATATTAAAAAAAGAACGTCGTAAAGTTTCATACTGTATAACATGCAAACAAACGGTCGGTCGCGTTAAAATCAGCTAGATTGCTATATCAAATTTCTTGGTTAATTATTTAAATAAATTATAATCTAACTAACTTAGTAAAATAATTGCGAATTTTTTTGGCGGGGTTGTTTGGGTGTAATCACATCTGCAATTTTAGTAAAAAAATTATATCTCGGTAACAATTTAAATAAAAATATTCTATTTTTATTACACTCCCAGCCCGGATGCAATTTTACTTCATATTTTTTAATTTCTTTTTTGCGCGAATATTTAATTAGTATGATTTTTTATAGTTTTTTTAAACGTTAACGATTGGTATAAATACATTTTTATATTTTGACAAGTCCATGCCAACTTGTCATGCAGATCGAAATACTAAAATACAATCGCGCGCTATTGGATAACGCAAAGCGCGCTCTGTTCATGCGTGCTTGGCACTAGATCCTGTGCGGTTCACTGAGCTGGCTATAGTATTGCTGCGCTCCAACCGTTAAGGAGCGCGAGCACTGCTCTTGTGCTCGCTTGCTGGTTAGCTGGCTGGTCGCGCCCACTTGCGGCCAATCAGGAGGTTACACACGTCCAAGTTTGCGCGCGTACACACATGTGATGCCAACTAAGTGTAAATGAGAGATCTAAACTCTTACTTACCCGTAAAATAAGAATGATAATATAAAATATACGGAGGGCGGCGGATGCCAGATCGCCGTCATGCACGCCGACAAATTAAGTAGCAGCTTACTTTGATTACTCTACGTTTCGTCATCCTCGGAACAGCAAAAATACGAGTCGTATCCGCTTCCACTTGCGTCGATGACGGGATGGGAAAAGCAGTGCAGCCAGATCGTGCGGAAAAAGTTCCCCCTCTCAAGCAGCACGCCGGCCTCGCACACACCGTAAATGATGTATGTTGGTGTGTCGGGAGGCCGAAGGAAGCCGAAGAAACCCGAGGTCGGTAGCTCAACGAAGGGGAATGATACCCCTACCACGCGTCACAGAGAGGTAACACACACAACAGTTTCATTCTGTACGTGTGATTCCGAGCGAAGCCGAAGCAAGCGCAGGCTGCGCGCCAAAAGTTACCCTCTCCCTAGGCCGCTTACCCACGCAACACAATCTAAATTAAGACAGTGTGTTCGTGAGCGAGCAGCGCTCGTGTGGCTGGAAAAGAGCAGAGCATGGCCGAAGTCAATTGCCCTCCTCACGCGGTGAAATCCCTTACCATGTGGACGCTAGCTATTCCGATAAGCTCCGGAGGGGGGCACAATTTATATATTACTTTTTCACTTTAATTTTAAATATTGTATGGTAGCCGTGCGCGCTAAGGCGCACGGACATTTATTTACAAATATACGATCTCCAGTTCAATTCTCGGCAAAATCAAATTTTTTTTTACATCTTTATTTAATTTAAGGAAAAGCCAATAATAATCAAAATGTAAATTATTTTAATAACCATAATTAATAATAAATAATTTAATAATAATAATAATTTACAACCTCACGCTACATTAGCTTATGCCGTTGCCGCTGGCATGCGTTTTTTTTTTAAAACCGCTCTATCTTAGCCATTTATTGTTATATCAATTTGTAATTTTGCCAAAAACTTCTTTAAATATAGAGTAACAAATGTTTCACTGGAAGTTATTTGTAGCTTGAACTTCTCTCGATACTTTTTCTCGTTAAAGCTAAAGAAAACGTAATTAACGAGTGTTATGTATGTGAAATTAAATAATTATTAACAAAAATTATTTATCAAATTTTTAATTAATCCATCGGCAACGCTAAAGTATTCTGCGTATTTCTTTTAAGTTTAAAAAAATTTTAACGATATTTGTCAAAGTAACAGCAATTTTTGTTTTGAAAATTATTAAAAATAGACTAAATTTTCGCTAAAAAATTTTTGATTTTTAATTTTTTTTGAAAATAAAAATGTCGATCGAAAAAATTCTTTCGGGGAAAAATTCCCTTTTTCATTCCCCACAAGCCAGTATTTTTTAAAAATTCATTTGCCCATTTTGAAAATTTCGTCATCTAGACTATACTTTAACGCGTTAATTATAATTATTATAATAATTTACATTATAATTATTATTGGCCTTTCCTTAAATTAAATAAAAATGTAAAAAAAAAACAAATTCGATTTTGCCGAGAATTGAACTGGAGATCGTATATTTGTAAATAAAAGTCCGAGCGCCTTAGCGCGCACGGCTAACATAGAATACTTGAAATTAAAGTGAAAAAGTAATATATAAATTGTGCCCTCCTCCGGAGCTTATCGGAATAGCTGGCGTCCACATGGTAGGGGAACTCACCGCGCGAGGAGAGCAATTGACTTCGGTCATGCTCGGCTCTTTTCAAGCCACACGAGCGCTGCTCGCTCACGAACACACTGTCTTAATTAAGATTGTGTTGCGTGGGTAAGCAGCCTAGGGAGAGGGTAACTTTTTGCGCGCAGCCTACGCTTGCTTTGGCTTCGCTCGAAATCACACGTTCAGAATGAAACTGTTGTGTGTGTTACCTCTCTGTGACGCATGGTAGGGGTATCATTCCCCTTCGTTGAGCTACCGACCTCGGATTTCTTCGGCTCCTTTAGGCCTCCGGACACATCAACATACATCATTTATGGTGTGTGTGAGGCCAGCGTGCTGCTTAAGAGGGGGAACTTTTTCCGCACGATCTGGCTGCACTGGGGAAAAGGGAAACTGGTTCCCTTCGCCCCCGTCTCGCCTCTCTCGCTATTGACTTCACGCGCTGCCATTGATTCGGCAATCAATGGCGGAGCATGCAGTCACATCGCGAATTCGTAAAACGACCGCATGACAGGTCACCTAATCTCTCTGTGCCATCGAATCTATAGTGATATATTTAATATTTAATGAATATTTCTGCAATAATGCTAATATATTGATAATATTATATATACTAGAAGATTTACTTATAGTTTAATGACAAATATTATTATATCACAATTTCGCTAAATAAAATGAGTATTTTGAGGATATCTTTATCAATACGAATTTTTGAGGATGTCTTAATCGATACAGATTTTTGAGGATGTTGCAATATATAGTAAAATTTTACATATATAACATAAAGTTTTGATCGATGTAGATTTTTTACATACTTTAGCTTAAACATGAAAACAGAAGACTTTTATTTAAAATTTTATCCTTAAAAGCAATCTAAGTACAATTCGTGAACCTAAGTTTTTGACATCCTCTTTATAGGATAATTTTTCTTTTTGAGAAAAATTAAACTTTCTTGCAAGAATTGAACTCTTACCTGTTAATTTAAGCTCTGATTTACTAACGTACGCACATTGATTTCTCATTTTATTGTACAGCAGTATAGTTCATAATAAATCTCGATTATCTATTGTAACGGAGTGGCAGGTTTAGCGTTACCTGCCACAGGAGCAATTAGCTTCGGGGAACGCGCAATCCGCAAAAGGCGCGGAAATGCCCGCTTCGCCCCCTTGTTAAAAGCTAACGTCTTGGACGACTTTGCTCCTGGGTCCAGGCTCGAGAAGCCGGTCTACGGACCCAACTTACCCGTTGCAACGCCGCGCAATCGTCGTTGCGCGGCTCGTGTGTCGTCCTCACCTGGCTAGTTGATCTCGGAGAGGGCGGTATCCGGAAGGAGAGCTGAAAGCTTCTCGTCGCAGAAATAATAAAAGAAAATGAAAAGAAAAGTAACGTAAATAAAAAAAATAAAAAAGAAAGAAAAAATATTGAATAATTTAAGCGAGAGAAGCTCGCACCATAAACAAAACAAAAACGCAGGGAAAATAATATAGGAGAAAAAAAACAGAAAAACAAATCAAAAATATAAATAAAATAATTTAATAAAAAAAAACGAAATAATAAATAATAAATAATTAACAATGATAATTACAAAAATAAAAAAAAATAAAATAAATTGTAATTGCCGCGTACGAGGAGCGCAGGCGGTGAGGCGCGATATAAAGCGCGAGAACGGCTCCCGCGCGCGGCGTATTCTACAAGTGCAAGAGAGAAAGAACGCCTCTCGCACTACGCCTATGAGAGTGAGAGAGAAAGGCCTCTCTCACTCGCGCGCGCCGTCCAACGTACGGGTGCGAGAGAGAAGAACACTCTCCCGCACGGAGCCCGTTAAAGCGAGAGAGAGAACGCTCTCCCACTCCTGCGCGCCACTTCTACTGCGAGTACGAGAGAGACAACGGATCTCCCGTACTACGCCGTAGGAGTGAGAGAGAAAGTGCTCTCCCACTCTTGCGCGCCAAGCCCTACGCGAGTGCGAGAGAGAACGCAACTCTCTCGCGCCGATCTAACTTGGGTGGGAGATAAAGGTTTCTCCCACTCGCGCGCGCGCCGTATACGCCGCAAGTGCGAGAGAGAAAGCGACTTTCCCGCACTGCTGCCACTAGAGTGAGAGAGATACCGCTCTCTCACTCACGCGCGCTTATGCTTCTATAGGTGCGAGAGAGAACACACCTCTCTCGCCCTGTATACGAGAGTGAGAGAGATAGCGCTCTCTCACTCGCACGAACCGCGAAAACGAATTTAATAAAGAGTGGAGTAACCGGCGGAGGTTACTCCAACGCAAACAAAAGCGAACAAAATTTACCATAAACTTACGACGGTGGCTGGCCAGCCGCGCACGCCGAAAATCGAGATAAGGCCGCTCGTAGCGGGACGCCGCTGCCGCCCAACGAAATCGTTGGCGCCGTTGCCTTGCTGCTACGCCCCTGTGGTCTGGTGGCGGTGCCCTGCGGGCTGCTGATCGCAGCTACGCACCTGCACTAAAAAACACGACCGGGACGCGCCAAGAACTCGCGATAACGTCGCGCAAAAACTTGTCGAGACGCGGGAAGAGGGCACGTGTCCGAACTGTGAAAATGGCGGAAGAGAACTAACTCTAAAAACGCGGAAAGGAGCTAGCTTGCTTAGCCTGGACTCGCCTATATTTTCTATACGGCACACGACTATTCTATCTATCGGCGTGTACCGTATTTTCCCGCCCGGGGCCGTCACGTTACCGAAATTACTCTCGGCTCGTGGACCGCGGAAGCGCGCGAAATATAAACACGCGCGGAATACGGAGTATTCTCCGTGACACTATTAAGAAATAATTTGTTTCAAATAATTAAAATACCACCACAGTATTCTAAAATTAAGATTATTCTTTTTTTTGACATAATAAATTGGATGTTTGTTATTATTTGGCAATATTATATTATTCGGTCAAGCAGCAAACACGACACAAAATATTTTATTCTGAATTATACCTTTATTATATACTTATATTTGAAAAAATATATATTTATAAAATATTTTTTATGCATTAGATCGGAAATAGAACTTTTTATAAAAGTAAGACAATAAAAACTTATTGAATAGTAAGTATTATATAAAGTTTTTATTTTCTTAAAGGTAAAATAAAAAATGTTGAAACATCCGATAATGTGAATACACTACTAAAAGCTAAAAAAAAAATATTAATATCATGGAGGTACCTATAACAGTAGTAGTATCTATAGAAGGTTTTATGCGTATATTTTGATATTTCGAACATAAATCACCTTATTTATCCAATGTTAAATTTAAAAATTTATTATGAATATAAATAAATGATTTAAAGATTTTAATCGTGAAAATATGGTTATAATTTATTTAGTAACTTTCCATAAAGCGTATTTCAATCCTTTCTAGAATTATATATATACTGTCTGTCAAAAAGGTACCGGAAATCTTAAATTAAAACAACATTTTCACGTTAAATAATCAAAATTTATTGGGTCGCCTTCAAAATAGGCTCCATTTGCTCCGATAGATCTATGCCAATGGCACTTCCTATCATTGAAACATTTTTTATAGGCGCTTTCCGGGATGGCCTTCAGCTCGCGCGCCGAATTTTGTTTTATGGCTTCAATCGACTGAAAACAGGTGCCACGAAACGGCAATTTAAGTTTTGGGACGAGAAAGAAGTCACAGGGAGTAGAATCCGGCGAATACGGTGGTTGTTCGAGCGTGTTCGTTAAGTTTTTAACGAGAAAATCGGTCACAATCGTAGCTCGGTGAGACGGCGCGTTATCGTCGTACAAAACCCACAAGTTAATAGCCTACAAATTTGGTCGCTTCTTACGGATACGCTCACGCAAACGTTTTATAACGCCTAGGTAACACATCGTTCAATAATTCCCGAGACTAACAACGAAAACAACATTTTTTTTCAAAAATCACTTTTATTCATCAATATAATCTCCTTTTAGAGTAATACAATCTTTCTAACGCCTTTCCAACATTTCTATACAATGTTTATAGAAGGATTTATCCTTTGCTTCAAAATAGGCTTGAGTTTCGGCAATGACCTCCTCATTCGAGCCAAATTTTTTGCCTGGAGCATTTTTTTGAGATCAGCATAGAGCCAGTAGTCGCTAGGGGCTGAATCTGGCAAATACGGGGGGTGGGGAAGCAAATCGAAGCGCAATTCGTTCAATTTTGCCATTGTTTTCATGGACTTGTGGCATGGTGCATTGTCTTGGTGAAAGAGGATTTTTTTCTTCTTCATGTGCGGTCGTTTTGCTGCGATCTCCTCCTTCAAACGTACCAACAAGACAATATAATAATCACTGTTGATCGATTTACCTTTTTCCAGGTAGTCAATGAAAATTACGCTATGTGTAACCCAAAAAACAGACGCCATGACTTTGCCAGCAGACTGCTGCGTTTTTGGACGCTTTGGGCGGCTTTCGCCAGCCATGCGCCACTCAGATGATTGCCGATTTGACTCCGGAGTGAAATGATGTATCCCTGTTTTATCCATGGTCACGTATCGACGCAGAAAATCCTTTTTATTTTGAGTAAATAGCGATAAACAGCTCTCTGAATCGTCGACTCGTTGCTGTTTTTGTTCCACTGAAAGCGATCGCGGCACCCGCTTGGAAAAAACCTTTTTCATGCTCAGGTTTTCATGAAGGATTATAAATACGCTTCCAGATGATATCTGTGTCATTTCTGCAATCTCACGGACCTTCACTTTGCGATTTTTCATTACAATTTTTAACACTTCGCTGACATTTTCCTGTGTAACGGCTTCCAATGGCCTACCCGAACGTTCCGCATCGTTTGTGTCCGTACGACCACGATTAAACTCAGCATACCAACGACAAATCGTTGGTTTGGACGAAGAGAAGTCCGGGTAATGTTTTTCAAGCCATTGCTGGGCTTCTACGGTGTTTTTACCCATTAAAAAAAATGTTTTATCAACACGCGAAACTCGCTTTTTTCCATTTTTTTAACAAATTACAAAGTGACTTTACTCTAATCTCGATAACTCTGCTGTCTGTGATGCGATCGACGTGAAATTTCTACACGTTTCATGTAAAGGTTCGCACTCTATGGAAACGTGGCCAGTTTGGTACAACTAGCACCATCTCTGGGTTAGCCTCGGGACTTATGGAACGATGTGATATATTAATATATTATAACCAAACCTCATAATGAATCACCCTATATATATTAGTTATTTATGTACCATAGACAAGCCTCGCATCATTACAGCTTGAGGCAAAATATGTTGTGGATGGATAGTAGGGCCGCAGTCGCGAGCGCAGCGAGCGACTAAGGCGCCTTTATCCATCCACAAAATATGAGCCGAAAGCTTTAATGACGCGAGGTTCACTCATGGTGCTTAAAAAATTTTTCAGCCTTGTAACCCGTACGAAGACTCTTACTTAGTTAACAGAATAATTAATTTTATTTTGTTGCATATCAATTAAATGCAATTTCGAACCCATACTGACAGTTCGTAAACTACAGATATCGTCTGCTAACGCATGCGCATTTTCTACACACACACGAACATGTACATGTCGTGTCGAAAAGTGACAGACAACATAATGTAAATATAAATATAAATTATGAAATAAAAAAAACAGTAAATAGATTCATATTTAAAAACAAAATTAATTCTTGAACAATTATTATTTATTAAAAAATATAAATTTCTTGAGTATATTTATTAAATATTTATACAAAATAACATTTTTAACAAAAGTTTTTTTTATAAGATTTAAAGGCTTATAAATAATATTAATACTATTATAATTAATATAAATACTTTCTTATGTTATTTTTATCATAACAATACTATATTTGTTTAACACATTTTTTGTATAATCAATGAATTTTAGTCTCTTATTTAACATTAAAAAACAGTAACTTTTTTAAATATTTTACATTTAATTTCTTCACACAAAAAACTTTTAAATTATTTATCTAAATCACAAACAAAATTATAAACTAAAAAATTATCACTTTAAAATCACTTATTATTAAATTTTTTAATTTTGCGGGATTATATTAGACTTTGCTTTTTCTGTTAGTTTATTTAATTCACGTTTGCATTTTTCATCACTGTCACTATCACTCGTCTTATTTTCATTATTTAATAAATTGTCGATTTTTATTCTTCTCACATATTAAGAACGAATATTACCGACACAACGATACACTATACTGAAAGAAAACAAAAGAAAAGCAGAGCCCCGTGGTCGCTTGAATGTACATACTGAGCGAAGGAGAGAGCGAGACAGAGATAGGGTGGTCACGTGTGAGCAATGGTGCGCGCGATCTTATCGCTATCTCGTTCTCTCTCCTTCGCTCAACATACATAAGTCTTATTACGCGTTTCGAAAATATAAGTTTCGATGAAGACTCACATGCTAGGCTATATGAAGCGACAAATACATAGCAGTGGCGCTGTTAACTTTTTTTTCTCCTGGGACGTATACAGCCTAGGAGGACGTATAGAATGACATACAGCCTAGGAGGACGTATAGAAAAATGTTAATACGATCGAGAAGGCGCTTGCGCGTATGGAAACCATTTACACGCTGACGATGCTCCGTAGGTAAGAGTCGCCGTACGGGTTAGTAGGCTGAAAAAAAAAAAAATATATATATATATATATATATATATATATAACACATCGTTCAATAAGTCCCGAGACTAACCCAGAGATGGTGCTAGTAGTACCAAACTGGCCACGTTTCCATAGAGTGCGAACCTTTACATGAAACGTGTAGAAATTTTACGTCGATCGCATCACAGACCGCAGAGTTATCGAGGTTAAAGTACAGTCACTTTGTAATTTGTTTGAAAAATGAAAAAAAGCGAGTTTCGCGTGTTGATAAAACATTGTTTTTTAATGGGTAAAAACACCGTAGAAGCCCAGCAATGGCTTGAAAAACATTACCCGGGCTCCTCTCCATCCAAACCAACGATTTGTCGTTGGTATGCTGAGTTTAAACGTGGTCGTACGGACACAAACGATGCGGAACGTTCGGGTAGGCCATTGGAAGCCGTTACACAGAAAATGTGAGTGAAGTGTTAAAAATTGTAATGAAAAATCGCAAAGTAAAGGTCCGTAAGATTGCAGAAAAGACACAGATATTACCTGAAAGCGTATTTACAATCCTTCATGAAAAATTGAGCATGAAAAAGGTTTTTTCCAAGTGGGTGCCGCGATTGCTTTCAGTGGAACAAAAACAGCAACGAGTCGACGATTCAGAGAGCTGTTTATCGCTATTTACTCGCAATAAAAAAGATTTCCTGCGTCGATACGTGTTCATGGATGAAACATGGATACATCATTTCACTTCGGAGTCGAATCGGCAATCATCTGAGTGGCGCATAGCTGGCGAAAGCCGCCCAAAGCGTCCAAAAACGCAGCAGTCTGCTGGCAAAGTCATGGCGTCTGTTTTTTGGGATACACATGGCGTGATTTTCATTGACTACCTGGAAAAAGGTAAATCGATCAACAGTAATTATTATATTGACTTGCTGGTACGTTTGAAGGAGGAGATCGCAGCAAAACGACCGCACATGAAGAAGAAAAAAATCCTTTTTCACCAAGACAATGCACCATGCCGCAAGTCCATGAAAACAATGGCAAAATTGAACGAATTAGGCTTTAATTTGCTTCCCCACCCCCCGTATTCGCCAGATTTAGCCCCCAGCGACTACTGGCTCTTTGCTGATCTCAAAAAAATGCTCCAGGGAAAAAATTTGGCTCGAATGAGGAGGTCATTGCCGAAACTGAAGCCTATTTTGAAGCAAAGGATAAATCCTTTTATAAACATGGTATAGAAATGTTGAAAAGGCGTTGGAAAGATTGTATCACTCTTAAAGGAGATTATATTGATGAATAAAAATGATTTTTGAAAAAAAATGTTGTTTTCGTTGTTAGTCTCGGGACTTATTGAACGATGTGTTATATATATATATATAGGGTGATTCATTATGAGGTTTGGTTTTTAATCTCAAATAAAAGGCATAAAGTTGAATTCTATAGTAATTTTATTGTGAGTCCAAAGAACAATCTATGACATTTACTTTTTAAAGATTATCTCATTTAAATGTTGACCGCGACTATGCCGTAAGTGGTCCATCCTGAGGGCCCAATTTTGGACGACGCGTTCCAGCATAACGACCGGTATATCACGAACGACACGAGTAATGTTGGCTTGCAAAGCGTCGATTGAAGCTGGCTTATCCCTGAAGACCAGAGACTTCGTGTAACTCCAAAGAAAATAATCTAAAGGTGTGATATACACGATCTAGGCGGCCAATTTACTGGTCCAAAACGTGAAATCAGGTTCTCACCAAAATGATTTTTCAATAAGTTTATTGTTTCTTTTGCTGTATGCAAAGTAGTGCCGTTTTGTTAAAACCAAAGTTCACCGATACCACGAGCTTCAATTTCAGGTAGCAAAAAATCCGTTATCATGGTGCGATAGCGGTCGCCATTGACGGTTACGTTCTGACCGGACTCATTTTGAAAGAAATATGGACCGATGATTCACTGGCCCATAAACCACACCAAACTGCGCATTTCTGTGGCTTTAGTGGTAGCTGTTAAAGCTCTTCAGGTTGTTCATCAGCCCAAATACGGCAATTCTGCTTATTGATGTATCCATTGAGCCAAAAATGCGCCTCATCACTGAACAAAATTTCGCGATAAAACAGCGGATTTGTATTGAGCTGATTCAGAGCCCATTCACCAAAAACACGACGCAAACCTAAGTCGCCCGGCTTTAATTCTTGCACGAGTTGAAGTTTGTATGCCTTAAAACCAAGATCTTTACGTAAAATACGCCAAGTTGTTATGTACGACAAACTAAGCTGTTGAGAACAACGCCGAATCGATTCGTCACGGTCTTCAGCCACACTCTCAGCTACAGCCACTATATTCTCTTCACTACGTGCTGGATGTGGTCAAATTGGTCGAGTATCATCCAATAATGTATGCTGGGTTTTAAATTTTCGGATGGTATTGGCTATAGTGGTTTCGGTAGGTCGACGATGCACACCATAAGTTGCTCTAAGAGGACGAAAAACATTTCTCACAGAACGCTGATTTTCGTAAAACAGCTGAACAATTTGGATACGTTATTGCGGTGTAAGTCTTTCCATGATGATTTGTCAAACAGTACTGAATAAAAATTACATTACAGTTTGACATGAGTCACGCGTGATCTGTAAAAAGAAAGCCTATTGAAAATCAAACCTCATAATGAATCACCCTTTATTTATATAATCATGAGCGTGCGGCATGAATAAGCGTGTGTGCTTAGTGTGTAAGTCAACTGTACATCGCAGTTCAAAATCTATACGTAAATGCAAAGGCTGTGAACGCGTATTTCTTACTGCTCGCTTAAACGGCGCGTGGACTTGAAATTTTATATTATATCGTTGCGCTTTGTGCTGTCAGTTGCGATCGCCGTTTACCTTAGTTTCGTCAGACGCGCCTCTTAGCGAAATCTGCTCAGTGAGTGCAATTTCGGTTGCAGTAACTGCATCTAAGTGCGATTAGATACCCCTTCCCCCCCTAACATTGACTTAAGATAGGCAATTCAGCCGTTAGCGTTTGCTTAACATGTGCTTACCTCCTCTTCTTCGCAACTACAGCCGTTGAAAGTATCGTGCTCGCTACTTAATTCGCACGCGTCTTCAAGGATGTCGTCGAATGAGATGCCGGCGTAGTTCTCGGCGTGGAATAACACGCAATTTTAGCCTTTTAAAGAGTCTGTACAGAATAATATATAGTAGATGCTCTTAAAAAACGAGTTAATTTGTTGAAGCCGAAGTTGAGCATGTAAACTGTGAACTTCTTGAGGAAATAAATGCGACTCGTGCTGTCATTGATGGACATAAGCATGATTGCTCTCGGATCCTTGTGAAATACGCGTATGAGGTATTTTGATTTAATTTACAGACAGGTTTTCACAGGCAATACAGAGAATTTTTGAGGTTACAAATCGTATCAATTTTATAAATTTTTTGACGTGGATTCGTAAATGATCTTCTTCGTCGTCCCTTACTGATGCTGGTACGGTGGAAAACCGTGATTGTTTCACTCTAGTCATTACCACGTCTTTACCGTATATTAGAAATAAAATTATATCTCAATCACGGCTTTTATGTGATAAATCATGTTTGTCAATTTTTGGAGTAGGCAGTGATAGCAAGGTTTTTATGACACCTCTTTGGCCTCGTCAAGTTTAAGAATTATAACGTGCTGCAAATAGAAAATATAAAGATCTGGATCAATTGCGACCGACCGTGCGTAACTTGATTCTGTGTATACGTATTGAAAATCATTCACCGTTAATCCCAATTAGATCTTTAGTTAATCTTGATAAACTTACACCGCGTACTTAGTCACAGTGAGTGGCAGCTACTTAGTCGGTTCTTTTTAATTTTTCTGGTTATTTTAGTATTTGTCATAGTAACATTCATTATGAGGTTTGATTTTCAATAGGCTTTTTTTTACAGATCACGCGTGACCTCTGTCAAACTGTAATGTAATTTTTATTCAGTATTGTTTGACAAATCATCATGAAAAGCCTTATACCGCAACAACGTATCCAAATCGTTCAGTTGTATTACGAAAATCGGCGTTCTGTGAGAAATGTTTTTCGTGCTCTTACAGCAACTTATGGTGTGCATCGTCAACCAGTAAATTGGACCAGTAAATTGGCCGCCTAGATCGTGTGATATCACACCTTTAGATTATTATCTTTGGGATTACACGAAGTCTCTGGTCTCTAGGGATAAGCCAGCTTCAATCGACACTTTGCAAGCCAACATTACTCGTGTCATTTGCGAGGTACTGATCGCTATGCTGGAACGCCGCATGCAAGACGGCGTAGTCGCGGTCAACATTTAAATGAGGTAATCTTTAAAAAGTAAATGACATAGATTGTTCTTTCGACTCAAAATAAAATTTTTATTATAGAATTCAACTTTATGCCTTTTATTTGAGATTAAAAACCAAACCTCTTAATGAATCACCCTATATATACATAAATATATATATATATATATATATGTATATATATTGTGACGTGGTGTTTTGCACCAGTCACATGAGGAGGCCAAAGCATAGCTTATGCGCCTCCTCGTAGCTGAAATATCCCCCTTTTACAATCTTGGCAGCCTCGCAGGACTGCCACGCGTGATCCTAACTAACAGCCACGCAGGGCTGTACATACGTTACCTTCACCAGGTACATGGGCTTTAAGCTCAAGTAAAGGCTCCAGCGAGGAGCCAGTCTCAGGAGCCCATGAATAGTCGTGGCAGTGCTCGCACGCACACTGCAGCAGGGTTCCTCTCCAAGCTCTTTCCCGTCCTTGTAGTGGTTCCCGCACCTGCAACCTCCCAGACAGCAATTAAACAAGGAAGAAAATAATAGTAGCAGCTGCACCTGGGAAGGAAGTACAAGCTGCTACACAACATCATAGGAAAGCGGAGAGGGGGTTAGAAGGCAGGCAAAACATAGAAACACAGCATTTGAGTGCAAGTAAATACGCATCTGAAGGTGTCTGATAGTGTTGCCTCGCTGCCGCTGCAAGCAGGCTATCGCTGTCCCCAACACCGCTGCTTCGCTTTCTCAACCGCTCTTCGTCCGAGCCGCAGTTGTTGACCCGCAGTACGGCCGCACCTAGAACAGAGAGAATATAGACAAATTAGTCGACGCCTACCAGCTATGGAACGCGTCGACTTACCTTGATCCTCCGTACATCTGAGGTAGATTCTCGCCACTCCAGGAAATACACAACAACAACACTGGCACTCGCGAGTGGATAACCTCAAGGCGCGCTGCTGGCAAACAGTAATATCAACTGCCGCCAGCGCTGAGCGCGCGCGGCGGCTGCGTCGCGTAACGTACTTTACACCTACGTTGCGCCGGCGCAGAACGATCATCAAAAAGCCGCGCTCGCGAAAGTGCCACGCAATAAGCTTTCCTTTTACTCCGTTCGGGTCCGTTGTAGCGAAAAGTCACAATTAGCGAGCAGTCGACACTCCGCTCGGGTCCGTTTGAGAAAGAAGTCGCGATACCGCTGTAGCTTTGAAAAACTATACGAGCGTGCGAGAAAGTTGTATTGTAGTCCGGAGCGTGGAAGAAAATCTGGTAAGTGCATCAAGGTGCAGCAGCTTTTACCAGGAGGCATCCCTGCAACGAATCGTCCCCGTATACTTTCCGGCTGCGTGTGTGCGACCGCGTCGCGTGTTACGCGCCATTTTCGGCCGTTGTGTATGCTGTACGCCCGCGACCGCTCTAACCGTGAGTTAGCCGCGCGAGCTATTTGCCGCGCAAGAAATTGCGCTACACGATTGTAGCTGGCGCCCTGGGCTCCCGTTAAAACGCGATAAATTCTTGTATTTGCAATTTAGTTTAAATAAACGTATGTGTTCGTGTGCTAAATTTTTAAATCAGTCGTTTAACTTGCACTAGCAAGCAACCCGCTCCCCCCCCCCCCTTTACATTTGTCCGCCACCCTGATCCCCAGTGGCGTTACAAATTGACGCCGACAACGTGGGGCCGACACAAATCACGCTGATTTGTGAAAAATTTTCGGGATCGCGCAATCGTGTGTATGTGTGAGGACAGTGAATTTGTGAATAATAAAAGCAGAAACAGTGAAGTGTGAGGTAAAGTGCATGTATGGTAGTCGCAGTCGTAAGCGAATACCGCATTCTCGAACTCGCCGTTCGCCGCCATTTTTCGCGCGTCGTAAAAGCACACGCGGCCGGACGAGGACGAGAAGGGAAGGAAGCCAGTGAGCGGCCATCTTCATCGACTACGCGAGAAAGCCGCACAGTAGCGCTGGCGCTCGCATACGCCACGTCGGTGGTCGGTAAGCTCATTCGAGTGTGCGCATCCAGCGGTAAGATCGAGACTACTCGCGATAATTTAAAAACAAATTGTTTTGAAGAACGTTTGCGAGAGTCAAGTAAAATTTTAACTTGTTTTTTTTCTTCTTTTCTCGCACAATTCAACTAGAAATTATTTGAATATTTTAATTTTTTTTTCTTTCATAATATTTTTTTACGACAAAAGTAACAATTTTTTTCTGATAAATAATTTAATTTTTTTTTATGTTTTTTTTTCTATTTTTCGTTGTTTTCGCTGCGCTTGGCTTGCTGCCTACCGGTAAAACTTTTTCTAAATAACTAATCAAAAACAAAATTTATCTTGCATGCTAGTGATTCGAATTAAAAATTTTTTTTTTGTGCAATTGCTGGCGTACTGCCGCTATTATCCCTACCGCGTGTGTTAGAGTGAGTACCTATCTGTAGTGGAGCTGTGACGTCAGCTCGATAGCTGCGAGTGTAGCGCCACGCTTGGACGCGTATCAGCAGACGCGCGTCTGAACTAAGCACGACGCAAGTTACGTCGTATATTCGATTGGCGCTTCGGAGCGGTTAAAATAATTATTTTTTTTTCCCGTTATTTTTTCGTTTTTCTTTCTTTTGGCAATTTGAATATTTATTTTTTGTGCTTTCTGTAGTAAATTAAAGATAATAAATTTTTCTTAGTAATAATATTAATTTTTTTTTTTTTTGATTAATTTTTCTAAATTAAATAATAATTTTTTTTCAACTAAATAAAAAAATATTTTTTTAAAATTTTTTTTAATTAAATAAAATTTGTTTTTTTTTTTAATTTTTTTTGTTGAGTATTAAAGTTTTTTTTTCTCTCCTTTACCATTTTTTCAATAGTTTTCGGTATTCTCGAGAAATTATTTTTTTTTGGCCTGTGTTTTCGCTTCCGGCAGGGTGCGCCGTCGCCCCTACATCGTCTCGCAAGACGACGAACATCCCGCCGCTCACTCTACACCACCAATAACATTATTTTGTGCTGTTTTGTTCCGTTTTTTTTGCACGTTGACCCCGCACCGTGCTGCAAATAGCAGTCACGGATATTTACTTGTATTAATTGTAATGTGGCATGCTGTGAATTTAAATTATATCTAATTTATATATATATTTTTTTTATTTTGGCGAAAATCTATTTTTTGTTGTCTCGTATCCCTCGGAATTATTTTCGGTTATAGCACCGTTTGCTTACATAATGGCCATTTTTCTGCACTCGGACTTCGATCGCGCGTATTTCCCCGCTACTTTCCCCCGTTTGTTTTGCATAGCTTGTCGCGGACCACGACTGTCTCCCGCTAGCCTAACCTCCTCCCGCCTGGCACCCTACTATAGCGCATTTACTGGATTAAGCACGTTGCATTACGCATCCCGCGCCGACGCATGCGAGCGAATTATTAGTTTTTTTTTCTAGTTTTCAGCTTCGCGTGGGTTGGTGGACTTAGCCATAGCAGTCAGGAAGCAGTTTGACGTAAAATTTCAGCAACGAGGTGCGAGCTAGGAGCTCGAGTTGATTTTGAAATTGTGTCATTTTTTTGCGTTTTGCTTAGCAGCAGCTGTTTAGGTGGAAGTTAACTCCCTCAGCAGAGCTAACCGAGCACGCACTCGAGCTATTCGTCCCAGTTTTGAAATTTGCGTTGAGCTGACTACACTAAGCGTGATATTTCGCTCGTTTCGCCGTAACGTTGCGTGTTGTTATTGTACGTCGTCGCTGCCGTCGTTGCAACTGTTTTGTTTTCTCGTGGTTTGGTTTTTATTAGTGTCGCAGAATGGAGTCGGATCGCGCCGTTAACCGTGATATGATTTCGCTGGAGCCTGAGATTATCAGGAGTTCCATTCGGTATGCTATTTACACCGCAACCGATGGACGCGTGTTCGAAAACGCACAACGATGCGGACTCAACATCGATTGCGACACCTACGTCGTGCGACAGCGGCTGGACAGGTACGAGCTCCATCGCCTGTTAGGAGCCGATGCCGCTCCATGGAACCCCGCGCAGAATGAGCGCGCGACTCACAGCCGTCTTCCGCCGCTCGAAGCGGAACCAATTATACCGCGCAGTTCAAGTCCAAACTTCGATTCTCCCGCGTGTCTGCAAGCGCCTAATATTTCAGTTTTCTCGCAGCTGGCCGCGCGCGCATGGGATAGCACATCGTCGGAAGCGGCACGGACGCCGCAGGGCGAGCCTGATATCCGCGCACCGCGAGTGCGTATCGCCGATACCACGCCGGAGAGAGCTCGTGCGACGAAGACCCCTTCGCCGCCCCGTGCGCAGTCTACGCGGCTACACCAGACGGTTGGCCGGCTTGGCAGGGACTCGCTGATGGAATTAACGGACCCCGTAGAGCGTACGTTCCACGGAGCAGCCTCCAGCTACCGCGTACCACCAGCGGTAGGCCCTACGGCTGCCCTCGAAGAGTTAGACCTGTTCTGGACGTACGTGGTTGAAAGCCAGCGGCCGACGGAAGACTGAAGGACCGCGGCAACGTATCCGAGGCCAGCCGTAGACGCTCCACGAGAACAGCAAAGGCACGAAGCACCATATTTCGAAGCAGCGCACGCAAACGCCCCGTTCGGCGAGTTAGCTGTGCAGCCGTTGCCACCCGCTTCTCGGCGCGTTACCGTAAATTGGAGAGCGCCCACGAACGAAGAGGCTTACGCGCCGTACCCACGATCACCGGAGGACCGACGGCCGACTCGGCTGGCACCGCCGCCGCCTTCGCATCCCGCAGAGTTTAACCACCAGCAGCCGTACAGAGCGGAGAGGTAACACGCACCTCTAAGACCTCCGCTTGAAGCTGCAGCGCCTCAGCACGCGCAAACGAATGCCACGCAGCTTATTCTCGACAATCCCACGTTTCTGTGCAAAAAGCAAACATGCGAAATACTGGAGAAGTGGAGCATTTCTTTCAAAGGGAAGCAGAAGCAAGACCCCGAGGGATTCCTGACCAACCTGAATCAGTGTCAGAAGAAATACGGCTTGACTCTCGAAGATATTGTTAAAGCTCTGCCGGCGGGCCTCGACGAAGAGGCATGGTACTGGTTTCGCCGCGAACACAACCGCTGGCAAACTTACACTGAATTTGTGGACGCGTTTCGGTTGCAGTATTGCACCGACAATCTGCAAGACCGCTTGCGCCAGGAAATCGGCAGACGGACACAAGGCTTGCAGGAAGATATATCTACGTTCCTGCTCAAATTCCGCAATCTGCTAGACCAAGTGCGACCGCCGATGTCATTGTCCGAGCAATTAGATTGCACGTGCCGCAACCTCCATCCAGCGTATAGGCAAGCTGTTTCGTGCGACCGCGTTCGTAATTTTATAGAGCTGCAGCGTCTGGGGAAAAAGTTCGAGACGAAGAAGTTGCAAGACAAGGCTTATCGTCCTCCTCCGCAACCCGAGGAGTCGTTCTTCCCCAAGGACGCGTACGTGCCGCCGCACCCGGGACGCTCGGTTAAAGCTGCTCCCGTAAAAACGGCGCGACTTATAGATATCGACGACACAAATTATAGCACGGACTTTGTCGCCGCCGCGAGCGCTCCGGAGGAGCACCTCCAGCAGCCGCAGTCGCAATTTAAGCCGCCGGCTCCGCCGCAAGCTCGAACTCCGCCTAAAAAGCCGCGTCCACTAGCGATTACGCGCACAGCAGCCCCCAAGGCATCCGCGGGAACGCAGACCGAACTACCGCCGCTTCTGCGACCCGCTGACGTGCCCCCGCAGCGGCAGCGTAATTCTAATCATTACGCGAACAGCAGCACCGCGCCGCCGCGCGCTGTGGTATACGCCGCTAATAACCAGCAGGATAACTCGCTACAAGCTCGTAAGCAGCGAGAGCCGTGCCGTCGATGTGATCAGCTAGGGCATTGGGCTGCGGAATGCCCTAAGTCCCCTAAATGTTATAGATGCGGGCAACCAAATGTACAGCGAAGGGACTGCAATCGATGCAGAGCGTCTCCACGGGCGAGAAACGCACCACAGGGGACTCGTTAGGAGCTCGCGGGTCCTCGCGCAGCCGAAAGGCAGCTCCACGCCGCGGGCAGCTCCATCCTGACCCGCCACGCCTAACGCCGCCACGCGACGCAGTTGAGGTTTCCGCCGCAACGGAATCTCGAGCAGCAGCAGCCCCATTGGATCCACCGCCGTCGCTGATCCAAGATAAACCGCACCTCCGCGAGGTACGGCTATTTTTTAATATTGAGCTCAATGGTTTGAAGCTCAGAGGCTTACTGGACGATGGCGCCGTCCATTCGTTCCTGGGAAAGGGTTTGAGCACGTTGTTGCAGAACAAGCTTAGCCCTGCGGCTAACACAATTAACGTGGCAGATGGAGGAGCAGTGGCAATCCAGGGAGTGCTGGATGTGACTGTCTCTATCGATGGAGAAAGGCGCACGCTTCCTTTCTTTGTGGCAGATGGATTGCAATACGATTGCATCCTGGGCATCGACTTCAAGAGGCTGTTTAAATTGAAGATTGATTATGGCACGGATACCTGGTGGACACCACGGGGCGTGGTGCACCAGTTGTATCCGTACGGGTCCGATCCGGCGACCTTTTCGGCCGTCGCGACCGTCGGCGGACTCGTAGTAGCAACCGACGACGAGCAGGAGCAGCTAAATGCTCTGCTCGACCGCTTAATCCCGCCAACACCCGCATCGCTAGGATTAACCAACTTAGCAGTGCATACCATCGACGTGCAAGGAGCTGCGCCAATTCGGCAGCATGTGCGCAGATATTCGCCAAAAATGCTGCAAGTTGCATACGATAAGATCGATCGCATGCTTGCCGAAGGTATCATTGAGCCGTCCGACAGCCCGTGGTGCAGCTGTCCGGTAATCGCACCGAAAGCCAATGGAAAGTGGCGTTTCTGCATTGACTACAGGCGCATCAATGCTGTCACTAAACGCTCCGCTTATCCCCTCTGCAACATGGACGATATTTTAGACAAGCTTAGATCGGCTCGCTAAATCTCTAAGCTCGATCTCAGTCAAGCGTATCACCAAGTCCCGCTCGACACCGCAAGCAAAGAAATCACCGCTTTCTGCATCCCTGGACGCGGACTTTATCAATTCACGCGTATGCCGTACGGTTTAACGAACGCCCCCGCAACGTTTCAGCGAATAATGGACCGCCTTATTAAGCCGCAGTGGGAACCGCACGTCTTCCCCTACTTGGACGACGTGATTATCGTCACTTCTACGTTCCAAGAGCACTTGCAGTGGCTGCAACGAGTGCTCGCGGCATTTAAAGCAGGCAATTTGCAACTCAATCGCGAAAAATCTGAGTTCTGCTGCGCTAAAGTTCGCTACTTAGGCTACGTCGTGAACGCAGAAGGCTTGAAGCCGGACGACGACAAAATAAAACCGATCATGGAGTATCGTGCACCGGCCGAGTCAGCTGATTGACCCGCTAGTGCCGGATCTCGACGCGTGGAAACTCGTATTACCGCAGGGCGACCGCGCCAAAGCATTGTTTGAAGCGCACGATACACCGCAGGCGGGCCATCTCGGTATCGAGAAAACGTATGCGCGGCTCGCCACCTACTATTATTGGCCTGGCATTTACTATGATACTTGTCGCTACGTACGCGCTTGCCAAGAATGCCAAGCGCACAAGGTATCGCAGCAAGCACCAGCCGGCTTGATGGGGGAGCGATACATTAATGGACCGTGGACGGTAGTTGTCGCGGACGTGATCGGGCCGAAACCACCGTCAAAACGAGGGCACCGCTATGCGATAGTGTTTGAGGATCTCTTCACGCGCTATGTCGAAATCCGCGCGTTACGGAAAGCCGACGTGAAGAGTGTAATGCAGGCGTTCGATGACTTGATAATAAATCGATGGGGCTGCCCTAAGGTCCTGTTGACGGACAATGGGACTGAATTTGCTAACAAAACAGTAACCGAGCGGCTGCAGCAGTACGGAGTGACGCAGTCCACCATTCCTCCGTACCATGCGCAGGCCAACCCCGTAGAACGCGTTAATCGAAATTTGCGTACGATGATTAATAGCTTTCTCAGCGAAGACCACCGCGAATGGGATAAGCATCTTAATGAATTCGCCTTCGCGCTCAACAGTATGGTGCACTCATCGACCAAACTTTCCCCCACGTTCCTCAATTTCGGCCGTAACCCGCAACCTTGCACGATTCTCCGCAAACACCTTGAACATCCCGCTGCTGTACGGCCGCCCGATGCAGAACAATGGCTCGAACGTGTAACCCGCTTGCCAGCGGTACATGATCTAGTAAAGCGACACATCGAGCAAGCGACCGCAAAACAATCCGCGCATTACAACCGCCGTCGACGCGACGTTCAATATCAAGTAGGCGATTTAGTGTGCCGCCGCCAATACCACCTGTCCTCTGCCGGAGAAGGATTCGTGGCAAAAATGGCACCGCGGTTCGTAGGGCCAGCGACCATCGTCAAGGTACTCTCACCAGTAGTCTACCTCGTCGAAGACGCCAACTCGAAGAAGCGCACCAAAATCTACGTAAGCGACTTGAAACGCTACGTACCGCCGCGTTCCCTTTGAAAATTTTTTTTTCGGTTTTTTTTGATTTTTTTTTTGAAAAGTTTTTTTTTTGTTCTATATAGCACCGCCGCTGCTTATTAAAATTATTTTTGTATATTTTACGATTAATATAGTTTATATTCAGCAGATTAGTGTGCTTCATTACCCCTGTTGCCTATCCCGCTCATCCCGCCAATATACTGCATGCTATTGTTTTTTTTGTTTCCTTTGCTCCCTCTGTTTTTTTGTTTGGTTTTTTTTAATTTGGTTTTTTTTTGCATTATTATGTTTTGGTTTTTTTTTCTGTTAGTTTGGTTTTGGTTTGCCGCCAAGCACCCCAAGCCAGCAGAGCATTACTTTTTTTCATTTTTGCTATTTTTTTTATTTTTTTTTATTATTTTTCTTATTTTTTTTTATTTCGCTCCCACCCTTTCAATTTTTCTTTTGCTATTATTACCCGCGTTGGCGCGAACCGCTCATGCCACCAACGAGCAACAGCTGCATGTCGCACTCGCATCCAGCTACGTACCACTCTCCGACGAGGCAACGAGTAAACTCAGCATGTTTACCATAACCGCTCACTGGCAGTGGGCCACCAAGGTAACCAATTTGGTTTTTTTATCGAACAGCACTGCGGCTGTCGAATAGTACTGCTAGTGCACCAGGTAAGCATGGTATGATTAAAATTATGGGCTATTTTATGTACCTGTTTTTTTTTTATGCATATTAATATTAAGTATTTTATTTCTTTCGGTATGAGTGGTATTGAATGTTGGAGCGGGTTATGAAAGACCGCGTCGTTAGGACAATTTGCGTAACGATAATAGTTTTCGTACTTCTATTTGTCTTTTTATTGTATTTTGCCCAAGGGTCGAGCCAGTTGCGTACATAACCGACAAACTAGATTTTCCGTTCAGACTCGAGTTCGCCTAGTAATCCCGCATGCACCCGTACACCGCGTACACTTTAACTAGAACACCAATGCAAATGAGCCACGCTGCAGAAGGCGATGTCCGCACCACAACGTTCTGCCGCACACATACACCGTTGCAGGTGAGACCGCTCACCTTAGGCTAAGTGCAAGCGCTAGGCGAATGTAACCATGTTCGATCCCAGTTAGGATCAAACAGTGAATATGGAGTCGTTTCACTTCCCCCATATTCACGGTTTAGCGGGGGGGGGAGTTGTGACGTGGTGTTTTGCACCAGTCACATGAGAAGGCCAAAGCATAGCTTATGCGCCTCCTCGTAGCTAAAATATCCCCCTTTTACAATCTTGGCAGCCTCGCAGGACTGCCACGCGTGATCCTAACTAACAGCCACGCAGGGCTGTACATACGTTACCTTCACCAGGTACATGGGCTTCAAGCTTAAGTAAAGGCTCCAGCGAGGAGCTAGTCTCAGAAGCCCATGAATAGTTGTGGCAGTGCTCGCACACACTGCAGCAGGTTCTATTTCCATGCTCCTTCCTGTCCTAGTAGTGATTCCCGTACCTGCAACCTCCCAGACGGTAATTAAATAAAGAAGAAAATAGTAGTAGCAGCTGCACCATGGAAGGAAGTACAAGCTGCCACACAACATCATAGGAAAGCGAAGAGGAGGTTAGAAGGCAGGCAAAACATAGAAGCACAGCATTTGAGTGCAAGTAAATACGCATCTGGAGGTGTCTGATAGTGTTGCCTCGCTGCCGCTGCAAGCAGGCTATCGCTGTCCCCGACACCGCTGCTTCGCTTTCTCAACCGCTCTTCGTCCGAGCCGCAGTTGTTGACCCGCAGTACGGCCGCACCTAAAACAGAGAGAATATAGACAAATTAGTCGACGCCTACCAGCTATGGAACGCGTCGACTTACCTTGATCCTCCGTACATCTGAGATAGATTCTTGCCGCTCCAGGGAATACACAACAACAACACTGGCACTCGCGAGTGAATAACCTCAAGGCGCGCTGCTGGCGAGCAGTAATATCAACTACCGCCAGCGCTGAGCGCGCGCGGCGGCTGCGTCGCGTAACGTACTTTACACCTACGTAGCGCCGGCGCAGAACGATCATCAAAAAGCCGGGCTCGCGAAAGTGCCACACAATAAGCTTCCCTTTAACTCCGTTCGGGTCCGTTGTAGCGAAAAGTCACAATTAGCGAGCAGTCGACACTCCGCTCGGGTCCGTTTGAGAAAGAAGTCGCGATACCGCCGTAGCTTTAGAAAACGATACGAGCGTGCGAGAAAGTTGTATTGTAGTCCGGAGCGTGGAAGAAAATCTGGTAAGTGCATCAAGGTGCAGCAGCTTTTACCAGGAGGCATCCCTGCAACGAATCGTCCCAGTATACTTCCCGGCTGCGTGTGTGCGACCGCGTCGCGTGTTACGCGCTATTTTCGGCCGTTGTGTATGCTGTACGCCCGTGACCGCTCTAACCGCGAGTTAGTCGCGCGAAGTATTTGCCGGGCAAGAAACCGCGCTACACGATTGTAGCTAGCGCCCTGGGCTCGCGTAAAAACGCGATAAATTCTTGTATTTGCAATTTAGTTTAAATAGACGTATGTGTTTGTGTGCTAAATTTTTAAATCAGCTGTTTAACTTGCATTATCAAGCAACCCGCTCCCCCCCCTTTACATTTGTACGCCACCCTGATCCCCAGTGGCGTTACAATATATATATATATATATATATATATATATATATATATATATATATATATATATATATATATATATATATATATATATACGAGTATATTGTAACGAGGTGGCGGTTTTAAGGGTAACCACCACCAGAGCAATTACTCTTGGGGGACGCGCAATTTGCGAGAGACGCAAATCCTACCCGCAGCGCCACCTTCTCGGCTGTAAAGTCTTGGACGACTTTGCTCCTGGGTCTGGGCACGAAAAGCCGCCCTTCGGGCCCAACTGACCCGTCACAACGCCACGCAATCGTCGTTGCGCGGCTCGTGTGTTGTCCTCGTCAGCCAGCTGGTATCTCGGAGAGGGCGGTATTCGGGAGGGAGGCTGAAATCCCCTTGTTATATCAAAGTTGAAGGGAAAAAAAAGTAAATAAATAAAATGTAAGAAAAATAAATTATTATTTGAAAAAAAAAGAATACGAAAAGCAAGAGGTAATAATAAAAAAAAAGAAAAATTAGGAAAAAGGAGAAGAAGCAGAAGAAAATAAAAATAATAAAATAGACAAAATAATTTAATAAACACAAACATAAATTAAGGCGCAGGAAATAAATAATGAATAAAATAAATATTACGAAAAAAGATAAACGAGAGACGCATACAATAGAAGGTATAATTAACCGCAGCGTAAATGCGCGCCACTCTGCGCGAACGGGGTCTAAACGCTAGGGTCCGCAACTCTTTCGCTATGGACTATATCAGCGAGAGTTTGCAGCTCTCGCGCAGTGGACTCAAGCGTCCACGCGCGCGCGCAAGAGTACGTAACTCTCCCGCGGCGAACCCTAGAAACGAGAGAGAGAGGCCTACCCATTCGCGCGTGCCACGTACTCTATGGGTGCGAGAGAAAACGCACCTCTCCCACACTGCAACTACTAGAGTGAGAGAGAAAGCGCTCTTTCACTTGCGTGCGCCTAGCCTTATGCGGGTGCGAGAGAGAATGCAACTCTCCCGAACTGATCCTATTAGAGTGATAGAGATAGCGCTATCACACTCTCACCAACTGAATAAAAGGAAAAAAAAGGGGTAACCAGAGGAAGTTACCCTAGCGCAAATATAAAATTAAAATTACACTCGTGTCAAAAATTACAAACAACTTACGATGGAGGCTGGCCAGCCATGTACGCAAAACGACAGAAAAGGATGACGTGAGAAACAGAGACGCCGATGAAGAAGTTGTGATAGAGCACGTCGCCTCGTTAATCCGTCCCGGCAGCCAAGTGGCGGTGCTTGGAGCGCTGCAGTCGGCAACTGCACACCTGCACAAATCACGCGCGACCAGGGGTACTCCACAAAACAAAAAAGGTTGCGCGAAAAGAACTACTTTTCAATCGCGTGAAAATGCACGCGTCTCGAGAGTAGTAATAGCGGAACTTGACTAGCAAGACGCGCCAAAATCTAGATTATCTAGCCTTAACTCAATTACTGGCGCGTCCCGTATCTTCTCTCCGTCTAAGGCAGTCGCGATACCGAAGTATAATCTTACTCGTGCGAGCGGCGATAGCGCGCGAAATACGAACACTCGCCGAGTATGTAGTACTCTCCGTGACAATATGTATATAACACATCGTTCAATAAGTCCCAAGACTAACAACGAAAACAACATTTTTTTTCAAAAATCATTTTTATTCATCAATATAATCTCCTTTCAGAGTAATACAATCTTTCCAACGCCTTTCCAACATTTCTATACCATGTTTATAGAAGGATTTATCCTTTGCTTCAAAATAGGCTTCAGTTTCGGCAATGACCTCCTCATTCGAGCCAAATTTTTTTTTCCCTGGAGTATTCTTTTAAGATCAGCAAAGAGCCAGTAGTCGCTAGGGGCTAAATCTGGCGAATACGGAGGGTGGGGAAGCAAATCAAAGCCTAATTCGTTCAATTTTGCCATTGTTTTCATGGACTTGTGGCATGGTGCATTGTCTTGGTGAAAAAGGATTTTTTTCTTCTTTATGTGCGGTCGTTTTGCTGCGATCTCCTCCTTCAAACGTACCAACAAGTCAATATAATAATCACTGTTGATCGATTTACCTTTTTCCAGGTAGTCAATGAAAATCACGCCATGTGTATCCCAAAAAACAGACGCCATGACTTTGCCAGCAGACTGCTGCGTTTTTGGACGCTTTGGGCGGCTTTCGCCAGCCATGCGCCACTCAGATGATTGCCGATTCGACTCCGGAGTGAAATGATGTATCCATGTTTCATCCATGGTCACGTATCGACGCAGGAAATCCTTTTTATTGTGAGTAAACAGCGATAAACAGCTCTCTGAATCGTCGACTCGTTGCTGTTTTTGTTCTACTGAAAGCGATCGCGGCACCCACTTGGAAAAAACCTTTTTCATGCTCAATTTTTTATGAAGGATTATAAATACGCTTCTGGATGATATCTGTGTCATTTCTGCAATCTTACGGACCTTCACTTTGCGATTTTTCATTACAATTTTTAACACTTCACTCACATTTTCCTGTGTTACGGCTTCCAATGGCCTACCCGAACGTTCCGCATCGTTTGTGTCCGTACGACCACGACTAAACTCAGCATACCAACGACAAATCGTTGGTTTGGATGGAGAGAAGTCCGGGTAATGTTTTACAAGCCATTGCTGGGCTTCTACGGTGTTTTTACCCATTAAAAAAAATGTTTTATCAACACGCGAAACTCGCTTTTTTCCATTTTTCAAACAAATTACAAAGTGACTTTACTCTAACCTCGATAACTCTGCTGTCTGTGATCTGATGGACGTGAAATTTTTACACGTTTCATGTAAAGGTTCGCACTCTATGGAAACGTGGCCAGTTTGGTACTACTAGCACTATCTCTGGGTTAGTCTCGGGACTTATTGAACGATGTGTTATATACATATATATACATATATATAATGCAATGCTTTTTCACAATTATTATTAAGGATGTTTAAAAGATTAAAACTCAATTTGTTGCTCTGTAATAAGAGAAACGACAATTAGAGTTTTTTCTACGTTATACTTTTAATTGCCATCTTCAATTCTCTATTAATCTCTCTTTAAATTTTACTTTTCAATTCTCTATTAATTCTTTATTAATCTCTCACACTTTTATATATCTTAACCTTATCCATCTTAACCTTTTACTACCAACCGTAGCAGCGCGGAATATTCAAGTTAAAAAAAATAGATTTTCTTTACATATCCCCCGCCGGTGGTGAAAATTCTTAATACTACTTCTATTATTCATTTTCTGCTGTTTTCGTTTCTGCTGTAGGTATTAATTTAGTGACGTGAAATAGTGATGATTCGTTCTTTTTTCTTCCTGTGTTAATTCTATACATTGAGTCTGTGATTTTTCCTATTATTTTTAGTGAGCCGACATATAATTCATCCAATTTCTTCCTTTTATATCTGTTTCTGTGTTCTATATATACTTTATCTCCTACGTTAAATTTATGTTGTTTTCGGTTATTATCAAATAATTTTTAATTGTAATTGTGTGATCTTATAGTTTTTTTGTATAACAGTTTTTTATCTTTTATCCAATCGCCTTTCTTAGTCGTTTCTCTTAACTCTTCTGGTAGAGTAGTCGTATTTGTACCATCCAATAAATATTTTGGTGTACATTTAGATTTTCATCTTGTGTTAGCCTAAATTTTTATGTTATATCTAGACCTATAAGAAGGTCATGGAACTTATCGTTTTCAACTATAAAAACATCTACTTCTTTCTCAATATTAAATATTTCCATTTTAATTTTTATTAAGCCTTTCGTCGTTGTCACACCACTAATTGTTTTTAATTGTATTTTTTTTCATGTCGTATCTTTCATTTATAGTTTTTATTAATCTTTTATTTATTAATGAAATTTGTGACCCAGAGTCATAAATTCCTTTTAGTTCAAATTCATTTTGCAATACAACTTTAATTTTAATTAGTGGTGTGTTCACATGTTTCTTTCTCTTCATATAGTTCTATTTTTAAAATGGAGTTATTGTGTACTTTTTTTGTTTGTTTATTCTTTCCTTTTTTTTCTCTTATTTTAAACCAGCAGTTTCCCTGTGGGTGGTATCTTATGCCTTTACCTAGATTTTCACGTGTCTTGCAAGGTCTCTTATCTTCATATTTTTTTAAAACTTTATTGTGTCTTTTTTTTTTACAAAATTCTTTTTATTTACTACGTTCTCATATTTTCTCAATTCACTAAATAAATCTGTTGTATCTGCTAACTCTTCTCTGTTTAATCTATTTAAAATGAATTTCGGTAATCGTATTGCTATTAATGCTATGAGTGTTTTTATACCTATATTTTTATTGAAATCTAATAACAACTTCTCCTTCTTTATGGCATAATCCGTTATTGAGCCTTCCTTATATCTAAATGATACGGCATAAATTACGTTATTCCATCCATTGTTTGCAAAACTTTCTAAAAATCAATCTTTCCATTCTGACCATCCAACGGATACAGTTAATTCAATAAGTGTTGAAGAATACCAATCCAAACCTGATTTATCTAAAAATAATTCTAATGTCTCAATCTTTTCTTCATCTTCGTTTATCTCAAAACGAGTGCATTCTTTTTCGAAGCTTTCCATCCATTGTTTTGCATTAGAGTTTTTACTTGTAAATTTTTCTATCAAAAATTGTTCTGCTACTTGTTTCAAATTTTGTTTACCATTTTTATTTTGTGTTGTTTCTATCAATTTTTCTAGTATTTTTTTAAATTATCATCTTGTGGTGTATTTTTTAATGTCTTCTCTTCTATCTTTTCTAATATTCGCTAAATGTTGGTCACCAAACTGCAAGTTTCCATCTTTATCTATATAGATCTTTTGCAATTCTTCTGTTAGTGAAATCCAAATTTTTCTTGATTGATGTCTCTTCTTTAATGAATTGATTACTTTTATGTAATTTTTTGTTGCTTTAAATTATGCATGATGGCCTACGTATCTTGTTGCTTCTGAAATTGTATACTTCTTTCCATTTTCTGTGGTAATTAAGGTTATGGCAATGATATTTGATTTATCATCTTTTGGCGAAGCTGTTACTGCAAACCCAAATTGTAGTCGTGAGATTGTGAATACAATTGTCGTTTTATAATTCAATGCCTTTTTTCAATTATTATTAAGGATGTTTAAAAGATTAAAACTCAATTTGTTGCTCTGTAATAAGAGAAACGACAATTAGAGTTTTTTCTACGTTATACTTTTAATTGCCCACTTCAATTCTCTATCAATCTCTCTTTAAATTGCACTTCTCAATTCTCTATTAATTCTATATTAATATCTCACACTTTTATCTATCTTATCCATCTTAACCTTTTACTACCAACCATAGCAGCGCGGGAGATTCAAGTTAAAGAAAATATATTTTCTTTACACACACACACACACACACACACACATATATATATATATATATATATATATATATATATATATATCGCTGTTCTTAGTAAAATCATTGCCCCTCCTCCATGCCGAGAGGGCAGGAGCAGCGCTCAGAGGATAAATATACACCTAACCATCCAATGACATCGTCATTATTGTTTGCTTTTTTCTATGCTTCTATCTTGTGTTTATTCATCGTTTGCATACTCGTCGAGTAAGAAACTGCACCGTCAGTTCATTGTTGGTCCTGGCAAATGCAGTGTTACCTTCGCCAAAGCTCAACCAGCTTGGCGCATTGAGCAATGGTTTGCACCTTAAGCACCGCATGCACCTCCTTTCCAACCAATAAAAGTATTATTAGCAAAAACAATTAAAAGTGAAACCATTGTCTTATTAATTAAAGTACTCGCAATGGGCATCTTTACATGATTATTGACACTAATATTCCTAATATTTATTGAATTTAGTTTTGGAAACGCTGTTGCATCTAATTTCATGATTTTGCTTTTTCAGAGTGCTTCGGTGTAATGGCAACCCGTTGCACTTCATTTTTGATCGTTATCGACAAATTGGAGAGCTCCAGGATCTCGACAATCAGATGTGGTATAGTAGTAGCAGACATTTAGAGATTGTTTGAAAAGATTGTTAAAGTTACTTTGTAGTCCATAAATAGGACTTCTTTATGCTCTTGTACCCTAGGTATAACTGGTAATGTTTGACAAAAATCTCTAGCTAATAGTATAGCGACTCCACCTATTAAATTATTATTTCCTCTTATATCTTGTAATGTCCAATTAGAAGCCTCAAATCCACCTTTGTGGGCCATTGTGCATTTATCTTAAACTATCAGCTAACACTCTCTCAAAAATTGCGCCATGTTAAATTGTTTAGAAATATTACAGATTGGTGTCTCTAGATTATTTGAATTCAAGGATAATTTAAATGTAAAGACAGCTGGTTTACCTTCTTCCAGCAATGTAACAGCTATGCCAGAAGAAGCAACGGTCAATGCTTTGCTATTGTTACTGAATTTTTGAAAGTAAAAAATTAATAAGAAATGTTTTACTGGTACCTCGGGGAGTATCAAGAAAAAATATTTGGTTGCTATTTTTCACAATGTTTCATAAAATTTTTTCGTAAACGTGGGATTGTTGATTATTTAATAAATTTTCGCTATTAGTTACAATCTGTTTCAAAGCATTTATATCGTAACTGATCTCCCCAATGTAGTCGTTATTTCGTAGACGTAATTCATCTCATGATAGTTGTGACAAATCATACTGCTAAAGACATTGAGCTCCCATTGACAACTATATCGAAGATAAATCAAGCATCTATTATAAATTTTACTTAAAATTAAGTTGATGTTTCTATTGTTTTCTTGCGCATTATTTGATACTTTCTAGAAATTTTTCGAAGCCAATTTTGTTTTGTCAGATTTATTTTTGCTAAAAACACATAAATTAGTTTTTTTATAGCCCTATTTCGGATATTCTGAGAAATGAACCAACTTAAAATCTAATTTTTTTGAAGAAATATAGTAAGAAATCGAAAAAATACATTGTAACCCTTTTAACCCCTTCGGGGTGAATTTCAGAACAGAAAAGAAAATTGTTTCAGATCCTATATGAGATATTTTGGCGCACGAATCAACTTAAAATCTTATTTTGTTGAAAAAATATGGTTGGAAAACGAGAAAACACATTTTAACTCTTTAACCTTTTTGGAATGGAATTTCCGAAACTCCTTTCTTAGTGAGTAGTACCTGATGTGTGTAAAGGAGGCACCTTCAAATTCTCAAACTGTCAGGTCCAGTGGTTTCGGCTGGGCGTTAATGAATCAGTCACTGATAACATGATCTTATTTGTATACAGATTGTGCTTCTTTTTGCAAAAATTTCTTATACTTTTAAAAACTTTTAGTGATAGTAGTTTTGTTTCGTATTATATTAGAATAGGGGAAATTCTTCATCGCCTACCGGTGCAAAACTTATATGATGCCCGTCGTTTAATTAAACTTCTTCCAGAATTATGTTTAAAACGCTTCGAAAATAACACAGAAATGCAAAGCTTATTAAACTGAATCCAATTTGAAGCCATAACTATGCCGACTATTATAATTGTGTCGAACTTTATAGCTGTATGGCTCTTCTTATCTTGGTTCGAGGATCAATGCCCTCTCCATTATTTTTACTAAATTTTTCAAACACTTCTTCCATAAATAATTTCGTTAATTCTCTGATGTGGAGATATATTTGGAGAAATATTATTTCAACCTTAGGATTTTCTGTGAAGCTTGTTAAAACATTGTCTTCGTAATGAATGCTGCGATCTTTTGTAAATCGTAATAGACTTGTACCGTGAAAAGGGATCGCATGAGTATTGTTTTTGCAGTTTAATGTAATAATGGTAGATTTGCCGGGAATTTAATAACCAATCATTACCTTGGCGTGAGTGTATTATTCTAGCTTGATGTCGGTTTTTATATCGAATACTGCGTTTTGATAATATAACGTCTGAATTACCATTTAATATTTCAAACTCGCAATCGTTTTCTTTGTTTTTTTATAAACCATTGCGAAGAGCAAATCATTTGCTTCTTAACTATAATGCAACGATCCATTTCTCGTTATTGTGGCTTATAAAAATGTTGTTTAATAGATAATATGTGTTTGTGACACAGACGTGTGTAAATACCGTCTTTTAACGCTGGTGAAAGAGACTGTGCTCTTGAGAGCAAAGTAATTTGATAATAACTATTATAAGCTTATGGCTATAGTAAAAAAATAAATTACCATGCTTAAATTCTAATATTATTTATTTGTGTGCGAACGTGTGTGTGTATGTGTGTGTGTGTGTGTGTAATTGTATTTATTTCGGTGAACGAGGAGCCGAAACGTGCCCCTCGTAGCGCTGAAATTAATATTGGAACGTGCGCGCGAGCGTGCCTGCGCGTACGTCGATTTTTGGATATGGGAGGTCCTCCCGCGAACTCTTAGTTCTGCGGCATGTATTGCAAATACATGTCTGTACAATTATGTTGTATAAATGTTTAAATTTGTTAAGGTTGATTTAAGATGTTAAATATTTATGAATGTATTAAATAATAGAAAATAAAATTTTAAAAATAAATGTTCTTGTTCCTTTTATTTTAACTTGTAATTTTAAATTATAAATTAGAGATTAGGAATTCCCCGTAAAAGCTCGCTCAAAAAACGCTTACGTGCTTGTAAATTGCCAGTATAAGTGAAGTAAAATGCTGGCAAAATGACGGTACGCTTGCATCTCGGTTATGTCGTCGAAAAGCCGGGGCAAACTGTCGGAGCGTTTGCGGCGTACGTGGAGACATACACTGGTATATATATATACATATAATCTGATTCTTATATTAGTCACAATAATAATTTAATACTAATATGGTAATAAAATAATAATTCGAATAATAAGTACTAGAATATATAATGTAATATTAATAATAAATAATAATAATTTAATTTATTTATTTAAGTTCAAATAAGAAGTCCTTAGTTATATAAAAAACTATTATTCGCATTGTGACGCGTGGCCCTGAGAGCTTAGACCACCTGCCATACGGTAAATACGTGAGTTCGCGGCGCAACTGCACGTGGCGCTATAGATTACCGAATTGATATCAAAGCGCGCGAAATTGATATAAGCGACTCAAGATGGCAGAAAGCTTCTTCTCGTTTCCCGCTTGATGAAAAACGCACGTAAAGAACGAATAAGATCCTTGATTTCGGCGATCCAGAGACAATTAGGTTTCGACGAATAGTAAGTGGCCACTTATCTTGTTCACGTGCATGTCCGCGAGTTAACATCTGCGCAAGCGTTCAATCTTAGGTTATTAACCGTTGCGTAGAGTGAGTGAGAGGTTAATGCTCACTCATAAATAGTAGTGTCCGTATGTGTACGCGTGCGCTAGACTACACGCGCGCAGTCCCACGGTTGGCCGCGAGAGGACGCGACCGACCAACGGTACTCACATACAAGGATGCACATGTCAATTTATTTCTCCCTTTCCTGCGTTCCGTTCCCGAATATAGCCGCCTCTGCGGGCGTGTAAACCTTCGGTTGACGCGCATACTGAGTAGCCGAGCCTAGCCAAGAGTATAGCCAGCACCGGGCCTTAGAGAAAGTCCCAACACGTAAAAGAAAGTAGGATTCGAGGAGGATCCTATGTTATATACAGATCAGCACGCACGCGAGTACCACTGCACGACGGCTAACGTCCGTTGGCGCTCGCAGCCGCATCGAGAGATCTTTGCAACCGGTGCAGTGCGCACGTGCATGGGAGGGTCCCACACATGCATACAACATCTAATAATAATAATCCCGTTACAGCATAAATAATATGAATAACTTGTTTTTACTACCTTACAGTATTTTTAAACTAATTTAGACATTTAAATTTTTATTTAAAAAGGTCTAATTAGGATGTTTATTACCAAACCACGAATTTGCTTGGTCAGTTTTATGCTTGAGAAAATCAGGCATTTACATTTTTTAATCAAATAATTATGTTCGATAACATTGGCTGTTTTTGCCTTATAAAATAACCAAAAAATAGTAAAATGAGCTAAATTTTCAAAATTACAAAAAATAGACATGTATTACATTAGTATTATATTAACATGTACATGCATATTGACAAAAGTAGAATGACACCAAATTTTACAGTGCTCTGTATTTATATGAGAAGAACAATCTTCCAGGTAAATAGAATTTTATCAATTACATTATAGATGTAAAAAGAGACTATTTATACGTTGTAAAATATCATTTTATCGTCAATTTTAATAGGTTGCTGCAGATGAAATGGCCGATTTAGTAATAAATTTTTAAACAGCTGTAACTTTTTATAAAGTTAATTTATTTAATCAAAATAGGTACTAATAGATGCAACACACTTCACCCAACGAGATACAAGTACATTTATTCCAGTTTTGTAGAAGTCTGAGTTTCTCGTTCGAAGAAACTCCTCGAAGGCATTTTTGACAGCAGCTTCATTATTAAATCTTTTCCCTATTAGTAAGTGATCCAAATGTTTAAAGAAATGGTAATCTGTTGATAAGAGGACAGGTGAATATGGAGGGTGAAGAAGAGTCTCATAGCATAACTCGTTTAATTTTTTGACCGTTGTTCTCGATACATGAGGTCGTGCGTTATCATGAAGCAGTATCACTCCATCCCTGTTGACAAGCCTAGGTCGTTGGACTATCAATTTCTGATGCATTTCATTTAGTTGAGCACAGTATTTCTCAGCATTGATGATTTCACCAGGATGCAAGAACAAATAGTGGATAACTCCAGCTACAGACCACTAAACAGTTACCATTATTTTCTTTGGATGAAGGCTTGGTTTCGGCATGTGTCTTGGCACTTCATCGGCATCTAGCCATTGAGCCAATCGGCGACGACTATCGTATAAAATCCACTTTTCATCGCAGGTCACAATTCGGTGCAAGAACGGTTCCTTTTTGTTGCGGGAGAGAAGAGAACTTGAAATCTCTATTCAACACGTCATGTTTTACTCGGTAAGATCATGCGAAACCCATTTGTCAAGCTTTTTCACTTTTCCAAGTTGTTGCAAGTGGCGGCAAACTGTCGAATTGTGAAAACCTAATTTCTCGGCAAGATCCCTTATGGTTTGGCGGGGGTCAGACTCCATTAATGTACGCAGCTCGTCGTTATCGATCGATGGTCCTGGGTGTCCACGTGGCTCGTTTCCAAGGTCCATATCTCCAGATCGAAATTTTTCGAACCACCGCCGAGTGGTTCGTTCGCTAACTGTATCAGGCCCAAATGCGCTGTTGATATTCCTTGTTGCTTCCGTTGCGTTGTGCTCTAATTTAAATTCGTATTGTAAAAGTAGCCGTTTTTGATTTACTTCCATGTTCACTTTCTCTTTTTGTTTTTACGATCACTATGAAGTGCAAAACAGAAATGACTCCATAAACTAAGGTAGCAGTATTTATACTTCAATATGTCATATCATTTGTGCCGCCTTGTGCCAAAATAATACACTAAAATTGCAGCCAACTTTATGTCATTGCTAAATCGGCCATTTCATCTGCAGCAACCTAATATTTTTATCACGTTATTTAGTAAACCGTGCAGATTTTAAATATTCTATATGATAAATAAATGTTTCTCTTTCTTGTTTTGTTGTCGTTTACGATTTGCAATGATAATATCAAGTAAATTAATGTATAATATCAAGTAAACTTATATCTTATATTCTTTTAGAAAAATAGGAAGAAATAAAAGCTGTAATCAAATAATACAAGGGCGGTTCAATAAGTACCCGTATTTGACGACAGAGGGCGTTCCTGAGGGAAGTTGGTATTATCATCGTGTGCTGCCATCTATCAAACGACGTTAAAACAAATTTCAGACTGATTGATAGGTTAGTTTGGATTTGGCAGCCATTCGAGTAACACGTGTTTCGTGATTTTCGCTAAGATAGAAAAAGAGCAGTATCGTTCGGTAATTTGCTTTTTGTTTTTGGATGAAAAAAAATGCTAGGAGATAAAAGCAAAGTTGGATGTTGTTTATAGGGACACTTCACCATCTATGACCAGAATTAGATATTGGTTCAACGAATTTAAACGTGGGCGAACATCCGTTTTTGATGAGGAGCGACCAGAACGCCCGGCAGACGTGGTTACCGAGGAAATCATTCAAAAAGTCTACGACATGATTCTCGCTGATCGACGAACGAAAGTGCGCAAAGTAGCCGAGGCCGTAGGTGTGTCGATCGGAACGGCAATTAATATTTTATATAATAAGATTGGCGATGAAAAATTTGTTGGCCCGATGGGTGCCGCGATTGCTCACGGTGGACAACAAGTGGATGCGGCTGTTGACTTCGAAGCAGTGTTTGGAGCAATTTAAGCGAGATCCAAAAGAGTTTTTGCGTCGAGTTTTCACCGTTGATGAAACCTGGATTCATCATTACACACCAGAAACTAAGCAACAATCAAAACAATGGATTTCTCCCGGTGAATCTGCTCCAAAGAAGGCAAAAACGGTCCCATCAGCTGGAAAGGTCATGGCAACGATTTTTTGGGATGCGAACGGCGTCATCCTCATGGATTTTTTAGAAAAAGGAAGAACGATCACTGGACAATACTACAGTGAGTTATTGGACCGCTTCGACAAAAAATTGAAGGAGACACGGCCGCATTTGGCGAAAAAGAAGGTGCTGTTTCACCATGATAACGCACTAGCACATTCATCCGGAGTTGCTGCCGCCAAACTGCATGAATTGCGTTATGATTGCTGCCGCACCCCCCGTATTCACCCGATCTGGCTCCCTGTGACTTTTTCTTGTTCTCTAACATGAAGAAATGGCTCGCGGGAAAAAAATTTAGCTCAAACGAGGAAGTCGTCGCCTAGACAGAGGCGTATTTTGGAGAGTTCGACAAATCCTATTCTTTGGAGGGGTTAAAAAAATGGCAGGAACGTTGGGAGAAGTGTATCTTTCTAAAAGGGGACTATGTTGAAAAATAAAAAAAAATTTGTTGAAAAAATGGTGTCTCCATTTCTAACACAGGTACTTATTGAACCACCCTCGTACATTTTCTTATTAATATTTTTTAATTTATTCATTATAATTGTAGTAAAAGCTAATACATAGACATTTTACAAATTTTCACTTTTTAAACATAAAAATATGAATATCTTTAGCTAACATAGGTAAACAATATGCGTATAATTCTTTCAAAATCATAATTTATACTTCTTGATCTAGATTAGCATAGCCTAAATTTTTTTTATATCTTTAAAAATTTCATTTTTATAATTAGTATAAAATCGCTTGAAAGCTAATAAGTCTTTAAGAATACTTTTTCCTTTACTGGTAGTTTTTATAACAATTTTTTTTACAAAATCAAGTATGCAGTCTACAATACGATTCAGAAATCCGGCATACTTTTCGATACGTTTCATTCAAATAGTGATACACACACGCACTTCTCGGAGTCCATCAAAAGTTCTAACCTGTATTACGATGGATGGCAGATTATTGATATTTCGTCTCTTTATGTACGACTGTGTAATACTTGAATAATTATCACGTGGTAGCTTGTTTTCATTGTCTTATTCTTCTTCTTCTTATGCCTTACATACGTTTACTTTCCTTACTTAACACTAGGTCTCTCACTTATGTCAATCGCTTTTGCATCGTAAGCCGTCGTTAGATGTATGTCATGAAGCAGTAAAAATATTTTTGAAGTGTTTCCAAATTCATGATAAAAAGTTTATGAATTTTGTAAATAGCCTTTTAACGAGTCCATCTGAGCCAGTATAATTTCCCAGCTATGCATGTCGAGAGTTACATACTTGGAAGGTGAGCCTAAGCTGCAGAGTTTTATTTAGGTTCTGTATAAACCATCAAAATATTCGAGACCAATCACAGTTCTTTTTGAATTAGATTTATTGAGTGCATAAGCCGTTAAAATTAACATGTTTGGTAAAGAAGGTCGATTAGCCATTTTCTTATTTTACACAAGAGAAATCACTCGTTATTAACTTTGTGAAATATGCAAACCAAATAAGAACTGCGCTTGTACGTACTAAATTTGCTTCTTTTAAAGCAAGCCCTTCTATTGTTCGTCTTTTATCCTCTTTTATTTTATCACCCAATGCTAGAAAACATGCTAGAATTTTTTAATATTCAATTCTTGAAAACTTAATATAAAAAAATATTTTTAAACTATAACCTTATATCAAGAAAATAATAGTGGATGTATATATTTTATTTCATCACTCGATGAAAAATGCGTAACATTTTATCTAAGATAAAAAATAATGATTTTGCACGTAAGTATAAAATATTTGCGGATGTATGACGTTTTGATGCTGCGTTTATACATTTCAATTTCATGAATTTATAAGCTATGTATAAATGTTGATATAGTGACAGGTGGCCATGAGAGGTTAGACCACTTGTCATGCGATAAATACAAGAGTTCGCGACGCAACTACACGCGGCGTTATCAGACCCCACGTTGGAATAATATAATATATCGCGACCGCGCGCGAGAAATAAATCGCGAAAATAATTCTAACTAAGTGGCCACTTACTGCTATCTAGGAAGAGGTTCGTCCTCTCAAAATTCTCTCTCTAACATCGCGAAAACGGTTGGACAGCGGAAAGTTATGTCCATGCACGTGGCTGCTTGGCAGGCAAGAAAAGAAGAAGGATTCCCTCTTGCTCGTCTCGCGTCGCGCCTCTCGCTTTTTTCCGCGTTGCGCCATCGATTGCTTGATCGATGGTGCCGCGTGTAGTCACGCCGCGAACTCTCATGCCTTTTCTCGCGTCGCGCCATCGATTGCTTGATCGATGAGGGCGCGTGTAGTTGCGCCACAAACTCTTACTCGCACCGCATGGCAAGTGGTCTAACCTCGACGGGCCACCTGTCACATCCCTCCTCCAGTCGCTGCTAGGCTCTGCTTAGCAGCTACTTTTACTCACCCTCCCGGAATTTAAGTTGGGGTGAGAAAATGAGCAGTGGCACCTATCTTTTATAAAAAAAAAAAAAAAAAAAAATACAATTTTAATTATTATTTTTTAATATATACAGGTGAGAGGCCCTGACCTCCACTGTCAGGACTCCTTGCGAGCGGGAGGCCTTGGCTCTTCATTGCCAGGGCTCCTTGAACTTCCAATGCTCGTGCAAGTGGAGGCATTGGCGGCTCCTCTTGACGCCCTCCTGGCCGTACATAAAGCATCGGGGTGTACCCGCTTTCGCGCAATGCGCTTCCTCAAGCCTGTTGGCTTTTTCTGCTTCATGCTTGGCCATGGGGGCGCGGGCTCTCGCCGCTCGCACCCGTTCAGCGTCGCAGGCCGCCTCCTTCTCCATCTCCTATTAGAGACGTTTTATCTTCTTCTCGTGAGCCCGCTGACTTCGCGCTGCTGTCACCTGCTCCTATTGCACCTGGAGGATGGCTGCCTCGGTCTTTTGGCAGTGCTCCTCCTTCTTTTTCCGTTACGTCTCCCGCCGCTGGCAGCACCGCTCCCACTCTAAATCCTCCACCTTAAGTCCTGCTCACCACGCGAACAGTGTCAATGCCGCATCGGCGGCGTTTATTCGAGGGCGGAGGCCCTCCGGGCGGGCTATTCAGCAACGTAGATTAAGAGATGAATTCTGACGCTCTCAAAATAATAATTAATGGGCACATAGGTAGTCCGCGTACATACCGCGATATATTATCCGTGCAATCGTGATTTGTAATATAATTATTTATTGCGAGGCGTGAATGAGAGGTTAGCTCTCATTCATAGTAGTATTAGTGTGTGTACGAGCGCGCGAGACTACACGCGTGTAAGCTTCCAGTTAGCCGCGAGAGGCCGTGAGAGGCCGCGACAAACCCGCTGATTAGCCTGCGAGAATAGGGGCTGGTTCGCATGCCTTGCTACGAGAACATAGCAAAGCGAGTGACAGGCACGCATACACAGTGCGTGACTCACGTGAATTAATTGCGCGTTGTTATACTTTTATTTTACAACCCTCGGCAAGGGTTCCGAGCCAATTTGTAAACCTTTGTATATAGATTTTTAATCATCCAAACTCAATAAACGTGGACCGCGCATAATGGGTGCGCGTTTAGTTCATTTTCCCTTTACCAGCGTCGCATTCCCAAATACTGCCGCCTCCGCGGGCGTGTCAATTTACAGTTAACATGCAGTTTGACTAGCCGAGCCCGGTGAAGAGCACCGCTGGCATTAGGGCCTTAGAAAAAGGCCCCTTACGTTATAAAAAGTAGGATCCAAGGCGGATCCTACGTTGAAAGCGGATCGGCACTGCACGCGATTGCCATTGCAGAATGACTAACGTCCGTCAGCACTCAAGGCCGCATCGCGGGACAGTGGCGTCCACAGCAGTGCACACGTGCGTAGGAGAGTCCTGCACGTGCATATAATATCTAACATTAACAACCCCGTTACAGTATATAATTTCAAAATTCAAATTTATTAATTTAATATTTTAAAAACTTGTCTAATTTTCAAGACGACCCTTCGTTAAATTATAATTTTGAAGCATTGAAAATATAAATTTATTAATTCAACATTTAAATTTTCAAAAAAAAAACACCATTAAAAATGTTTTTGAGAACAATTTTATAAGTGAATTTTTATTAAATATATATTTAAAAATATATACATTTAAAGTTTCACGAAAAATATAGTATTAGTTTTAAACATTTTTGATACTACATTAATAAATTTTAAATTATCGAATTCTATAAGTTTATAGGCTATGTATATATTTTGATATATAATTTTGAAATTAAAATTTATTAATTTTATATTATAATATAAAAACTTGTATAATTCTCAAGATTGTCCTTTAATATATAATTTTTAAACGTCAAAAATATAAATTTATTCATTTAGTATTGAGAGTTGTAACGTCGGGTTGATGTTGCAACCACGTTTTAAATTGACGCGAACTGCTTTTCACCTTTATGAGCCTAAGTACTGAAACTTATGGGCTTGGGACAGCGAAGGAGTTAAAGTTGTAAAAATTTTTAGGTATGGAAAGAAAATTCGGGACTGGACAACCACATAGGCGGATGTTAGCCTATGTATATGCTGTCCTGGAAAGGACCTACTAAGTGTTTTTCTTTGGATAGAGATATTTATCTGATTCTGGCTAATACTATCTCTTTGGAAATGAAAGAAAAAAATACACAGTCTTAGATAAACTTACTTTTTATTGAATGTGAGATGCAAAGAATAAGGACGATCTTCTCTCTCTCTCTCTCTCTTTCTGTCTCTCTTTTGTTGTGGCTGCCTTCTCGTCGTCTTCTGCTCCGTGTGGTCTCTTCTTGAGGTCTGCTCGTAGTGGATGGCCCGTTTTAATGTTTGTGTAATACGTAGATCCTTAGTAATGCGTGTGTAGTACGTGGGTCCTCGAGTGCTGCCTGAGGTCTGCTGCTTGATAATCATTTGGTGCCGTATTTAAATGCGTTGGAGAAGCTACTCAGCAAATTCCTTCTTTAACCGGGAAATTCGGGGAGAGGCCGAGTTTTTGAGGCCCCCTCTTCCTGGCGGGCTTCTTGGTTAGAGAGAGTGAGAGTGAGAATTAGAGAGAGAGATGATCCATTTTTACAGAGTGTTTACATCGGTTTATTATATACAATAAAATTATGTTAATTTAAATTGTATGATCGTGTCCCCAAGGTTTAACGCATATTACAATAGAACGAAGTTTTTCGTCGCATTTTACATAATTAGATAAAGAATGAGTATTTAAATAATAAAGAAAAGATTGCTATGAGTGTTTTATTATTACAAAAGAGAAAATAATTGTAGAATGATAGTTTAAATAGTCATTCTTTAGAAGTTATAATTTTTAATTAATGGACTGTTGGAGAAGTACTTATTTGGTTTACTTTATTTCCAAAGAGTTATAAATGTATGACACGCTAATGTGATTGTAAATTGACATGAAAATAATTGTGCTGTAGGGAGTTAATCGAAGAATTATTAGGGCATTAAGTATGAAATGTCCGATTACCTAAAGCCTCAAGTTTGATACCAGATATCTCCGATATTTCACTTTGATCGTCCTTTATTTTTTTGCATTGAGAAGGTACGTCATCTGGCTTTCAGATGCACTCTTTTGTTTTTAATAGTCTATCGTATTGTTGTCTGGAGGTTAAATATTGTAAGCCATGGATAAGACAAATGCGAGTTATTTTTGAATATGAGTTCCGTCGTGCAACTAATACAGCGCAGACAAGCCGAAATGTTAACAAAATGTTTGGCAAGGATGTAGCTAACGAACGTACAGTACGTCGATGGTTCGAAAAATTCTGATCTGGAGATTTTGATCTTCAAAATAAACTACGTGGGCGGCCTGAGAGTAAGGTGGATAACAACCAGCTGAAAGCTGTAGTGAAAGCAAATTCATCTGAAACGACGCGTGAACTTGTAGCAAAGTTTGGAGTTACCATCCCAACAATATTAAGTCATATAAAAGCAATCGAACAAGTAAAGAAGCTGGATTGGTGGGTTCCGCATGAGTTGAGCGAGCGTCAAAACGGAACGGCTTCGAGGCTTGCTGTTCTTTGGTATCAAGACTAAAAGGCGATCCATTTTTGTACCGGATAGTCACGTGCGATGAAAAGTGGAAACTTTTTGATAATCGCAAGCGTTCGGCACAATGGCTGGACAGAGATGAAGCGCCAAAACACACCCCAAAGCTAAGTATACACCAAAAAAAACTAATGGTGTTTGTTTGGTGGTCCAGCGCGGGTGTTATACACTATAGTTTTATGAGACCTGGGCAATCGATAACGGCGGACTTCTACTGTGAAGAGTTAGAAGAAATGATGATGCAGCTGCAAATCAAGCAGCCGAGATTGGTCAACAAGGACAGACCAATCCTCCTGCACGACAACGCTCGACCACACGTTGCAAGATCGACGTTACTTGAACTACAGGAACTGGACCTGGAAACCCTTTGTCACCCACCATACTCGCCAGATCTCGCGCCAACCGATTACCGTTTTTTCTGAGCTTTGGACAATTTTTTGCGAGGAAAAATATTTAATTCCTAACATGCGGTGGAAAATGCCTTTCGGGATTTCATCAGCAGCTGCTCTCCAGATTTTTTCGCTAGCGGTATTAATAAGCTATCGTTAAAATGGCAACATTGTATTGATAGTTTAGGTGCATATTTTGATTAATTATATTATTTCTTGCTCGAGATATAATAAACCAAACTTTTGGTCTCAAATCGGACGTTTCATACTTAATGACCTAATAATTTTAATTACAAAAATCCAATATTTTCATAAAAATGCATGTCGCAGACAGTTATTAAAGATATATAAAATAATATAATAGTAATAAATATTCACTATAAAATAATGGCATAATAAATAGAATAGGTGAATTGTCGCTGTATAAATTAAAATTTAACTAGAGGGATGTTTTTTAAAATACAGGGTGCGTACGGTATTTGAGGACAACTTGAGAGTAAAATTAATTAGCTTGTATTTTTAATAACATTTAATGAAATTTTAGGAATTTTATATACAACGTTAAATTAATATATGGCTATAAAGTTATTCAATAAAATCGCCATTAGCAGCAATAACCTCTTCGATCCGGGTCCGGAAACGATTACATGCCCGAATCAAATGCTCCTTGTTCATATTGACCATAACGGCATTAATAGCAGTCTTTAGCGAAGAAGTAGTGTTACGAGGACGCTTATTGGTCTCACGCACAACTACGCCCCATACGTAATAATCCAAAGGATTAAGGTCTGGGGAGCTAGGTGGCCATAAGTTCGGTGTTATGTGGTCATGAAAATTTTCAGCCATCCAATCTTGTGTCGCCATCGCTTTATGTGAAGGAGCAGAGTCTTGTTGAAAAATGTATGGTCTGCCTCCGCTTACATTGTCTATCCAGGGTTTCACTACCGTCTCCAAAACCTCGATGTATGCAGCAGAGTTCACTCGAAGTCCTTGAGTAAAGAAGTGTGGTGGCATAACATGTCCTTCGTTGCTGACAACACCTAAAACCATAACAGTGGCTGGAAATTTTGTGTGCATAACAACAGGAACCTCCGTAGGATTTGAACATAGCCATCTGTCATTTCTGCGATTGGTCTTTTGATCTTGATCAAAATTTTTTTCGTCGGAAAAAAACCAACGGGCGCAATTAAGAAAATTAGAGATCTCTAAATCTGTATGGTTCGCACATATAGCGACGATGACAGCATGTCTCTTCATTTCTTGAGTGATGTTGTAGTCCGCCATTTCTTATCTGAAAAGGAAAAAAAATAAAAAAAAAAAATTCGCGAAGTTATAGTCACATTTATGCATGTCCTTAAATACCGTACTCACCCTGTAGATGCATGTAACAGCTTAACATTGGCTTAAAATTAATTATTTATTTTAAAAGAATTTTTATGTAATTTATTAATAATTTATAAAAATAATTATTATGAAGGCTCAGCAAGAGGAATTTGTGACATTCCAGGTTATTGCGTGATGTCTCAAATTACGCTATAGATGTTTATTCAAGAAAGAATTACTTTGCAAAAATTTGTATGTTGAATGTCAATGAAATTGATATTGACCATTATATAGAACATTATTTTCAACTGTAGTATGCATGATTTTCATTACTGGTGTGTGATTGTTTGTAAAAATTTGCATAGTAGCCAAATTTTAACGAGAGCGGCTATTCGACTCTCGGTTTAAGCTTGGGTTGAGTTTCCCAATGGTCTACGTCAGTGGAGAGTGCGTCGAGTAGGTTGTGGAGGGGATTATTGTGTTAGGAAAGACAGTAAAGAACTTTTCGGCTGACAAAACACAAAAAAAACGGAGGTCATGCACCGACGTTACAGAGTTTAAAAAAATGTGTGAATAAATAAAATATTTATTTGAGATTTTCAATTTATTTATTATTATTACAGCACTAAACAATTTGTTACAAGACGCCGACGAAAAAGTCAGCAATGTAACATTCTTTGATGATGGCGAGCAACCTGCTGCTGCATCAATTGCAAACGTTGAGGTGATGAAGAATGAGATAATCGAAATTTCAACGAACGACGACGACAATGACAACGATGATTTATAAGAGGAACAATATCAACAACAACGTAAGAACGAAAGCGCTGGTTTATAAGGTCAACAGCAACAGCAGCAACAACAACATTATAACGAAAGTAATAACGAAGATAACGAGTCGATTGCTTTAAGTGAAAATCAGTTAGACGTTGAATTACCAGAATGGTTGGCAACACACGAACACACACGACTGCTACGTGCGATAAGATCACTTTTGCATGGACGTCATCCTAGTACAGATAGCAATATCCCCAATAATCCAGAAGGAAACGAGGCCCGTGAAATACACAAGGATGCGTTAATGTAATTTTATATTCGCGAAGAATCTCCAAAAAAGAGAGAATTTTACTACAGGGATAATTTAAATACCACCTATAATGCGTTTTACGAAGAAAATTGGCTAGATTTACGCGTGAATGAAAGTAAGTTTTTAAGTTTTTTTTTAATTTGTGATTGAAAATTATTTTTAATTTTTATTATTTAAAATTTTTTTTTAAGTTCTCCGTGGATATTTGAACAATACCGAGGAGATTTTATTGCTAGTGCTGGATAGAAATTATTTAAATTATTATTTTATGTGTATAATAAATACAATGAGTGAAAAAATTTTTTACGCCCTATCCATATCTGCAACACATTCATCGCCGTTTATAGCAAGTACGTCGAATAATATTTATCAACAGTAGCATCAGCAGGTTACGAGTCAATCGGTGACAGACACAATGGATTGCGTACGAGGGAAAGACTTGATGCAGATTGGTCACGGTAACATCGTTGTAGTTGGGTAGGGTTCGGAAATCTAGTCAGTCAGAATAAGGTTTCAGATAATTAAAGGAAGTGAATAACATATGCGTTCTTTTAATACAACGGGTAGGCACACATTATTGCGTATTAAAAACTCAGCGACCTCCTGGTCCGTAAAACCTGTAGAGTGGCTAGAGGCAGTAATACCTGATATTCATGCTTACATTAGATCTCTTGTTGCATCTGCGAACAATTTGATAGGTGCAAAAATTTGTGAATGTAAAAAGTATTCATTTTGTACACGGACTAGGCGGATTGTTGCTTCGCCTCGCAAAAAGGTTTACTTTTAACGATTTATGAAATTTAATTAGTAATTTAACACAGAGTAATATTCGTTTTATAAAGTAGTTTTGTTTTACAGGTAAACTATGTTGAAATGCCGTCCGAGCGTGGAGCATGTAAACAAAGAAATTTAACGATAGACGTTATCAGTAAAAGATTGTTTGTAGCTATAAACAATGATGAAGTTTTGAGAACGTGTAAAATATGTTGTAAATTAATACATAAATTTCGTGAGACTATGCATAAATGCGGCGTTCATAGATGTTATGTATGCTAAACGCTATACAACTTTAACACACTATGTTATATGCAACTTATAAAAGCTAACACCGTGAACAAGGATCCGAAATTTTTATTTATATTTAATGATTTTAAGATACGTCAAGACATCGTCTATTAAAATCATAAGACTATAAAAATTCACATTTTGAATCTTTGCATAGTACAACAAATGTATAGTGATTGTCTACGCATCAATGGTATCATAAAATGGAGTAATACCTGCGGAGTCCGTAAACACATTTTTCATGACCAATTCGTAAAACATCTTATTGAAATGTGTATTCGCGAAAAATCCATTTTTAAGTAAATCGTATCTATTGCACATAATGTTAGGGCTATTGACGCGCAATTTTCATTAACCCCTTAACCTACAACTATGGATATAGCTCGTAATACGATGATCGGGCCAAACATAAACATTGCGGGTATAGCCCAACTACACAAGTCGTGCGAATAGCTCGAAGGCTGCGCGAGCTTGTTTACGTTTTCGGCCCAAAATTCTCGAACGTAAATCATAGGTTAAGGTGTTAAAAGAGTTGTCTAATTATTCTAATCGAGTGTTGCCAGGCGTGATTCTCTACGGGCAGAGTATCATAACGTTAAAAATCGGATGAACTAAATTTATAGACAGAATTAATTATTTTCACATTAAATTAGGTAAGTTGCCGAAAGCCTTTGGTTTACCACTTAGTATTAAAAAAGGCTATTGTCCAAATCTTCTCAATACACTTGAAAATCAGGAATACATTGGTATGTTTCCTGATGCATGTTTTTGCGCAACCGATACCATATATAGTAGTGAAAGAGAAGCCTTATATGGATGGTATGATATTGATATAATATTGTCAAAAATAATTAAATATTGTCGAATGGATGTTGAAATTTTACCATGCGCATGTATAGTTTTCAGAGAAATCTTTATCTCGATAGCAAATGTAGATCCTTTCGTGTTCACGAGTACGATTGCATCAGCTTTCTCGCACGTGTTTCGTGCAAATGTTTTAAAGCTGTATAACAAAGATAACATACAATACTTTCAAATGGATATCGACTAGTGGATAAACATTCACAAAAAGCTGTCGAATAGTTATTATATTGCGAACATGAGATTGGCCGTGAAATCATACATGTCGGCCGATTACGGGAATTCAGGCTACCAAAGGGCCTTTTAGTAGATGGTTATTTATCTCCTTCAAACGACGAGAGGGCCCTAGAAAGTGTTGTACACGAATTTTAAGGCTGTTATACACATGGCTACCCAAAATATTTCAAAAATAACCGACATGAAAAAATGAAATACTCTTATTCGTGTGCAGAGGCTTACGATAATACGTAAGCCAAAAATGCGAAAATTAAAGCGTTAGAATATGAGTTGCGTGAAGTGTGGAAGTATGATTTCGATCGGCTACAAAAATAAAACTCCGAAATCGTTAGATATATTGTAACGGTTGCAAATCCATTCTTATGAATATAAATTAAAAATTATAAATATTAGAGCGCTAATGTCTTGCCTCCGAGGTAATGTGTTGAAGACAAAGTAGGAGCCTCATTCTCTCTTACTCGGACCACCAAGAGCAAAACAACTTCGATTTCGACTCCTGGAAAAGTTAAGGGTCTCTTTCAAGACAACAAAAGAAAGATGTAGAAATTGTCAAGAAAGAAGAGAGAGATTGAACGTTAATCGTGATCGTCAAAAGAAAATACATAGAAGTTGACGAATATTGCCAAGTGAAGCGCCCGGTCCGGAAGAGCAGAGCGTAAATTAGAGGAAAAGGCACATAAACTCAAAAAGTTAAGTAAGACGCATGTTGCTCCGTTTCTTGAGAGATTACGTGAAATTCTAAGAAATTTAAATGGCATGGTCAGCTGTACGCGTCGTGCAATGCTTTGCTCGAATTCTTTATTTTGAATTTAAATTCATCTACATCATGTCTCAACGTCAAGTGCTATATATAGAAGTATGAAAATCAACAATACGCATCGTGCCGGAATATATTTGTTTTGATTTCGTAAGTATTTTTATAAGGTATTCGTACGCTATTATTAACAAAATAAATAATATAGATAAAACAACAGTTATATGAATTTTATTATAATACTTTCATGCATACATACGTATATAATATAAAAATAAATTTTACAATGTATTCAATCGTCCTTCAGTAAATAAAATAACAATAAACATGCGAGATACTTTTTATGAAGAAAGAGCGGAAAATATTGTAACACGCCACCAGATTAAGACCGATGAAAAATTAAAATACACAGACATTTGTTCATTATACCCTTATGGGTGCAAAAGAAATAAACATCTGCTAACTTTCGCAAATAATAATTTGTCGCGTGTAAAAGATCTTGTAAAATGTAAAGTTTTGCCACAGCGTAATTTATTTTTACCTGTTTTACCTGTAAAAATGCATAACCGGCTTCTTTTTCCATTATGTTGATCTTGTTGCGAAGAGATGCGTCAAAATGATTGTAATCACGAAAAATTAGCGAGCGTGAATTTACAGGTATATGGGTATCCGATGAACTATGTAAAACCATCGAGCTTGGCTACTGTGTAACCGAAATATTTATAATCTGGCAATATACCGTGACACGTTTTGATCTTAGTACTGGTGAAGACGGTTTATTTTCAGAGTATGTCAATAAGTTTTTGAAAATAAAACAGCAAGCAAACGGCTGACCTTCATAGTATACAGACGACGTAACTAAACAAAGATATGTACACGACTACGAGCAAGACGGGGGCATAAAACTCGTGTTTGACAAAATTAAAAAAATGCCGGTTTGCAAGCTGTGGCAAAACTATGACAAAATTCTTCATGTGGAAAATTTGCTCAGCGTTGTAATTTAAAGCAAACCAAAATTGTTAAATCATATGAAGAACTTTTAAAACTCGTAAGAGATCATGAAAAAGAAGAATTCGACATAATGCCCGCAAATAAAAAAAGATTGTATATTAATTGGCGTTTTAGAGACGAAGCTATGAAGCCTTACACTAATATATCATCGCGGCCTACATCACAGCCTAGGTATGACTTAAACTTTACTCATATTTATAAAAACTAGATCGGCGTATCCTTTATTACGAGACTGATTCATGCATTTTTGTATGCAATAAAGTCAATGAAAACGAATACGTTCCTCCGAATGACTCTTTATTTGGTGATGTTTATAAAGCTGACACGTACACAGAAACTTTTCTTTGAGACGGACAGGAATTTTACAGTTTATAAGTATTTGTTCCTCCAACAGACCAGATACACGTATGTTGTAAATTAAAAGAAGTAACGTTTAATTCTTGTAATTCTACAAAGATTAGTTTTGACAGTATGCAACGACTTGTAGATTTAACGTTTTCTGAAGACACACCTAACGATAACGATGACGACGATGACAATAATAATGGCGATAACCAATATTTAAATAAAATTTAATTCAATTTTTAAATTATGCTGCAAGCTGTCACGGAAAACAGTCCGTGCTTCGCGCCTCGTCGTATTACGCGCGCTTCCGCGGTCAGCAAGCCGAGCTGAGAATACGTAACGCGACAGTCGCGGACGAGAAGATACGGTACGCGACTAGAGATAGGATAATCGAGTGCCATATAAGGAAGCTAGGCAAGGCTGGGCTAGGTAACCCAGCCACTTCCCACCTTTAGCTAGTTCTTCTCGAGTCTTCGATAGAGACACGTGCTCCCGTATTTCGGTTTTTCCTAAAATTTTCGTGAGTATAGCCGCCATCTTGGACGCGAGCTCGTTCTTCGCTCCTACATCGCGCCAACCGTTTTTTTCCGTGTGCAGAGTTCTTTTTTTGTATTTTGGCGCGCACCGGCTACGTGTATAGCCAAGTAGAGGTTCACCGGTCAACGGCACGCGAGTTTCCGCCACCAGCGACCAGGAGTGCACCTGCGAAGCAACGCGGAGCGACGGCACTTTGCCCTTTTTCTCTTCCTGCCTTCGATTCCTCGTTTTGCGTGCACGGCTGGCTAGCCAAGAGTATGTCTATTGTAACTTTAATTTTGCGCGCATAAGTTCTATTTCGCTCTCATTTGTGTAGGAGTAACCTCCGCCGGTTACTCCATTCTTTAGTCAATTCGTTTTCTCGCGGTTCGTGCGAGTGAGAGAGCGTCATCTCTCTCACTCTCGTATAGTCAGTGCGAGAGAGTTGCGGTCTCTCTCGCACCCGTATAAGAATAATCGCGCGTGAGTGAGAGAGCAGTATCTCTCTCACTCTAGTGGCAGCAGTGCGGGAGAGTCGCTTTCTCTCTCGCACTCGCAGCATATACGGCGCGCGTGCGAGTGGGAGAGGCCTTTCTCTCCCACCCGAGTAAGATCAGTGCGAGAGAGTTGCGTTCTCTCTCGCACTCGCGTAAGGCTAGGCGCGCAAGAGTGGGAGAGCGCTTTCTCTCTCACTCCTACGGCGCAGTACGGAAGACTCGTTGTCTCTCTCGTACTCGCAGTAGACGCCGCGCGTCGGAGTGGGAGAGTGCTTTCTCTCTCGCTCCAACGGGCTCCGTGCGAGAGAGTAATCTTCTCTCTCGCACTCGTACGTTAAACGGCGCGCGCGAGTGAGGGAGGCCCTTCTCTCTCACTGCTATAGGCGTAGTGCGAGAAACGTTGTTTCTCTCTCGCACTCATATCGTGCGTTGCGCGCGGGAGCCGTGTGCTTCTCGTGCGTGCTTTTTATAATTTCTTTTTATTGTTTTTTTTTGTGATTTTATTGTTATTTATTAAATTTATTAAATTATTTTATTTATTTTAAACTGCTTTTCTTCCTTTTTTTTGACTTTTTCATTTCTTTTCTGTGCTTATACATTGTTACTGATCTTTTTTGTACTTTTATAATTGTTTTTCAATTAAGGGTAAAATATTTAAATTCTTTTTTTTATATTTATAGATCTTTTTATTTAATTTATCTAATTTCCTTTTTTCATTTTTGATTATTTTCTTTGGATTTTTAATTTTCCTCCTCCCGAATACCGCCCTCTCCGAGATTTCAACTAGCCAGGCGAGGACGACACACGACGATTGCGCGGCGTTGCAACGGGTAAGTTGAGTCCAAAGAACGGTTTCTCGTGCCCTGATCCAGGAGCAAAGTCGTCCGAGACTTTAGCTACCTAAAAGGGGGCGCAACGGGCATATTCGCACCTTTCGCGAATGGAGCGTCCCCCGAGGCTAATTGCTCCAATGGCAGGTAACCTTTAAACTGCCACCCCGTTACAAAGCATACAAGCTTTTTTAAGCGCGCAAATCTTCGCGCCACCGCCGGTAACGTCAGTGTTATAAAGAATTTTTTCACGATTGATAAAAATCATGAATATGTCGAGTGATTATCAGTATACAATATGGATACATGGGGGAAACTTCCGTTTATCTGCTGCGTATATAGTCCCACGGGATGTGGTGAAACGTTTTCCGTTAAAAGATTTTTAAATCATTTATCCGTCGTTTCTAATGTGCGTTTAGATCGCATATTATTTTACTATGCAGATTGGTAGGAATTTTATGCTACAGGTCTCAAAACAGGTGGTAACACATCGCTACAAATCAAAGTCCGAGAGGGGCTTCCACAATCAACCGATTATTCAAAAGATAATGAAAAGAAAAAAATGCTTATTCTCGATGATTTAATGCGTGAGTCGTCCAGCGACGTTATATTAAATTTTTTCTCCAAGGGTAATCATCATAAAAACATGAGCGTTATAATTATCACACAAAATATTTTTCATCAAGTCAAAGCTCAACGAGATATAAGCCTCAACACAAAGTACGTGGTGATATTTGAAAATCCATGCGATTGGACACACATTTTGTATCTAGCTCAACAAATTTATGCCGGAGACTCAAAATTTTTGCAAGAAGTATACATGAATGCGACATGTGATGGACATTCTTATTTGTTTCTCGACCTATCACAGAACGCTTTAGACGAATTTTACTTTCGCACTTGCATATTTCCCGACGATACCAAACACTATACATACGTTCTAAAATATAAATTTCGCTAAAAATAATAATAACTAATTGAAGATACACGCGCTGTGAATAAAGCATTCATCTTTTAGCAATGGCCGAGTCAACGTCGAATAGATATCCACCGAATAAAGTATTATATGGCAAGAACTACGTTGTCCTACTAAACGCTCTTTGTCACGCGGATAATCAACAGCGATTGACTCTCTTGCGCTCAGCTGATAAACTTGTAAGGTGCATATGTGAGTGTGCGTTGAACGTTTTGCAAGGTGTCGTAAAATTGTAAGAATCGCAGATAAAGCGTTTAAAAAAAACACAAAAGCGTTTTGCGAAAATTGATAAACAGAAATTCGCGTAGTAGAAATAGACGCAACAGCCATTGGTTACAAAAAAAGAAAATCATAGTGCAAAATGGTGGTACTGTTTTACCACTCTTACTTGGTCCCATCATTGGCGCACTAGTGTTGCAAATTTTTGGTGGAAAATCACGTTAATGAAATATGGAGGCATGCAAACTATCGGAGACAACCTTTCGAGACAGGATTCAGAAATGTGTGAAATTTTAAAATCAAAATTGTTTGTAAATGAGCGAGAAAGATGTAAAAATTATTTACAAGTTGTGCGACACTACTTATTTTTCAAGAAACACGAACGATTCGAGGAACAAGAAACGGAACGCACAATCGACGAGATTAACGCAACATTAGAGTCTCTCACGCACGATGCAATATTAGCACGCGTACCTAAAATTTACAAGAAAAAAGCACGTCTTTTGCTTCGGCACTGGCGGAATGCGGCTGCCGAACATCTCAAGTAGGATAACACTAGACCTGCCATTATAGACGGTAAAAAATTGCAATCTTTAATCTCATAGATTTATTAAACAATTTACTAGTAAAGAAGAAAAAGAATACGAGAAAAAGAAAGCAAATGATGACAATGACAATAATGATGACGACGATACCTACCCATTGGACGAGCATAGTTTGCTAAATTTTTTAAAACTAGCGATATAGCTGACGGTCCGATATAAATGGGACGAAAATTAAAGTCTACTTTAAATACAGCAAAGTCCATAGTGAAAGAGTTAGTCGTTATAAGTTAAAAGAAAGCGAAGGAGAAGAAGAAGAACGTATCAACGTCTGTAACGAGAAGATCTATGCAAAAAAAGATGATTAAAGCTAAACCTGTAAGAAAAAGAAGAAGAAGAAGGAGAAAGGAAGAAGTGCATGAGAAGGATGAAACTTACGTTGAAAAACGATATAACGATGTGCAAATGAGGCGGGTTACGAGCGTGCCCGACATCTTCTACGCGTACACGAACGATTTATAGATGCGTGATTTGTTACAGTTAAAGAATACAACGATGACCACTGCTACTTACTCGTAGTAGTCGACGTACTTAGCAAGTATGTATGGATCTAACCGTTGCGCGATAAGAGTGCATCTCATGTTAGAACTGCATTCAAAAAGATTCTTGAGCGGGCGCAAGGTCGTATGCCGCAATGATTACAAACGGTTAGAGGTAAAGAATTTATAGCATCGACCTTTTAAGACTTGTTAAAGAAACATAATATACAGTTTAAAGTCGCACAAAATTCCGACGTGAAGGCAGTTGTAGTGGAGAGATTAAATAGGATGATACGGGAATATCTATGGCGATATTTTACGCATAATAATACAAGACACTACATCGATATCGTACAAACAATCTTACACGCTTACAATAACACTTTCCACTGCAGTACGAAAATGAAGCCTAGCGAAGTAACGCTATTTAACGCTGTAGAGGCGCGTGAAAATTTACAAAAATGTTCACTTCGACAAAGCATAAATAAAAATGTATATAAGAGGGCACTAGACTCGTCTTTAGCTAAATACAAGATCGGAGACTATGTGCGTATCAGTCTTACTAAAAATACCTTTGAATGTGGATACGAAAATAATTTCAACAAAGAAATATTCAAGATAAATCGCGTATCGCTCAAGCAAAATTTCTACACATACGATTTAGAAAACTTAAACGGCGATGTCATATCTGAATTTTTTCTCAGCGAAGAATTAACTTTAATAGGCCGTAAGCGTCTAAAGATTAACCAGCGATTTAAAATTGAAAAGTTTTGCAGACACGAGGGCATAGGTCGGTAAAGTAAGTATTGGTAACGTAAGTAGGTTATCCGGAAAAATTTCATTCTTAGATAAAAACTTCTGAGGTTTCTTCGATATAATTATCGTTTTTAATACTAGATTGCCGGAGCAAGTCAATTTGTCTCATTTGTAATTTTGAGAGTCTGCGGAAAATATATTTTCAAAACAAAATTTATATGTAAAAATTGTTTTGAATAAAGTTTCTTTAAAATAGAATTATATTTAAAACATTTTTAACATATATATTCTGTTTTAAAATATATTTTCAACATATTTTTAAAATCATAAATAAGTCAAATTGACTTGCTCCGGCAATCTAGTGTTAAAAGAGCATATGGTAAATTTTGATGATTTTCATTTAGTACTACTTAGAAACAGCAGTATGAGGTATTTTCCGGATAATACAACGAGCTACTTCACGACTCACTTGTCGCAAGGGATACAACTGAACGGTAACTAGAATGTACTACTGTAATCAAAAAGTAAGGTGAATTTGTTTATAAAATGTAAATTCATTATTTATTCTTCCAAATCAATTTCATCTCCTTCAAAGTAATCCCCGTCCGATAAAACGCACTTTTGCCAACGCTTTTTCCAGTCCTCGAAGCAGTCGAAATAGTCTTTTTCCGGTATAGCCTTCAAGACCTTCTTCGATTCGGTTTTTATCTCCTCAAGCGTGTCAAAACGGCGTCCCCGCATTGGCCTTTTGAGTTTGCTGAATAGCCAGAAGTCGCACGGAGCCAAATCAGGCGAATACGGTGGTTGCGGAACGATATGAGTCAAGTTTTTGGCAAAAAAAGTCGCGAAGAACCAATGCAGTATGACATGGTGCATTATCGTGATGAAGGAACCAAGAGTTGTTCGCCCATAATTCCGGCCGTTTCAGACGAATAGCTTCACGCAAATGACGCATAACGCTCAAATAATATTTTTTGTTGACAGTTTGGCCCGGCGGAAGAAATTCATAGGGCACCACACCACGATAATCAAAGAAAACTGTCAACATTACCTTGATTTTCGATCGACTTTGCCGTGGTCTTCTCGGTCATGCTTCACCTTTTGCACGATAATCGCTGGATTGGTCGGTGGTTTCAGGGTCATATGCGTAAACCCAAGTCTCGTCTTCAGTAATGATGCATTTCAAGTGGTCCTGATAGTCAGACAGCAAAGTTTCACAAACATCAACGCGACGCTTTTTTTCCAAAAAATTGAGCGATTTTGGCACCAATCGAGACTTGACGCGTTTGAGACACAAAACATCCTTCAAAATGGTTTGGGCTGAGCCAAATGATATTCCAACACTATCAGCAAGGTCTCTAATTGTCAATCGACGATTTTCAAGCACCAAATCTCTAATTTTTTGGACGTGGCCCTCGTCGGTAGACGTTGATGGTCGTCCAGAGCGCGGTTCGTCTTCAACGCACTCTCGGCCCGCTTTGAACTCGTTGTACAACTTATAAACGTTTTTTTGTGCCATAGTTTGATCACCAAAGGCCTTCCGCAACATTTTCAACGTGTCCGCACAAGAATATTCGTTCCGCAAACAAAATTTGATGCAAGTTCTTTGCTCAACAAAATCACCCATTGTAAAAGTCAAAAAATTCACTTTTGGTTGTTAACAAAAACACGTGCAACTTGGAGAAAATTAAACCTTTTGACAAACAGACGCTTGGCAAATATTATAGACAGTCCTACCAACCGAGGAAAAAAAATTTACCTGCCTTCCTAATGCCCGAGAATTTTAAATGACCATTTCACCTTTCTTTTTTATTACAGTAGTAGGTCTCTCTATTATAATTTTAAATTAGGCAATAAAGATGGCAGGAAAAAAAGTGGAAACGATAAAACTTGTCGATTCTCCCATGGAATTTATGAAAGTGTAAAGCAGCTTGCTGATGAAATAAATAAAACGAAATGTATACATCAACATCAAGTACTTGAACCAACAAAATTTCAAAAGGCTTCCACACACTACTTAGAACATGCGAATGTTAACAGTCTCATTTTACCGTTTATAACGAAAAAATTCGACGAATATTTGGCTTTGAAGCACGTTTGTTATGGCTAACTCGGAGAGAGGTTTAACTGTACGCAACCGACTAGCCTTCTTTGATCGAGCTATATCCGATCAGATGATTATGTATACGAATGTATGCAAACATATACAGTAGGTGACACACAGTCGAGTCTTTTACGCATCGTCTCGCTTAATCCATCTAAATACAAATTTAGAAAAATACTATGAGCCATTTCGCACCTATATACTGTATACCTTTGCTGCAACATAGTTTTTAGAGCATCGTTAACGATATAAAAGATCAACATGGTCAACGCATCCCATTCGAGTATGGAACTTTGATATTATGCTTCAGTTTAAATGTAATCCTTAAAAATGAGTCATTACATACGATACTACGATGAGCAAGAAGGTGGAGGTAGCGTGCGATGCTTCTTTACGGGCTCAACGTAACAGTGAGGTCAAGGCATTCGAGCGTCTTTTTGGGTGGATTATTTTGAAAAATTCTTCCTTACATAGCAAGTAGAGCGAAAGCTGTGGGAAAAGAAGCTGCATGGGTTAGTCTGAATGTTCTCGACGACGTAGCGAATAACGGTGCCAACTTTAAAGAGGCTATCAAGTTACGTTCCTAAAAATCGAGTAGCAATTTAAGAGAAAAGCTACTGACAAAATTGTCGATATGATGAAAGGATCAGGTTATAAGAGAATATTCAAGAAGTCGAAAATTACACGCAAGAAAAAAAGGAATAAAAGAATGAAAAAATGTAACGTATTCTCAGCCAAAGTGAAGCGGAAGAAAAAATCTAAAATCAGGAGTATCACAGATATTTCCGGTCCAAAACTAATAATCTCATTTAATTTTTATCTTAAATAATGGCTTTTTTCCATACATACTCGGACGAATGCATGAAAAGCGAGCCCGATATTTTTTCTTTACCTGAAACTCGAACATTCATAGAGAGCAGCAGTTTTTTTAACTTAAAACCAGTCTCGTCGCTGAGCGATGGAAACGATGCACCGCTTGAATTCGACGATCCAAGTGCGAGCGAACATTACATAAATCTCGCACATGCTATGCTATACATACAGACAAAAATCGTAGCTGCAGGTACCAATGCTAAAAAAGTAAAAGCTGCATTAATAAGTAGTTTTCTCCATCCAATCTTCAATCAAGTAAACGTTTTTCTCAATAAGAAGCTTGTTTCACCACCAAATAACACTTATTCGTATAAAACTTATATTGAGACGTTATTAAATTACAGTCCTACGGCTAAAGAGTTACATTTGACGAACAATCTCTGGTATGACGATTCACCTGGTTTTTTTGATGCAGTACCTAATAAACCACAACAACCAGATAATGGTATAAACAAAGGGGCGATTAGTCGTCAACAGTTTACTCTCGGTGGCAAAACTTCCGACATTTTTGGGATTTTACATTGCGTCGTCTTTAATTAAGATAAAATGCTTCTCAGCGGTGTAAAAATAAGAGTACGACTCGTCCGCAATAAAGATGCTTTTTGTCTTACGGACGCACCGAAATAGAAAGTTTACCATACAAATTAAAGAAGATACATTCTGTCAAAAAAGTACCGGAAATTGTCGATTTAAATCTGGCGGGGCAATTTAGGCAGGTAAAATTTTTTTTTCTAGGTTGGTACAACTATCCTTAATGACTATGCCAAGTTTGAGCGGAATCTGTCAACAAGTGTGTTTACAGTAGCTGGTTAAGTTAGTCGATGTCAATAGCGCATGCCGATTTTTTACAATGGGTGATTACGTTGAACAAAGAATTTGTCTAAAATTTTTTGTTGCGAATGAAATTTCGTGTGCTGATGCATTGAAAATGTTGCAAAAGGCTTTTGGTGATAAAGCACTATCGAAAACATGTGCGTATGAGTGGTACAAAGCCTTCAAGGAGGCTCGTGAAGTCGTCAAAGACTTGCCTCGTTCCAGATGCTCATCGACGGCTTTGACCGCAGATAACGTCGATAAAATTAAGGAAATGGTGCTTGAAAACCGTCATACCAGCTTGAGAGAGATAGCACATGAACTTGAGATATCCCACGAGTCGACACGTACGATTTTAATTGATATTTTGGGCATGAGAAAGGTGGCCGCAAGACTCGTTCCAAAAGAGCTTAATTTTCTTCAAAAACGCTATCGCGAACAGGTCGCTTCGGACATGCTGGATCGCGCCAATTCCGATCCCGCATTCATGGAATGCATTATAACTGGTGACGAAACGTGGGTGTACAAGTACGATATGCAAACAAGCCAGCAAGCATCGGAATGGGTGGGAAAAAACGTGCCGAAAACGAAAAAACCACGCCAAAGCCGCTCATAAGTGAAGGCGATGCTCATTGTTTTTTTCGATATCCGTGGCGTGGTGCACTGCGAATTCGTTCCAGAGGGTCAGACGGTAAACAAAGAGTATTACCTAGGCGTTATAAAACGTTTGCGTGAGCGTATCCGTAAGAAGCGGCCAAATTTGTGGGCGAACAACTCGTGGATTTTGCACGACGATAACGCGCCTTCTTACCGAGCTACGATTGTGACCGACTTTCTCACCAAAAACTCAACGAACACGCTTGAACAACCACCGTATTCGCCGGATTTAGCTCCCTGTGACTTCTTTCTCTTTCCAAAACTTAAATTGCCGCTCCGTGGCACCCATTTTCAGTCGATTGAAGCCATAAAACAAAATTCGGCGCGCGAGCTGAAGGCCATCCCGGAAAGCGCCTATAAAAAATGTTTTGATGATTGGAAGTGCCGTTGGCATAGATGTATCGGAGCAAATGGAGCCTATTTTGAAGGCGAGCCAATAAATTTTGATTATTAAACGTAAAAATGTTGTTTTAATTTAAGTAAACCGTTACAGCCTTGTTTTACTAGTAATTATAAATTGTACATAGACGCATTTTATACATTGTTCTTAGGCACTGGTGTAAATTTTTACAACGAAGGATTTAACATCGATTATTACAATTACTCTAAAGGATATTTTCTCACAGCTTTTAATCTTACACCGATTGGTCTGTACAGTGCGGTTTGCCCTGGAATCTCGTGCGCCTAGGGAGTGTACGTATTGAGGTACAATTTGAAGAAGTACTTAAAACTATTATAAATTGCACAGTTGATGTCGAACATGACCGCGTATTGTAAATCGATACAAGTAGCCAAATATATCAGATTTTAGAGCATGAATCATTCGTAACGATGATGGTGGGGAAGCTGTAGATATGCATATAAACGGCGAATCGTAAGTGTATCATTCAGTTTTAAGCTTAACATTTGGCCGATCCACAGTTAGAACAATGTGTAAAATGGATTACATTATGTACATACGAGGTCTGGCTTTTAAATAACGAGACTGGCTACGAAAAAGGGTTTTATTATAAAGATTATTCTACATTCGAATGCCCCCCTTCAATATACTCCCCTTCCCTCGCCACACACCTTTTCATACGTTTTTTCCATTGATCAAAGCAGTGCTGGAAGTCTTCTTTGGTGAGGGCCTTTAGGAGCTCTGCCGTTTTTTGCTTTACCGCTTCCATCGACTCAAATCGGGTCCTTTTCAAAGCAGATTTTATCTTCGGAAACGAAAAAAGTCGCACGATGCCTAATCTGGCGAGTACGGCGCTTGTTCGAGCACTGGAGTGCGCTTACCGGCCAAATACTGCTTCACAGATATCGCGTTATGGGCAGGTGCGTTGTCCTGGTGCAAAATCCACGAGTTGCTCTTCCACAACTCGGGCCGTTTCCTACGAACTCGTTCTCGCAGTGTTGCCAAAACTGACAAATAGTAAGTCTGGTTGACAGTCTGACCCTCTGGAACCAATTCAGTCATCACGATACCGTTAATGTCGAAAAAAACGATCAACATTGCCTTGAATTTTAATTTGGACATCCTTGCTTTTTTAATTCTGGGCGATTCAGGCGTCTTCCAATGCATCGATTGCCGCTTTGTTTAAACATCGTATTGAAAAATCCACGTTTCATCGCAAGTAATAATGTTTTTCATCAGTCCAGGATCTTTTTTTAATCTTTCAAGAAAATCTGAGCAGACATGTTGACGCAAGAGCTTTTGGTCAGGAGTCAGGTTTTTTGGCACCAACTTCGCACAGACTTTTGTCATGTATAATACCTCGTGTAAAATTTGTCTAACCGTTTCTTTATCGGCGTTTACAGCCTCGGCAATCATCCGGATGCTCATTCGACGATCTGCACGCACAATTTGGTTGATTTTGGTCACTGTTTCCGGAGTTGAAACAGTGACAGGGCGACCTGGGCGTTGGTCATCTTCAGTGCTCACTCGGCCCTCACTGAAGCGCTTACACCACTCAAAAACACGCGCACGAGGTAGAGAATTGTCCCCATAAGCCTCTTGCAACAATTTACAGCACTCAGTCGGAGTTTTTTTCAATTTAACGAGAAATTTGAGATTGATACGTTGCTCCTGTTTTTCGTCACACATGGTTTTCGGCACGAGAAAAAACACGTTCGTTTCAAACCGCTACTGCACAAATACAATAATAGTGACGAGAACGTGTTTTGGTACGTGCATAGACAAGATATCTAGATACCCAACGCACTACTCGTTTTTTTCCCCACCCCATTACGGCGCCCTCTAGGCGCGCAGTCACGTTATTTAATAGCCAGACCTCGTATATACATATTTTTAATTTAACTCACTTTTACCCTTTCCCTCAACTTGTAATTCTTTCATCCATTCATTTACACTAACTGTACATTTTTTCTCTTACTAATTTATTAATTAATTATTTGATTTCAATTTTATTTATTTTTATTGTAATTTTTGAGACAACGAGGGACTCTCATGTGCTACATTACACGCTTTGAATTTTCTATCTTCTGAAATTGGTAAGGAGTTGCATTTTAAAATTTTTAATTACTAATACTTTTTTTTGATATTGCATATTTTTGTTAAATTTAAAATTTTCTTTTTGATTTTAAAATTTTTGAATTTTTTTGAAATTAAAGTTTTCTTTGCTTAATTTCTGAATTAAAAATTTCTTTTTGTTGGAATTTTTTCTTGTCTTTTTGTTAATTATTTTTTCTTTGAGAACAATATTCTTTTTTTTTTGAGTTTCTTAATGGAAATGTAACGTCGGGTGTTACTCTTTAAGCTGTGGTTAAGCTACACTGCTATTTTGTCGTTTTTGAGCCTAAACATTGAAGCTTATGGGCTCGGGGCGACAGAGAATATAGTTTGCAAACGTTTGTTTAGGAGAGGTGTGTGTTTCCAGGATTAAGCAGATGCAGGTGGCTCGGTTCCTGAAATTGGAATCAGCCTTGAGCCCTGCTCTGGATAAGATCCTACTAAGATGATAGTGGATGGCAGAATAGTCGGCCGCGTTTCGGCCAATATTTCTGTTGGAGGATCTTAAAATAAAGAAAAGATTTTAAAACTGACATTAGCCTGCGTCTAACGTATTTTTTTATTTATTATCTTATTTCGCCTTTATCTCGCGGCATGCGCTAACTTGCACAAAATGTCGTACAAGCGAGCTCTTCCCCCACCACCGCGACATATTACATGGGCAAAGCTCAGCAGAGTCTCACGACAGCGCGAACCAATCGCAACTCACCACGTCGAGCCTCCACCATCTTGCTCCCGGCATGCATTGCTCTCCACCGAGTTCGCGGAGGAGCGAGCTTATAGAATCAGTTCCAGTCAAGTCGTCACAGTCAGTAGTCATAGAGAGTTAGCGGTGGACGACCGAAGTCGTTTAGTCGTCAGTCGTCGCGACTTTTCGCCTCTCAAACGCTTCAAGTCAAGGGGCCTTGACCCAAGACGTCGCTCAGAGCGGACTTGCTCGTGCGCCTGCGTCTAACCAGGGAACCACCCCAACCCAACACCACCGATTTTAATAATTTTTAAATATGTCTTACTACTCAAAAAAATATTCCACACATGCTTTTTTCATCGGCTGATATCCACTTTTATAGGGTGAGATCCACGCCTAAAAAACCACCTCGAAAAATGGTTTTTTTAATATATCTCTGAATCTTATGAATATTTTTAAATAAAATCAACGCCAAAATATTTCTTATAAGTAGGCGCTTCTACTGATATAACTTTTAAACCAAGGGGTTGCAACCCCTTTTTCTATAGGGGTCAAAAATCTATTTTTTTGCTATTTTGCGATTCAAAATTTGTTAAAAAAGGTCTAGTCAGTTAAAAACTGTATTGATAATAAGAAAATAAGAAATTAAAATTGACATATTACAAGGTTTTTTCAAAAAAATTTTTTGGGGGTGTGTTACCCCTAAAAACCACCTCTACCAAATCACAAGCAGGCTAACCCACCTAACCCTAACCACAGTGTGTCTATTAATTATTTGTTCTGTTATATGTACCATATGACAAGCAAAATATATTAGATAACCAAGCTACCCCTAACCTCTAACCCTAAACCTCAAAAACCCAAAAATCACCTCTATCAAACCACAAGCAGGTAAACCCACATAACCTTGGCCACAGAATGTTCATCTACTATTTTTTTAACTAAATATATCCTGCATAACAAGCGAGATATGTCCGCAGAAATCCGACTCTTGACCCCTAACCGCCCAACCCCAAAAAACCTCCCCTACGAAACCACAAGCAGACTAACCCAAATAATCCCTGCCACAGCATGTTTAATATTTTTTTTTTCTGTTATCAAATATATCCCATATCACAAGCGAACTATATTAGCTAACCAAGCTACTCCTAACCCCTAACCGTTTAAAATCCGAAATACTACCCCTATGAAACCACAAGCAAGCTAATCCATCTTGACCTGGCCTTAGCGTGTATTTTAATGATTTTTTCTTTTTAAATAAACATATCCTACATAATAAGCAATTTATGACAGCAAACCATTGTACCCTTAACCCAATGAATCCTTAAAGAACACCCTTACCAACCCATAAGCAGGCTACCGCACTCAACCCTGACCACAGCGGCGCTTATCGCTCATTTCTGCTTGAAATAATTGTCAAATTAAAACCTGGGATGTAAAAAGTCACGTCTAAAAATAGGTATCTAATGTAATACGTTGTCTTATTATTTTCAAATTAACTTTATTAAAAGTTATACTTATAAAAGACTATATTTTTGACTAATATGTAAATTAAAATGTATTATTTGACATAGTTTTCACAGTACTGATAATCTTCAAAGAAGTGCTTAAAACATAATGACTTTTTACACCAACCACATTGTATTATTGCAACATTCTTAGATCCTTTTACTTTGCAGTTGACAATACAAGATTTTCCAAAACTAAAATCAACAGAATTATCAGTTTTATCTGGTTTTTGAGTAATATAGCCGCTTTTATACCAGGAATATCTAAAAATATCCGTATATCTCGGCGAAGAAAACTGGTTATGTACAAGCGATTGCAATGTTATAATGTTATTTCTTACATGTAAATTTAAGTCATAATCCATCAGCATTACTTGATCTAAGAATTGCCCCGCGGAATTGAAGACTTTTCTTTCAATTTACAATAATAGCAAATAATAAATTATGGTGCCGCTTAAAAAAATATGTTTGAAATTTGAAAAATTGAGCCTTCTTCAGGATTGTTAGGGGTCACCACACAGCATGAATAAATTCTGAATTAATTCTGAATTAATTCATGATATAATAAAATCATTTCAGAATTAATTCTGTATTAATGCTATGTCCGCTTTTTGATTCCTTCAGAATAAATTCATAGAATAGTTATAAAATAATTCCAAAATTATTGAGGAATCATTTTATAAAATAATTATGTAATAACATTCGAAATTTATATATATACATGTATATACATTATATATAGATGTAAGAATGTTGCAATAATACAATGTGGTTGATGTCAGAAGTCATTATGTTTCAAGCACTTCTTTGAAGATTATCAGTACTGTGAAAACTATGTCTAATGATACATTTTAATTTACATATTAGTCAAAAATATAGTCTTTTATAAGAATAACTTTTAATAAAGTTCATTTAAAAATAATAAGACAACGTATTACATTAAATACTTATTTTTAGACGTGACTTCTTTCATCCCAGGTCTCGATTAGATAATTATTTCAAGAAGAAATGAGCGATAAACGCTGGTGTGGTCAGGGTTGAGGGCGGTAGCCTGCTCGTGGGTTGGTAAGGGTATTCTTTAAGGATTCATTGGGTTTAGGGTACAATGGTTTGCTGTCATGAATTGCTTATTATGTAGGATATATTAATTAAAAAAAAAAAAAATCATCAAAAAACACTCTGGGGCCAGGTTGAGATGGATTAGCTTACTTGTGGTTTGATAGGGGTAGTATTTCGGATTTTAAACGGTAAGGGGTTAGGAGTAGCTTAGTTAGCTAATATAGTTCGCTTGTGATATGGGATATATTTAATAACAGAAAAAAAAAATATTAAACATGCTGTGGCAGGGATTATTTGGGTTAGTCTGCTTGTGGTTTCGTAGGGGAGGTTTTTTGGGGTTGGTCGGTTAGGGGTCAAGAGTCGGATTTCTGCGGACATATCTCGCTTGTTATGCAGGATATATTTAGTTAAAAAAATAGTAGATGAACATGCTGTGGCCAGGGTTACGTGGGTTTATCTGCTTGTGATTTGATTTGGATGGTTTTTTGGGTTTTTGAGGTTAGGGGTTAGAGGTTAGGGGTAGCTTGGTTATCTAATATATTTTGCTTGTAATATGGTACATATAACAGAACAAATAATTAATAGACACACTGTGGTTAGGGTTAGGTGGGTTAGCCTGCTTGTGATTTGGTAGAGGTGGTTTTTAGGGGTAACACACCCCCAAAAAATTTTTTTAAAAAAACCCCGAAATATGACAATTTAAATTTTTTATTTTCTCATTATAAATACAGTTATTAGCCCACTCGACCTTATTTGACAGATTTTGAATCGAAAAATAGCAAAAAAAATAGAACTTTGACCCCTATAGAAAAAGGGGTTGCAACTCCTTGGTGTTAAAGTTATATCAGTAGAAGCGCCCACTTATAAGAAATATTTTGGTATTAATTTTATTTAAAAATATTCATTAGATGCAGAGATATATAAAAAAAACAATTTTTCGAGGTGGTTTTCAGGGGTGGATTTTACCCTTTAAAAGTGGATATCAGCCGATGAAAAAAGCATGTGTGGAATATTTTTTTGAGTAGTACAACATATTTAAAAATCATCAAAATCGGTGGGGTCGGGATGGGATGGTTCCCTTGTAAGTCGGGTGAGCTAACCTTTTATCCCGCTCACAGCGGCCCACGTCCGCTCGAGCAAAAGGACGGCGACGACCGTCGCCGTAGGCGAGCTCGAAACTGCGTCTGGCAACCTGAGAGCGAGAAGCCAAGCCGTTTCCACGTCGCGTTCCGCATCCACAAAAATCTGAATGAGACCGCGACGGAGTTGCTCTACCGTTTGAGTTGAAGTTACGCCGGCATTTCGTCAAGTTATTTCACATTCCGTTCGTCCTTTCTTTTCTTTTTCCCCCCGCCTCCCTTAACACAGCCTGGTTCCCTTGACGTTCGTCTCTTCGAACGTTTCTTTATTATTAACTCTGCTTGTGTTAAAACATTTAAATCTGAACTCACTTTTTATTTTAGAATTTAGTGGTCCGCGACAAATCCTCTCTCTCTCTCTCTCTCTCTCTGTTGCTGTGGTTGACTTCTCGTCGTCTTTTTCTTCTTATTGATTTGAAAAATTGAATAGCCTACTAGTCGTAGCTGCTTCGTGGTTGCTTCCTAGTAGTTTCCTTGTAGATGCTTAAAGTCTGCTCGTAGTGATAATTCCTTGCTTGCTTGTAGTAGTGTAACTTGTTCCTTAGTAATGTTTTTAACTTGTTCCCTCGAGTGCTGCCTGAGGTCTGCTCGTGTAAATGATGCGTAATAATGTTTCCCTCGTAGTATTTTGCGTAGTACGTGGGTCCTCGAGTGCTGCCTGAGGTCTGCTGCTTGGTGATCATTTTGTGCCGTATTTAAATGCGTTGGAGAAGCTACTCAGCAAATTCCTTCTTTGACCTGGAAATTCGGGGAAAGGCCAAGTTTTTCGGGCCCCCACTTCCTGGTGGGCTTCTCGGTTAGAGAGAGGGAGAGTGAGAATTAGAGAGAGAGAGATGATTCATTTTTGCGGAATTTTTACATAGGTTCATTATTTACTATTTACAATAAAATTATGTCAATTTAAATTGTACAATCGTGTTTATTTAAAATTTAACGAATTGTATAAAAAGAATGAAGTTTTTTGTCGCATTTTGAGCGATTAATTTATATAGTGATTTTTAAATAAAAAATAATTATTTAAATAAAAAAAAAAAGATTGCTATTAGGTTGCTGAAGATGAAATAACCGATTTAGTTATAAATTTTTAAACAGCTGTAACTTTTTATAAAGACAATTTATTTAATCAAAATAGGTACCAATAGATGCAACACATTTTTCCCAACGAGATACAAGTACATTTATTCCAGTTTTGTAGAAGTCCGAGTTTCTGGTTCGAAGAAACTCCTCGAAGGCATTTTTGACAGCAGCTTTATTATTAAATCTTTTTTCTGTCAAAAAGTGATCCAAATGTTTAAAGAAATGGTAATCTGTTGGTGAGAGGTCTGGTGAATATGGAGGGTGAGGAAGAGTCTCATAGCACAACCCGTTTAATTTTTGGACCGTTGTTCTCGATACATGAGGTCGTGCGTTATCATGAAGCAGTTACTCCATCCCTGTTAACAAGCCTAGGTCGTTGGACTATCAATTTCTGATGCATTTCATCCAGTTGAGCACAGTATTTCTCAGCATTGATGGTTTCGCTAGGTTGCAAGAAAAAATAGTGGATAACTCCAGCTACAGACCACCAAACAGTTACCATTATTTTCTTTGGATAAAGGCTTGGTTTCGGTATGTGTCTTGGCGCTTCATCGGCATCTAGCCATTGGGCCGATCGGTGACGATTATCGTATAAAATCCATTTTTCATTGCAGGTCACAACTCGGTGAAAGAACGGTTTCTTTTTGTTGCGGAAGAGAAAAGAACTTGAAATCTCCATTCGACACCTTATGTTTTGCTCGGTAAGATCATGCGGAACCCATTTGTCAAGCTTTTTCACTTTTCCAAGTTGTTGCAAGTGGCGGCAAACTGTCGAATTGTGAACGCCTAATTTCTCGTCAAGATCCCTTATGGTTTGGCGGGGGTCAGACTCCACTAATGCACGCAGCTCGTCGTTATCGATCAATGGTCCTGAGTGTCCACGTGGCTCATTTCCAAGGTCTATATCTCCGGATCGAAATTTTTCGAACCACCGCTGAGTGGTTCGTTCGCTAACTGTATCAGGCCCAAATGCGCGGTTGATATTCCTCGTTGCTTCCATTGCGTTGTGCTCTAATTTAAATTCGTATGGTAAAAGTAGCCGTTTTTGATTCACTTCCATGTTCACTTTCTGTTTTTGGTTTTACGATCACAATGAAGTGCAAAACAGAAATGACTCCATAAACCAAGGCAGCAGTATTTATACTTTAATATGTCATATCATTTGCGCCACCTTGTCCCAACATAATACACTAAAACTGCAGCCAACTTTATGTCATTGCTAAATCGGCCATCAGGAAAGACCGTACGAGGGCGGTTTAATAAGTACCCGTGTTAGAAATAAAGACACCATTATTTCAAAATATTTTTTTTTATTTTTCAACATAGTCCCCTTTTAGAAAGATACACTGCTCTCAACGTTCCTGCCATTTTGTTAACCCCTCCAAAAAATAGGATTCGTCGAACTCTCCAGAATATGCCTCTGTCTCGGCGATGACTTTCTTGTTTGAGCTAAATTTTTTTCCCGTGAGCCATTTCTTCATGTTAGGGAACAAGAAAAAGTCGTAGGGAGCTAGATCGGGTGAATATGGTGGGTACGGCAGCAATTCATAACGCAATTAATGTAGTTTGGCGGCGATAACTCTGGATGAATGTGCTGGTGCGTTATCATGATGAAATAGCACCTTCTTTTTCGCCAAATACGGCCGTGTCTCCTTCAATTTTTTGTCGAAGCGGTCCAATAACTCATTGTAGTATTGTTCAGTGATCGTTTTTTTTTTTTCTAAAAAATCTATGAGGATAACGCCGTTCGCATTCCAAAAAATCGTCGTCATCACCTTTGCGGCCGATGGGATTGTCTTCGCCTTCGTTGGAGCAGATTCACCGGGAGAAATCCATTGTTTTAATTGTTGCTTAGTTTCTGGTGTGTAATGATGAATCCAGGTTTCATCAACGGTGACAACTCGACGCAAAAACTCCTACGGATCTCGCTTAAATTGCTCCAAACACTGCTTCGAAGTTAACAGCCGCATCCGCTTGTTATCCACCGTGAGCAATCACGGCACCCATCGGGCTAACAATTTTTTCATCGCCAACTTATCATATAAAATATTAATTGCCGTTCCAATCGACACACCTACAGCCTCTGCTACTTCGCGCACTTTCGTTCGTCGATCAGCAAGAATCATGTCGTAGACTTTTCGAATGATTTCCTCGGTAACCACGTCTGCCGGGCGTTCTGGTCACTCCTCATCAAAAACATATGTTCGCCCACGTTTAAATTCGTTGAACCAATATCTAATTCTGGTCATAGATGGTGAAGTGTCCCCATAAACAACATCCAACTTTGCTTTTATCTCCTCGCATTTTTTTCCATCCAAAAACAAAAAGCGAATTACCGAACGATACTGCTCTTTTTCCATCTTAGCGAAAATAACGAAACACGTCTTACTCGAATGGCTGCCAAATCTAAACTAACCTATCAATCAGTCTGAAATTTGTTTTAACGTCGTTTGATAGATGACAGCACCCGATAATAATACCAACTTCCCTCAGGAACGCCCTCTGTCGTCAAACACGGGTACTTATTGAACCGCCCTCGTAAAGAACTTTTCGGCTGACAAAACACAAAAAAACGGAGGTCATGCACCAATGTTACAAAAAATTTAAACTGAAAAAACATTTAATTCAATTAATTGAAAAAATCGGCGGCCCAATATCTGCACAAAAAGAAATTTTTGCAACAATTAAGAACACTAAAAAAAATCAAGAACAAATTGAAAACTCTGGACACACTGCTTGACACATTCACTGAACAGTTCGCTAGACCGGGCGAACCGTCTGTAGAATATTTATATAGTATACTTTCGATTGCAGGAAGCACCCAAGACGCTGTAAATATAATACAAGAAAACGAACGAACGGGAGCACAAAATAAAAACCACAAACGTTTACCTAAAAGAAAAATCAATTTATTTAAAATAAAAAACCATTTTAGACACCAACACATCTTTTCTCTACCTTAAATTACTTTGTCTTACGATGTCCTTTGCTATCGTCTACTAGTTTCCCCTTTTTTCTCCAGATCAACTTTTATACTTTGGTATCTGGTTTTCTTTTTGTGCCCTTTTGCAGTTTTTATTATACACACCCTTCACTATCTCTACTTTACACTGAATAAAAAAGAATAAACACTAACTCAAACCAAACTCAATCAAAATCCTTAATACTGTATCTCACAACAAAAATGAACCACTCTCTTAAAATTTAATAAACATCAAAATATAAAATTCAACCCACTACACATTAGTTTACGACAATTAAATTTCAACTAACTTTTAATTTCAATAATTTCTAAAAACTCGATAAGATAAAGTATCGAAACACTATTAAATTATATTTGCAAGAATTATGCATCTTAGAATTGTTATAAAATAAACATCAGCGAAATTTTTTTTTTTTTATATTCGTCTTTGAAGTCTAGGATGTAAATCAACTATAAAATCTTCCTGATTCTAAAGATGATAACCAAAGCTTTGTTTGGTGAAAATTATGATACATCTACTGTTTTTATTTGTTTAACAGAATATAGCGCATAAAAGTCGGTTTCAGCTAAGGAATTCATATATTCTTTTATTACACTTGATTATTCTATTCTATTTGTAATAATATTATTGTATACAGAGTTGGCCAAATCCGACAAAAAGATCTGGCAACACGGTAACTTTTGACAGAGATGTCAGATCGACTAATGACGTAGCACGTTTGAATTGTCAGTCTAAGGAGATTTTTGCCATGGAGCAGTACACGCCACGCGAACGCTCTCAGATTGTTGAAATTTATATTCAACAAAACAAATCAATCGTGAAAAATACGTATACTACTATGCAACGTGCATGGAGAAAAATAAATAAAGTGAAAACTGCGCCTTCTGCGACCACATTGTATCGTTTGTATGAAAGATTTTCAACTGGTGAGGCACTTACTAATCTCAAGCGTCCAAATAAAAAGCGACCAAGGCGATCGGATGATAATATCTCACTCGGACGGGCTAGTATTCAGAGGTCTCCAACAACATCTTAAACACGTTGATCTGAGCAGTTGGACATAAAACGAACCACTTTACATCGCATATTGCGTCATAATTTTCATTTGTTCCCATACGAAATTCAACTGACGCAAAAACTGTTACCTGCCGATAAGCCACGTCGATTGGAATGGGCCCAAAGAGTCATCGAAATTGCTGAAAGTGACGAACATTTTTGGCAAAAAATCATCATGAGCGATAAAGCACATTTTGCGTTAACCGGAACCGTAAACAAACAAAATTCTCGATTCTATGGTACTGAAAATCCTCAAATCATTCACAAGGTTCCTTTTTGTGACCAAAAAGTAACTATTTGGTGCGGTGTTTGTGCTAAAATGGTCATTGGGCCGTTTTTTTTTCGAAGATGAAGCTGGCAAAATAGTTATTGTCAATCAGGAGCATTATCGCAATATGTTAACCGATTTTTTAATGCCAATTGTTCGTGATAATGGTATGGAACACTTCTGGTTTCAATAAGATGGCGTTCCACCACACACAACTCGAGCCACTATCGATTTTTTGAAAAAATTGTTCCCTGGACGTTTGATGTCGAAAAATGATGATTTTGACTAGCCGCCGCGTTCACCAGATTTAACGCCTCCAGACTTTTTTTTGTGGGGCTACTTGAAATCGAAGGTTTGTATCAACAAACCAAGGATCCTAGATGCACTTAAGGCCAACATCCGACAGGAAATAGCCGCCATATCGGCCGAAACATTGGCCGATACGATGGGAAGCGCTGCAAAACGGGCACTATTCGCCGTACAGGCTCAAGGTGGTCACTTAAGAGATATCATATTCAAAAAATGATGTAAGCAAATCTCCTATAACTCAATCGAATAATTTTTAAGATAAACAGTAAAAAATGTGTTTTTTTCCACGATTTAAAAAAAAAAAACACCTTTTTGTCGAATTTAGTCAACCATGTACAATATCCTATCCTACTAATCCTACTAATATTATAAATGCGAAAGTTTGTGAGGATGTTTGTTATTCTTTCACGCAAAAACTACTGAACAAATTTAAATGAAACTTTACAGTAATATAGCTTATACATCAGAATAACATATAGGCTACAATTTATAAAGATTTTGTGTAATTTTACGATAAGTATCAAGTAAGTCCAAAAAAACCTGCCATCTGAGAGATATCTTGGCGTGCAACGCCTAAGCCGTTGGAGTTACATTTATTTTTTTATTATTTCATTTTTAATGCATTTCGCATTAAACAAACATTCAAAACATTCAAAATTTCGTGCAATTTCCATTCACAAGCTACATATGCGCACGCGAATGTATATTTTTGCCCGTCTGCGTCGAATATTTAGTGACCGCTGACGAACGGTAGGTGGCGTCGACAAACCCGCAAAACTCGCAAGTATAAAAGCACCCTGTAGAGCATAAAAGAGCTCGCTGGTCGCTGTAACGATATCGCTTTTTGGCCTATTGGCTAAGATCAAAAGTGTGTCTAGCTATTTATTTATTTATCTATATTTATTTTGTCGATAAACTTTGTCTTTTATACTAAGTAATTTGGACGAATAGTTTAAAAGTTATCATGGTAAAATTGACCTGAATGGAGTGCCATTAAGTACTTACTATGAGTCGATAGAATTGATTTCTTTTTGTCTATTTGATTATAGGATTGTAGTTTTAGTTATTTAGGTATAGTTTCTGTAAGTATTAAGTAAACAGATTTTTATAATGATTTCTCAAGCTTTCGTGGGCACTACACATTGAACTAAAATGCTGACGTGTGCGTGCGTACATAGTCCCGACTCTTTCCTAACCCCTCTCTCGCCATTCCTACTTCCTACCGCCTACGGGAGGTGGCGCACACACAGTCGGACGACTGGTGCCGCTGCGTGGGAGATGCTTTCCCTCTCCACCACCACGCTACCTCTCGCGACCGCGAGAGGCGCTCTCCCGTAAGGCCTCAGCTCAGACCCGCTTCTCGAGCTCGACACTTACGCTTCGGCGACTGCCTCGAGTAGTCGCCTCTGCCTCCTGAGAGCGATCGTGCGCCTGCCGCATACCCGCTCTAGGTCAATGCGAAATTAGCGCCTCGCGCTGCCCCGCAGACCTACTAAACGTCCGTCCAATTCTTTCGCGTCTTTTCCTCGTATTCCGGCAACCACCGCGAATACCTCCGGCTCACGAGCGATCTTGCGCCTGGCGCATTTCACGCTCTGCGGTAAGCGATCTCTGCGCCTGGCGCTGTACGCTAACCGTGGTCGAACGCAAGTTCGACGAGCCACTTCCCTCCAACGGTCAAGGTGTCCTGAGCACCTAGGTTCGGGCTAGCGATTTTGCGTTCATACGCTAAGCGCTGTCGTCCCGGGGATTAGCGAACACCGCGCCTGGCGCGAACCGCTGATCTCGTCCCGCCTTGCGGGACTCCTACGGGGCTCGAACGACTCCTTGCCGTTATCCGGTCCTTATCGCCCCTTATTGTTTTTTTTTTTTTGCATCTCATTCTCTCTCTCTCTCTCTCTTTCTCTCTGACACTCACACATATTCACGCACACTCGCACATCTCACCGACATACACAACCCCATAGACGCGACATAAATCTTAATCTTTGTGTTGTGTCCTCTTATTTTCTCTTTCCTGAATATTTTTTTTTTCTTCTTCACTTCCTCGTCCACCTGCCAGGCAGCTTTGACAGAGCTCTGCACCGTGAGCTCAAGTCAATACTTTATAACGGTTTTGGCCGTGTAAATTGTATATTTATTCCTTGCGTTTCGGCATACTTGCGGATACCATTTTCAAGTGAAGAGCAGATGACAGTTGTCTTTTAATTGTTTTTTTGCAGCTATCTTCAGCAACGTTACGCTTAGAAATCGACTCGATATTAGAATATTACTTTTAGATTGAATGGATTTCTTTTTGTTTTCATTACATTATTATAATTTTGTTAGGTTAAGAATAACGGTTAGTTTTAGATATAAGTTAGCTTTCGGAATCATTTTTGTATTTTGTTTGAAAACTACTACCAATTTTGTTTTTTTTTTAAATTAGTACTTACCATAATGCCGCGACAGCGTAAATCTAATATTTCGCAAAGCTCAAATAAAGCCCGAGCTATGAAAATAGCTAGACATGATGAGACATCTCAACAAGCCGAGCTGCGAAGGCTTGAGCAGGCGGTGCGTGAGGCGGCACATAGAGCTGCGGAAATACCAGAACAGTCCCAAGCTCGGCGTCAACAGTATGCTGACTATCTGATGTTTCAGCAAGCTGCAGAGACACCAGAACAGTCACAAGCTCGACGTCAGCCGGCGACTTACATGGCGTCCCAAAGAGCCACGGAAACATTTGAAGCAGCTAATCTCGCAGACGCGCTGTTGCTGAAAGGGCAGTACAGCAACGTCAAACATTTACAAGAAGCACGTGGACGGTGTTTAGTAAAGCTGCATTTGAGTATGAGGTGACTTAAACGACGAGACTCAAAAACGACGCTCAACGTCCCTTAGCTTCAAATTATAAGGAACCCAAGTTCTCTGCTTTTCAATCATTCCTAACGCATGCAATCGCTTTAAAATGGCTTAGCGGATAACTCCTAATACTAAAGCAAGCTTATTTTCCGTTTGGAATGGATCCTCGTTGAGCAATGCCTCCTGTTCAGCGTCTCCGAAAGTTTTTGGCCTTCTTCCACGTAGACGGTTGTCAATATCGAAATCACCGTCTTGGAAGCGACGGAAACAATCACTGCACGTTGTTTTACTTAAAGCAGCATCTCCGTAAACGTTTTCGAGCTCTCGATGTGCTTCAGCCGCCGTTTCAATCGAATGTAAGAAGAAAAGCAGCACTTCCCGCAAATGACGATTATTTGGCACAATATGAGACATTTTCAAACAACCAAAAGTATATAACGCCAGAACAAAATCACTAATGGTCAAAGCGATTTGTTTACCATATGTCTATGCTTGCTTCAAGACGTTTTAGATGTCGAAATCGACAAGCACGTACTGCTGGAGCCATCTTGATTGACAAACATCGGGAACTTAGTTGCGCACCTAATACTGCTTTATATTCGTTAATATAATTAAAATGTATTCAAACCAATGTTCAAAAATAGTTCACGGATTTAAAATCAATAGTTATTACAAACACAATATAATAGTCAAGTTAACTACGCTAAATTAGTAGATTTAACTAAAAAAGAGAGAAAACTGGAAGTTCTCCAAAAAAACAGTCAAAAAACGTTTCAACTATTTTTTATAGTTATAAGAAAAAATTATTTTAGGTACATTAACTACTGAAAATAGTATTATTAAATATTTATTAATTGAATCGATTGATTAATATTTAGGTTTATTAAGCGAAGGTTATTGATTTCATCAAAATTTTTCACTATGTCAATATAGGAATGGAGACTATTCAATATAGGTTAATTTAACTAAACAGTCAATTTTACTTAAAAATTTTAGTCAAAAATACCAAAACATAATAGTCATTCGATAGTAGTTATTTTGACTATGGATGTTTTTCTGTTTAGAGAGAGATAAAGAGAGTTATGTGGTAAGGAATTTCGCTTCTTTTATTATTTTTGTCTCTGATGGTAAGATGTTGACACTATTATAGATTATTAACATATGTTGTAACAGGGCAGTGAGACTGCCTGTCACAATAACAATATAATTATGAATTTAGCTTGATTTATATCACATAATCTAAATTAATTAATTAATCATAAGGCTATGTAAGGCTTTATGATCTATAATACTGGCTAACCAATCTTGAAACAGTCATGCGAGGCTGCCACTTACAAATCCAGCAAACTCGCAAGCACAAGTATACCTGATCTACCCATTATAAGGCGCTAATCATTTAACACTTGTAATTAATACGACACACACACACACTCACATACACACATGCATGCACGCACTTACGTACTCACGCACTCACGCACGCACGCACACACATACGCTCCTGCGTCACCAGTGCCGTTCTAGCCATATCTAGCCACGCCGTTTTGTTTCCTTTTTTATTAATTTTATCTATTTAATTTTGTGCTTGCTAGTCCCCGCAGGCTCGTCATGAATTCGTTGCGCGCATGCGCAGCTGGCGCCCTGAAATTTAGCAGTGTACGCGTTGTTTTATTTCAATAAATCGAATAACTTCTATTTTAATTTTTTTTTTACCTTGCGTACCATTATTTTCACTTTAAGCTGTCTAACCATAAACATTCAGCATGGTGCGCTCTAATTCCGCACGCACCATCGCAATGCATACATTAATTTTTATTTATTTGACATATATACGTGGTATTGCACTATTCAAAAGGATGTGTATTTGCAGGAGCAGTATAAGGTCACTTTTTGATGTCAGCTTCTTGGAGTTTTAAGGATGAAAATGTCATGGAGGACCTTAAGGATCGTTCTATAACAAAGGTAAATCATGGAATACTTCCAATCCTTCAGGTACATGATTTAGCATTTTAGAAAACCATCGCAGCAAAAAAAACTAGTTCTGCAGGCTCTAAAGAACCTAAAGCCCGTATATTGTATGGAGAAAAAAGAAGTATTGCTTTACGAAGACATCGAGGAGTATGATCGCCGTTTAGAACTGAGGAAGAAGTTCAACAGCTGATACGCAGGCACAATTACAAAGGAAAAAATAAAAATAGGAGTGTTGCGGATTCTTACGAGGGTAGTCCCAGAAGTATCCCATTTGACGTATAGATGGCTGCTGGTTAAAAAAAAATTTCTATAGTTGGAAGAACGAATTTTATAAAGTATAAGTTTCAAGTTAAAAACGCTATATTATGTAGTATTTGTTTGGCAACCATCAACAGTGAACGCTTTCAGTAAATTTGTAAACATAGAAAAAATTGGTCATCGTCATGTTATACAATACTTCCATTTGAAGGATCTCAGTCTAACCTATATCAAATCCAAGCTAGATTTTACTCTGGGGAGTCTGCTTCTTCGTTTACAATAGTAAAATATTGGGTGGCAGAGTTTAAACAAGGCCATATGAGCTGCCAAGATAAACATCGCAGTGGTCGACCGAACGAGGTAATCATACCAGAAATGGTGAAAAAAATCCACAGAACACTATTAGATGACCGTCGATTTAAAGTACGCGAGCGAGCAGATAAGGTAGGCATTTCAAGAAGCGTTGTACATCGCATATTGAACTGAATTTGGAAATGAGAAAGCTGTGCGCATGATAGGTGCTGCGTTGGCTCACAATGGAACAAAAGCTGCGTCGTGAAAATGTTTCAATCAAGGGTTTAACGCTGTTCACAGCAATAAAGCCAAATTTTTTTGTTGATTTATAACCATGGATGAACGGAACGGAAATATTGGCTCTATGTTAAAGAAGGCGAAGACAGTTTCATCTGCAGATAAAGACATGGCGTCAATTTTTTGAGATACGTATAGGATAATTTTCATTGATTTTTTTCAAAACAGTCAACGGTGACTATTATGGAAACTTATTGCAACGTCTAAGTGATAAAATCGAGAGAAAACGGCCGCATTTGGCTAGAAAGATAGTGTTGTTCCATCAAGACAATGCATCAGCTCACATATCCGTTATCGCCATGACCAAAATCAATGAGTTGAAGTTCGAATTGCTTCCTAATGTTTCCTATTTGTCAGATATAGCTTCCTCGGATTATTTTCTCTTTTCAAACTTAAAAAAATAGCTCGCTGGTCAAAGATTTGCCAACAATGAAGAGGTGAAGTCATCAGTTAATGGCTATTTTAAAGAGCGTGACGAGTTTTACAATAAACAGAGTATTAAAGCTATTGATCATCGTTGGAAAAAGTGTATTGGACTAAAAGGAGACTATGTTGAGAAAGAAAGGGTTTCTTACCAAAAATTTTTGTGTTTTTCTTGTTAGGCCGGGTACTTCTGAGACCACCCTCGTATTTTTGTAATTCTTATGTACACATTTTTATACAGAAAATTATATATTTTTAGAAATTATTAATCTTTTTTTTATTTTATACAAATTTATAATTAATTATGTTTCACATCTTTTAGGCGTTTTGCGACAGCTTCATTTTTTTTTTTAACCAGCTGTGGTGAAGTCGTCAAAGCAACGTAAAGTTTATAAGATAGTTTAGTGATATAATTAATAGGAAAAAAAGTAACGTCAAAAATTAATAAACAAGAATACATTTCTTTATCAAGAAGAAAATATTTAAAATTTTTATAAATCATTCTATTCAGTATTTATTTTTAAAGTTATTTGGTAACTCTGAAAGCAATATGCTGCGAGAGAACACAAAGAAGTATCTAAAGTTTCGCACGAAAGCGACTTAGTGCTTTTGTTTCATTTAAACAATTTCTTAATGTTTAATTTACTTGTACTTTATTTAATAAATAGATTTTGGGCAAATAACAAAGATTGATTTAAATTACAAAATACATATAAATTTTTGCTCAACATACTCAGATTAAAGTAGTTTTACGTTGTTCGTTTTAACTTCGTACCACATTATGTGATCTTTTATATGAAAAGATTAATGAATGTTACTTAATTAATGAATTCTATTTTAAATTATTAATTGATATTATAATTTTTATAAAAAGAATAGATAATTTTTTATTAAAGTTTTAACAGTGTATTTCTTTACACAATGACAATTCTTGAAAAATAATTAAGTTTCAAAATAAGCTAAATTTATAAAATATACATAAATGATTAAAATGACTCACCGATTGATAAAGCATTAAATATTGTCCCAATTACTGCAAAAAGCAATATTGTTCCTAAATGATCAAAAAATAATCGGTTTGGCATAAAATATCCTGCGTCCAGAATAATTGGTGGAAGCATATATAAGAAAAATGTATCTGGTGTCAGTGGTGATACATGCACATTGTTCGTTTGAAATAAAAATAATCCAACCACAACCCCCACAACAATCAGTAGACATGATTCAGGAAAAATTTTACTCAACCTTGGAGCCATATGAAATCCTGTCAAACAAAATATTAATTATTTTAATTTTTACATCGTAAAATATCATTAAAAAATATAAATTATTAAATTATTGTTTTTTAGATAAAAATTTAGCTTACTAAAAATATAAATTTATTATTATATATGACAATAAGATATATGACTTATTTTACACTTTATTAATCTTTTATTTGTAACGTCGGTTTACAACCTCCGTTTTTTTTCCTCGTGTCAGCTGATAAGTTTCTTCTCTGACTTTCCTACCACGATAAAGCCCCCTCCAAAACCTACACGACGCACTCTCCACTGACATAGACCGTTGTGAAACTTAACCTAAACTCAAACCGAAAGTTGAATAGCCGCTCTCGTTAAACTCAACTTGATTACAATGCAATTTTTTACAAACAAAACTATGTAACATCAAAATATATTGTCCATCGCGTAATCGCACACCAGTAATCATAGAATCATGCATACTACAGCTGAAAATAATGTTCTCCTTTCTAAGTGAGGAAATGGCTAGATCGCTAAGTCGGTCAATACAAATTTTATGTTATTGACATTCGTAACACAAATTTTTGCAAGGTAGTTCTTTACTTTGAGTAAGCAATTATAGCCTAATTTGGGACATCGCGCAATAACCTGGAATATCACGAATTCCTCTTGCAATACCCTCATAATAATTTTTTAAAATAAATAATTAATTATTTAAATAAAAATTAAAATAAATAAATAATTAATTTAAATTAATAGGCCAATTTTCAGCTGTTACGTGCATCTATTTCTCTAGTTAAGTTTTAACTTATATGGCTATTATTCGGCGGTAATTTAACTATCCTAATTATTATTATTTCACTATTTTATAGAGTAAAAATCTTATATTTTTAAAAACTGTTTGCGACATGCGTTTTTATAAAAATAGTTGCGTTTTGCAACTAAAATTAATTCTTCAATTAACTCCCTACAGAATAATTATTTCCTTATTGTTACTGGTAATTCCAATATTAATTTACAATTGCATTAGAGTATCGTTTACCTATTAAATAACTCTTTAAAAATAAAGTTAATCAAATAAGTACTTCTCCAACAGTCCATTAATTAAAAATTATAACTTCTAAAAAATGATTATTTAAACTCTTATTCTACATTTATTTCTTTTCTGTAATTATCAATCACTTTTGAAGGATATCGTTTGCATCCAAAGTAGCAATTTTTTTTTTAAATAATCATTCTCTGTGTAAAAATCATTATGTAAATTAATCGCTTAAAATGCGACAAAAAACTTCGTTCTTTTTTGTAATATGCGTTACATTTTAAATAGAACACGATCGTACAATTTAAATTGATATATTTTTGTTAAAAATAATACATAAAGAACTTATATAAAAATTCCGCGAAAACAGATCATCTGTCTCTCTCTCATTCTCGCTCTCCCTCCCTTGGACCAAGAAACCTGCCAGGAAGAAGGGGCCCGAAAAACTCTCCCTCCCCAGAATTTTCAAAAATTGCGGGATAGCTTCTCCCACGTGTTTGAATACGGCGCAAAATTTTCACCAAGCACAGACCTTAGGCAGCACTCGAGGGAAACATTACTACGGATCATATAGACGAGCAAACCTCAGGCAGCACTCAAGGGAACCTCTTTAACTCAACAACAAGGAAGTTCTTACCACAAGCAGACCTCAGGCAGCACTCGAGGAAACCTCTTCGACTCAATTACAAGAAAGTTCTCACCACCAGCAGACCTCAGGCCGCGCTCGAGGAAAACATTATTAACAAGGGAACCACCCCAACCCGACCCCACCGATTTTAATAATTTTTGGATACGTTGTAATACTCAAAAAAATATTTCACACGTGTTTATTTTTAACAGCTGACATCCACTTTTAAAGGGTGAAATCCACCCCTGGAAACCACCTCGAAAAATCGTTTTTTTAATACATCTCTGCAGCTAATGAATATTTTTAAATAAAATCAACGCCAAAATATTTTATAAATATTTTATATATATCTCCTTATAAGTAGGCGCTTCTACTGATATAACTTTAACACCAAGGGGTTGCAACCCCTTTTTCTATAGGGGTCAAAAATCTATTTCTTTTGCTATTTTGCGATTCAAAATCTGTTAAATAAGGTCAAGTAAGTTAAAAACTGCATTTATAATGACAAAATAAGAAATTAAAATTGACGTATTTCAGGGTTTTTTAAGAAAAATTTTTTGGGGGTGCGTAACCCCTAAACACCACCTCTACCAAATCACAAGAAGACTAAACCACCTTACCCTGGCCACAGTGTGTCTATTAATTATTTGTTCTGTTATATGTACCATATGACAAGCGAAATATATTAGATAACCAAGCTACCCCTAACCTCTGACTTCTAACCTCAAAAACCAAAAAAACCTCCCGTATCAAACCACGAGCAGGCTAACCCAACTAATCCCTGCCACAGCATGTTAATTAATTATTTTTTTTGTTATTAAATATATCCCATATCACAAGCAAACTATATTAGCTAACCAAACTACTCCTAGCCCTTAAGCGTTCAAAATCCAAAAAACTACCCCTATCAAACCACAAGCAAGCTTATCCATCTTAACCTGGCCCCAGCGTGTTTTTTGATAATTTTTTTTTTCAAATAAATATATCCTACACAATAAGCAATTTATAACAGCAAGCCATTGTACCCTTAACCTAATGAATCCCTAAAGAACACCCTTACCAACCTACGAGCAGACTACCGCCCTCAACCCTGACCACAGCGGCGTTTATCGCTCATTTCTTCTTGAAATAATTGTCAAATCAAAACCTGGGATAGAAAAAGTCACGTCTAAAAATAAGTATCTAATGTAATACGTTGTCTTATTATTTTTATATGAACTTTATTAAAAGTTATTCTTATAAAAGACTATATTTTTGACTCATATGTAAATTAAAATGTATTATTTGACATAGTTTTTACAGTAATGATAATCTTCAAAGAAGTGCTTGAAACATAATGACTTTTTACACCAACCACATCGTATTATTGCAACATTCTTACATCCTTCTACTTCGCAGTTGACATTACAAGATTCTCCAAAACTAAAATCAACAGGATTATCAGTTTTATCTGGTTTTTGAGTAATATAGCCGCTTTTATACCAGGAATATTTAAAAATATCCGTATATCTCGGCGAAGAAAACTAGTTATGTACCAGCGATTGTAGTGTTATAATGTTATTTCTTACATGTAAATTCAAGTCATAATCCATCAGCATTACTTGATCTGAAAATCGCCTCACGAAATTAAAGGCTCTTCTTTCAATTTACAATAGTAGCGAATAATAAATTATGGTGCCACTTCGAAAAATATGTTGGAAATTTAAAAAATTGAGCCTGCTTCAGGATTGTTAGGGGTACCCACACAGCATGAATCAATTCTGAATTAATTCTGAATTGATTCATGATATAATAAAATTATTTCAGAATTAATTCTGTATTAATGCTATGTCCGCTTTTTGATTCCTTCAGAAATAATTTATAAAATAATTATAAAATAATTCCAAAATTATTGAGGAATCATTTCATAAAATAATTCTGTAATAACATTCGAATTTTATAAATATATATATATTCGAAATAATTTATTATTTGCTATTATTGTAAATTGGAAGAAGTGTCTTCAATTCTTCGCCATTTAAAAAACGGAATGAGTATTATATATTAAAATTTCAATGTAATTTTATATTTATTGTAATTTAGTGTAATAATATAATGTATTGTTCTGTTATTTTTCGTTTGAAGAATAATTTATAACAAAGTTTGATTAGATTACTTTTATCATCATTGCTCTTTTAAGAAAGTTATAATGTTTACAAAGCATACGTTATCTGCATTTTTATCTAATCCGTGTTTCGAGGAAGATAATTTCTTGTGTAAACATCATTGGGGAAAACATCCAGCTTGCATTTGAGAAATAATAACAGTTCAACTAAAGTGAATTATTTATTGTGCTGGATGTATAAACACATTTACTTGTATTTTTATATAAAATTTTCTTAGCACAAGAATCTTATAAATAAAAATGAGAAGAAAATTTTTTGATTACTACGTAAGTATTTATGTCACATTTCACGTATAATTTTAATCGCATGTTTTGATTTGTAAAACAAAATATGTATTAGACTAGGTTTTTTTTTTTGATACTTTACAACTGCGAAAAAAATATTTATTTAGTGCTTTTATTTTAGATTTAATTATGGAGGTTAATGCTTTGAACGTATTGAATTTATTATTCGCATATTTTCAAAACTTACAAATACCAAGCAGTGAGATTAATTTCAAAGAAATTGAATTATCAGAGAAGTTGAAACAAATAATAATAGATGCAGCACACGAGTTCATTGATGTCGACATGATTGTTGAAGAAACGTTGGATTTTCATGAAGAATATAAAGATAGTGATGCTCAAATAGTCGAAGATGAAATACAACCACTTTCCTGATACAGAATTTGCACCAACGAATCATTGTACAAATGATGTTGAAGAAGTATCATTTGAATATAAAAATAATGCCGTAGAATATTGGAGAAGCGGAAAAAAGGGAAAAAATTTTAAATTAGAAACTGTAAGTAATAGATTTCAAAAAGTTTCATCAATAAGTCAACTAAAACGTTGGGCGAATACAATAAATAAAGGTGGTACTTATCGAGAAAGAATTGCCCGAATCTGCCAGTATACATTAGACAATTTCAAAGCAGCTATTGAAGCTGTTTCGATAGTGCATGACAAGAATATACGTAAATGGGCGTTACAAGCACAAAAAGAACTCGGCTCAGAAGATGTAAAATTTAAGGCTTCTGCGAATTGGGTATTGAAATTTAAAAAAGCTCATAGAATTGTGTCCAGAAAAATAAATAAATTTATTACTAAAAAAACATTAGTAGGTGCTTCAGAGCTTCAAGCTAGTGCTAAAGCTTTTGTTGCTGACGTGAAATCGTGTATACCAAGAATCGAAATAGCAAATATTAATAATTTGCATCAGAGTGGTTTCCAATTAGAAATGCATTCAGGAAGGACATTAGCGATAAAAGAAGAAAAACAAGTGCAATGTTTGGTACAGTCAGTTTCATCGACAACGCACAGTTACACAATTCAACCAACTATATCAGCTACAGGGAAACTTCTATCACCACTTTTTTTAGTATTAAAGGAAAAAACTGGTGAATTCGGTCCTATAGTACAATTAACTTTGATAAAACGAAATAATGTGCATGTGGAAGCATCAAAATTTTGAAAATTAACTACAGGTGAGATTATTTTTAACACATCGTTCAATAAATCCCGAGACTAACCCAGAGATGGTGCTAGTAGTACCAAACTAGCCACGTTTCCATAGAGTACGTACCTTTACATAAAACGTGTAACAATTTCACGTCGATCGGATCACAGACAGCAGAGTTATCGAGGTTAGAGTAAAGTCACTTTGTAATTTGTTTGAAAAATGGGAAAAATCGAGTTACGCGTGTTGATTAAACATTGTTTTTTAATGGGTAAAAACACCGTAAAAGCTCAGCAATGGCTTGAAAAACATTACCCGGACTCCTCTCCATCCAAACCAACGATTTGTCGTTGGTATCTTGAGTTTGAACGTGGTCGTACGGACACAAACGATGCGGAACGTTCGGGTAGGCCTTCGGAAGCCGTTACACAGGAAAATGTGAGTGAAGTGTTAAAAATTGTAATGAAAAATCGCAAAGTGAAGGCCCGTGAGATTGCAGAAATGACACAGATATCATCTGGAAGCGTATTTACAATTCTTCATGAAAAATTGAGCGTGAAAAAGGTTTTTTCCAAGTGGGTGCCACGATTGCTTTCAGTGGAACAAAAACAGCAACGAGACGACGATTCAGAGAGCTGTTTATCGCTATTTACTCGCAATAAAAAGGATTTCCTGCGTTGATACGTGACCGTGGATGAAACATGGATACATCATTTTACTCCGAAGTCGAATCGGCAATCATCTGAGTGGCGCATGGCTGGCGAAAGCCGCCCAAAGCGTCCAAAAATGCAGCAGTCTGCTGGCAAAGTCATAGCGTCTGTTTTTTGGGATACACATGGCGTGATTTTTATTGACTACTTGGAAAAAGGTAAATCAATTAACAGTGATTATTATATTGACTTGTTGGTACGTTTGAAGGAGGAGATCGCAGCAAAACGACCGCACATGAAGAAGAAAAAAATCCTTTTTCACCAAGACAATGCACCATGCCACAAGTCCATGAAAACAATGGCAAAATTGAACGAATCAGGCTTTGATTTGCTTCCCCACCCCCGTATTCGCCAGATTTAGCTCCCAGCGACTACTGGCTCTTTGCTGATCTTAAAAAAAATGCTCCAGGGAAAAAAAATTTGGCTTGAATGAGGAGGTCATTGCCGAAACTAAAGCCTATTTTGAAGCAAAGGATAAATCCTTCTATAAACATGGTATAGAAATGTTTGGAAGGCGTTGGAAAGATTGTATCACTCTAAAAGGAGATTATATTGATGAATAAAAATGATTTTTGAAAAAAAATGTTATTTTCGTTGTTAGTCTCGGGACTTATTGAACGATGTGTTATGTATAATAATGCAATAATATAAATAAGTATTCTATAGTAACATTTTATTTATTTCAGAGCACTTTAAAATTTGGTTAAAAGAAGTATTTTATCCAAATGTTGGTCGTCAATCTATTCTTTTACTTGATTCTTGGAGTGGACATTGTGATAGAGTTATAGAGGAAACGATGCCAACGAATAAAATTGTCAACATGAAAAAAATTCCCACTGGAACGACAGGGAAGATCCAACCTCTTAATGTATATAGTTTTAGGGTTTGGAAAAATTTTGTGAAGCAATTTTCAGATCAAGTAATGCTGATGGATTATGACTTGAATTTACATGTAAGAAATAACATTATAACATTACAATCGCTAGTACATAACCAGTTTTCTTCGCCGAGATATACGGATATTTTTTAATATTCCTGGTATAAAAGCGGCTATATTACTCAAAAACCAGATAAAACTAATAATCCTGTTGATTTTAGTTTTGGAGAATCTTGTAATGTCAACTGCGAAGTAGAAGGATGTAAGAATGTTGCAATAATACGATGTGGTTGGTGTAAAAAGTCATTATGTTTCAAGCACTTCTTTGAAGATTATCATTACTGTGAAAACTATGTCAAATAATATATTTTAATTTACATTTGAGTCAAAAATATAGTCTTCTATAAGAATAACTTTTAATAAAGTTCATATGAAAATAATAAGACAACGTATTACATTAGATACTTATTTTTAGACGTGACTTTTTCTATCCCAGGTTTTGATTTGACAATTATTTCAAGAAGAAATGAGCGATAAACGCCGATGTGATCAGGGTTGGGGGTGGTAGCCTGCTCGTGGGTTGATACGGGTGTTCTTTAGGGATTCATTAGGTTAAGGGTACAATGGTTTGCTGTCATAAATTGCTTATTATGTAGGATATATTTATTTAAAAAAAAAAATCTTAAAAAAAAACGCTGGGGCCAGGTTAAGATGGATAAGCTTGCTTGTGGTTTGATTGGGGTAGTTTTTTGGATTATGAACGGTTAGGGGTTAGGCGTAGCTTGGTTAGCTAATATAGTTCGCTTGTGGTATGATATATTTAATAACAGAAAAAATAATTAATAAACATGCTGTGGCAGGGATTAGTTGGGATAGCCTACTTGTGGTTGGAAAGAGGAGGTTTTTTGGGGTTGGGCGGGTTAGGAGTCAAGGGTCGGATTTCTGCGGACATAGCTCGTTTGTGATGTAGGATATACACTCTGACAAGAAAGTATCCGGAAATTTGAAATAAAACGCAAAAATATTAAACTTTTTCAATATTTATTGAATCTCCTTCAAAATATGCTCCATTTGAAGCGATACACATGTGCTAAAGTTCTCTCTAATCATGGAAACATTTTTTATAGGCGCTTTCAGGGATGGCCTTCAGCTCCTTCTGCGAATTTTCTTTTATCGCGTCTATGGAGTCAAATCTGGTTCCCTGGAGCGGTAATTTCAGTCTGGAGAAAAGAAAAAAGTCACACAGAGCTAGATTGGGCGAATAAGGTGGCTGGTCGATCGTATTTATCGAGTGTTTGGTCTTAAAATCGTTAATAATCGTGGCTCGATGAGATGGTGCGTTATCGTCATGCAAAATCCACGAATTGTTTTGCCACAAATCCGGCCGTTTACGGCAAATATTTTTACGCAAACGTTTTAAGACAGTTAAATAGAAGTCCTTATTGATCGTTTGACCTTGCAGAACAAATTCATGATAAACCACACCACGAATATTGAAGAAAACAATAAGCATCGTCTTGATTTTCGAACGACTTTTGCGAGGTTTTTTTGGTTTTGGCTCATTTTTTCCCACGCATTCCGATGATTGTTGGCTTGTTTGTGTGTCGTATTCATAGACCCATGTCTCGTCACCAGTTATGATCCGTCCCATGAACGTGGGATCAGAATTCGCACGATCCAGCATGTCTGCAGCTACCTGCATCCGGTACTGTTTTTGAAGAAAATTCAGCTCTAACGGAACGAGCCGAGCAGCGACGCGCTGCATACCCAATTGGTTCACCAAAATCAAACGAGCGGTTTCACAAGAGATGTTAAGATCACGAGCTATCTCTTTAACACTGGCATGACGATTTTCAAGCACAATTTCCTTGATTTTTTCGACGTTATCGTTGGTTGAAGAGGTCGACGGTCGTCCTGAACGAGGCAAATCTTCGACGATCTCTCGACCGTTTTTAAAGGCTTTGTACCATTCGTACACTTGGGTTTTCGATAAAACAGAGTCTCCATAAGGCTTTTCAGCATTCGCAACGAGTCAGCACACGAAATTTCGTTCAAAACACAAAATTTGAGACAAACTCTTTGTTCAATATTTTTTTACATTGTAACATTCGCAGACTACCACTGAGGTCGACTGGTTTCAACAGCTGTCGTAAACAAACTAGTTGACAGACCACACTTATGTTTGGCATAGTAATTACGGACAGTCCTACCAACATACAGAAACTTCAAATACTTAAAAATACTTAACGCGGGCAATTTAAATGAGAATTTCCGGATACTTTTTTGTCAGAGTGTATTTAGTTAAAAGAATAATAGATAAACATGCTGTGGCCAGGGTTACGTAGGCTTACCTGCTTGTGGTTTAATAGAGGTGGTTTTTTGGGTTTTTGAGGTTAGGGGTTAGAGATTAGGGGTAGCTTGGTTATCTAATATATTTCGCTTGTCATATGATACATACAACAGAACAAATAATTAATAGACACACTGTGGCCAGAGTTAGGTGGTTTAGTCTGCTTGTGATTTGGTAGAGGTGGTTTTTAGGGGTAACACACCCTCAAAAAATTTTCTTGAAAAACCCCGAAATATGACAATTTTAATTTCTTATTTTCTCATTATAAATGCAGTTATTAACCCACTCGACCTTATGTAACAGATTTTGAATCGCAAAATAGCAAAAAAAAATAGATTTTTGTCCCCTATAGAAAAAGGGGTTGCAACCCCTTGGTGTTAAAGTTATATCAGTAGAAGCGCCTATTTATAAAAAATATTTTGGCGTTGATTTTATTTAAAAATATTCATTAGATGCAGAGATATATTAAAAAAACGATTTTTTGAGGTGGTTTTCAGGGGTAGATTTCACCCTTTAAAAGTGGATGACAGCCGATAGAAAAAAAATATATGTCGAATATTTTTTTGAGTAATACAACATCCGCAAACTATTAAAATTGGTGGGGTCGGATTGGGGTGGTTCCCTTGTAAGAAATCATCTAGACTGTCAGACCTCAAGCAGCTACACAAGCAAACTATTCAATTTTTCAAATAAATAAGAAGAAAACGACGAGAAGTCAGCAACAGCAACAGGAAGACAGAGAAAGAGAGAGAAAATTAGTTGCACCAAAGTTCAAAATCAAGAAAAGTGAGTTTAACCTTAAATTTTGTATTGTATATTTCGTTTCTTTTTTTCTCTATACTCTCATCTATCGTATATCCTCCCAAAAGTAGACTTAGCCTGAGTTTCGGTTAACTACCTTTTACCCAATTTCGCACTGGTTAGATCCTTATCCAGAGCGGCGTAGCTGGCCTGAGTTTCAGCCTAGATGTACGTTTAGTCCCGAACTACACCACCGCATCCTCAAAGAAAGGAAAAGATAAAGCTCTGAATCTCCTCCGCCATCCCGAGCCCGTAAGCTTGACTGCTCAGGCTCAAAAAGGCAACGACGAGTTTGCGTTACTCAAATTGACGCAGTGAAACGTTATTACGATACATATTGTCAAAAATTACACTGTATATTAGGTTAATTATAAAACAACAAAATTTAAAGAAACCATTCGTAATCAAGCTTACAATATATAGTTTGATTAAATTAAAAATTAAAAAAATATTAAGAAACACATGAATTGAAAGAAATATTCAATTTAAATAAACGTTATAGAAAGATTGTAATTCAATAAATTAAATTATATAAAAGTATATAACACTATGGGGTGCTGTTGGTAAGTAGCTAGAGGGATTTAATAAGTTACAGATACAACTGGTCTTGTCAATGTTCGTTAAAATAATTTTTTTAAATTGGCAGAACAGAATTCGCAAATGAAAACTTAAAGTTCAAAAAAAATTCAAATTTTCAGGACATGAATTTACGAGGGTGAATCAAATATAAACGGTAATTTTTTTTTTATACATTTATTGAATAATATGACACACAAACCATATCATCAAAATTTCTCAATGTAGTCTTCTGCGTTGTCTACACACTTTTGCCAACGTTTTAGAAGCTTGAATATTGCTTGTTCATAAAAAGTTTTACGACGAGTTGTCAGCCAATTGCGCACGTGCTCCTCAACTTCTTTATTGCTTTAGAACCGTTTTCCTCCAAGTGATTCTTTCAGGGGCATAAACAAAAAGTAGTCACAGCAAAACAAGTCTGGACTATAAGGAGGGTGTTCGAGTGTTTTCCAGTCCATTTCTTCCAGTTTATTCCTTGTCAAAGCCGCGGTGTGCGACCTAGCGTTGTCATGGAGAAGGATAACCTCTCTAATGGGCATACCTTACCTTTTGTTTCGGTAGGAGGTTCTCGCTGACTATAACAACTGGCAATAGTAGGCCGCATTCACTGTTTGTTGATCGTGAAGAAAATCAATGAGTAAAACTCCCTTTGAGTCCAAAAAAATCGTTTTCGGCTGAGAGGCGAGTTTTAGCCTTCACTGGGCAGCCTTCATCCTTCCTTCGCCACTCCTTACTCGCCATTTTCGATTTTGGGGTATAATGGTGGACCCACGACTCATCACATGTGACGTCGCGCCTCAAAAAATCCTCATCTTTTCGTCGAAATCGATTTAGAAGTCTCTCAGTCATCTCCGATCTGACCTGTTTTTGATTCCCGATTAACAACCTCGGAACCCATCAAGCTCTAATTTTTCTGAAGTCAAGATGATTAGTGATAATGGATTGAGCACTTCCATAGCTGATACTCACTCTTGACGAGATTTCTGAAACAGTTAACCGCCGATCACATTCAATAAGCTCTCGAACGGCACGGATTTTGTCATCTGTAAGACTTGTCCTTGGACGTCGATCATGGCTTTTGTTTTCAATACGTTCTCGCTCACCCTTAAATTTTCTGGCCTGCGTATACACTCGATTCTGAGACAATGTAGTGTCCTGAAACTGCGCCTTTAAAAGAATAAAAATTTCCGTCAGTTTAACGCTTTCATTGGTTAAAACTTTGTGATGACACTTTATATGCGCAACAAACGGATGTATCTCTTGCTCAGTCATGGCTGTACCGAGGACTGAACCGAGTGTGGCCACTAACGAAGCTGTTTACCCCACTTCTCATAAACGAACCAGCAACCGCTGTACTACATATATCATCTAGTTCGGAGGTGCATGCTAAGAATAGCTACATTACCGTTTATATTTGATTCACTCTCGTACATAGATACTTTCAATTGTAAATTTGCAATTTAACCAACATTAAAGTTAAGCTAGATTATTTAAGAATTGTTTAAGATAATTTGCTCCTTCGTATACAAAACAAATATTTTTGGTAGCAGAGCTTAAATGAGATTGTTCATTCGACCGAAATTATTATTTTCGCCGCGCGCGTATTTTCGAGACGCGAAGACGCGCCGAGTTTACATACGCGCGTAAACGGGGGGGAAACAGGGGGAACCTACGCATTCTTGTTCATTCGCGCTGCTGCGGGTCTTGCGTGTTAACCGCGGAAAAAATCGTTAATACAAAAACCGATCGTCGCGGGGCAAGGAGGGACGCGAGACGCGAGAGATGCGGACAATTTTCGACTAGACGAATTCATGTGGACTAGTCAGTCTCCTGAGATTCACGGTCGAAGGAACTTCTCTCAGATAAAAGCGCATCTTTCGCAATACGTTACTATTCTTCGGCTACATTCACACACACACACACACACACACACACACACGCACACGCACACGCACACGCACGCGCACATGCACACGCACACCTGGAGCTCCAGTAGAATCTCAATACATTGCGGTGAGCGTCGTTGCGGTACAACGATACCGCCACGCAATAGCCCGCGTTGAATCAAACGATTGATTCAACTAGATGCATCTATATTCGTTCAACTTCGTTCATACAACATACACTTACATAATACACGCATACGATCAAAGGTGGTTGTAATGTTCGTCTTTGTGAGGTTTTTATGCCTTAGTGCTTTTCCCCAAGCCAATAAAGTAACGTTTCCTATTGGCTCAAATCGTCGTATTTTTTATTTAACCACGTCATCATCTTTATCCTGCGAAGAAAACCTGAACCAGGAAAAGAGCACTGTTTTCCGACGCGACAGAGATCATACGAGTTGCCAAGTCGAAGGTCAATTAAATGTAATGATTATGTCAAAAATATGGAAGAAAATTTATATGATAGGGTTAAATGACCATTGATAAACAGTGCGTGAACTAGCCGACATAGTAAATATAATATTTCTGAGAGTATTGTACATTGCATATTGACAAAATTTAATTATAAGAAAGCTGATAAAAATGAGAACATTGTTGGCGTTTGTCACAATCGAAGGAAGACCGAGACGTAAGGATATTTAGATCAAGTGTTTTGCGATGTTTCACAATTATAGAGTTGAGTTTTTGCATCAAATCATAACTATAAATATGATACGGGTCTATTATTTTGCACCTAAAATAAGGTAATAGCCAATAAAATGAAGTGCAAAAAAAGCTGTTGCACTATTGGTTGGCAAGGTTATAGCGTCAGTTTTTTTAAATATGCGTAGGATACTCTTTACTGCAGAAACAAGACAATCCGCAGCAAATATTATACAAACTTATTGGCAACGTCTGAAAGACAGAATCAAGAAAATCGGCTGCAATTGGCCAAAAAGAAAATATTATTTCATCAAGACAAATCATGCACATGTCATTCCTATCAAAAAATGCGAAGTAACACATCGTTCAATAAGTCCCGAGACTAACAACGAAAACAACATTTTTTTTCAAAAATCATTTTTATTCATCAATATAATCTCCTTTTAGAGTAATACAATCTTTCCAACGCTTTTCCAACATTTCTATACCATGTTTATAGAAGGATTTATCTTTTGCTTCAAAATAGGCTTCAGTTTCGGCAATGATCTCCTCATTCGAGCCAAATTTTTTTCCCTGGAGCATTTTTTTGAGATCAGCAAAGAGCCAGTAGTCACTGGGGGCTGAATCTGGCGAATACGGGGGGTGGGGAAGCAAATCAAAGCCCAATTCGTTCAATTTTGCCATTGTTTTCATGGACTTGTGGCATGGTGCATTGTCTTGGTGAAAAAGGATTTTTTTCTTCTTCATGTGCGGTCGTTTTGCTGCGATCTGCGGAGTGAAATGATGTATCCATGTTTCATCCATGGTCACGTATCGATGCAGGAAATCCTTTTTATTGCGAGTAAATAGCGATAAACAGCTCTCTGAATCGTCGACTCGTTGCTGTTTTTGTTCCACTGAAAGCAATCGCGGCACCTACTTAGAAAAAACCTTTTTCATGCTTAATTTTTCATGAAGGATTGTAAATACGCTTCCAGATGATATCTGTGTCATTTCTGCAATCTCACGGACCTTCACTTTGCGATTTTTCATTACAATTTTTAACACTTCACTCACATTTTCCTGTGTAACGGCTTCCAATGGCCTACCCGAACGTTCCGCATCGTTTGTGTCCGTTCGACCACGGTTAAACTCAGCATACCAACGACAAATCGTTGGTTTGGATGGAGAGGAGTCCGGGTAATGTTTTTCAAGCCATTGCTGGGCTTCTACGGTGTTTTTACCCATTAAAAAACAATGTTTTATCAACACGCGAAACTCGCTTTTTTCCATTTTTCAAACAAATTACAAAGTGACTTTACTCTAACCTCGATAACTCTGCTGTCTGTGATCCGATCGACGTAAAATTTTTACACGTTTCATGCAAAGGTTCGCACTCTATGGGAACGTGGCCAGTTTGGTACTACTAGCACCATCTCTGGGTTCGTCTCGGGACTTATTGAACGATGTGTTACCCTATTTTAAGACTAATTGCGCTCCTATACTTTCTCTCGAAGATACTAGAGAAAATGGTATTCGATCTCATGCAGTCTAGATTTAGACCTTGTTATTCAACTTAAACTGCCTTTCTAAAACTTACAGAGGATAGTAATCCTTCTTTTACTATTTGCTTTAGCAAAGCATTTAATACTATTCGATGAGCGTTCAAAGCAGTATCAGGATGTGCTGCAGGTGTCTTCCTAAAACTCAATGCAAATAAAACCAAAGTCAATGCAATAAAACATACGCATTGACTACCAAAAATTTAAAATCAATTCTATAAAGTCCAATATTGCGTTGATCTTGGAGTCAGTATAAGCACTACATTCTCCGAGACTGTCAACAGACTAAGACACAATCATAGATTTCAAGATATCTCGGACTCTTCTCATAGATCTTATAACCAAAAAATGCAATAAAATCTTATACATGGTAACCCATTTTAAAGTAAACAATAACATAACTCACTGGGGAAGCCCTCGATCGAAAAAAGCATTGATACCAAAGTTTCTTAATTTTTTAGGAGTAATCAAACCGTGCCCTTAAATTTGACTTTTAGATCTTATTTCAAGGTAATTCTAAGATCAAATTAATTTTTTTTAATGGAAATATCCGATTTTGATAATAAATTTTGTAAGTACTTTGAATTTTGCGCTTAACCACATGTATTATGATAGGGGTCACGGATCGGATGAAGGTTAAGAAGTTCAAATAAAGATATTTTTTTTTATAATAAGTGCTGAAGGTGGAAGTGTTAAGTAATGTTGGTAGTTTGTAAATAGAAACATTAGATGCTGACCTGGAATTCGACTTTAACACATTAAAGCGTATGACTACAGCTGTAAAGATAGGGCTAAACTAACGATTGGATGTTTGCCATTGACCAAAACTATAATACACGTTGTAACGTGTCCAAAACCATGTTATAACAAAATAACATATACTTATGCCTGCTAATTTGTTTTTTTGAAAGTTTAAACTATTTTAATGTGCACGTTTGAGTGCTGAACCCCGATTTATCGACAATTAGCATGCGTTTGTTAGCAAATCTTATCGTTTGCTCGTATCTCAGCATTATATCATCGCAACATATTATCCCCAATGTTTGTACAGAAAACTTATCCGTTCTAACAGACTGACGTTAACTCGAATGGATATCCATCATTTATCGCAATCTTATTTATAATCGTAGGTTTTACAATAAATATGTACAACTATTTACCGGGTTCTTTGACTTACTTTGGCACGAGAAGTGCGTCGATTTACGCGATCCGACGGTAAATGAAATTTTGCATCTATTTTAACTATTCGCGAAATTTGTCGTTTTATTTCATACTTCCGTTGATTTTCTAAAATTTCGTAATTTCTTTTCCAATTAATATTTTTTCTAAGCCGTTCATGAAATTATTTTATGATATTATACTTAAAGTTTGACCAAATGAATAAAATATAAAATTCTCGACCGTACGCCTATGCGACAATATTTACCTTCACCGACTCGACATTTAAAGAGCTTTAAATAAGCGCATCTCTATACCTATATACTTGCTAACGAATGTAGTATCGTAGTACACCAATATATAGATCTCAAACCAGGCCTTTTATATCACCATTAGAATTAGTGTGCGGTTTTTTTCTTTTATAGTATTGTAATAGGTAGACAATCGATCCCGGTGCAATCGGGCACAGTACTGATAAGCCCGAAAATCTTCGGTTCAATCAAGAATTTTTATGCGTAAAATAATCTTGGTGCTCGTATGTTTTCTCTTGCTTTTTCATTCTTAATTTTTGCTAAAAATTATTTTAACAAACTGCTTTAAATAGTTCTTTTTTGATTTTATTATGTTATATTAGTAACATATCGATTTTAACACGCTTTCTTTATTAATTTGTCGTGTCTCATATAGTGTACAAATTTTTATTTTTTAATGCTATGCCATAGAAACTTTTAGAATATACGACGATTTCTTCGACTTCTAAGTTCAACGTACTTACCGTTTCGTGGCCTTTAACTTTTTTCGTCTATATTCTTTTGCTTATGGTTGTAGTCGTAATTTTTTTTTTATTAAGTTCTGCTAATTTATAATTTTCTCAATTCGTTTGCTTTTCTGTGTAATTCTTTTTACGATCTCTTACGCTAGTCCTATTTTACGCTTATATAAGGTTGCTGCAGATGAAATGACCGATTTAGTAATAAATTTTTAAACAACTGTAACTTTTTATAAAAACAATTTATTTAATCAAAATAGGTATCAATAGATGCAACACACTTTTCCCAACGAGATACAAGTACATTTATTCCAGTTTTGTAGAAGTCCGAGTTTCTGGTTCGAAGAAACTCCTCGAAGGCATTTTTGACAGCAGCTTCATTATTAAATCTTTTTCCTGTCAAAAAGTGATCCAAATGTTTAAAGAAATGGTAATCTGTTGTTGAGAGGTCTGGTGAATATGGAGGGTGAGGAAGAGTCTCCTAGCACAACTCGTTTAATTTTTGGACCGTTGTTCTCGATACCTGAGGTCGTGCGTTATCATGAAGCAGTATCACTCCATCCCTGTTGACAAGCCTAGGTCGTTGGTCTATCAATTTCTGATGTATTTCATCCAGTTGAGCACAGTATTTCTCAGCATTGATGGTTTCGCCAGGTTGCAGGAACGAATAGTGGATAACTCTAGCTACAGACCACCAAACAGTTACCATTATTTTCTTTGGATGAAGGCTTGGTCTCGGCATGTGTCTTGGCGCTTCATCGGCATGTAGCCATTGGGCCGATCGGCGACGGTTATCGTATAAAATCCACTTTTCATCGCAGGTCATAATTCAGTGCAAGAACGGTTCCTTTTTATTGCGGGAGAGAAGAGAACTTGAAATCTCTATTCGACACGTTATGTTTTGCTCGGTAAGATCATGTGGAACCTATTTTTCAAGCTTTTTTACTTTTCCAAGTTGTTGCAAGTGGCAGCAAACTATCGAATTGTGAACGTCTAATATCTCGGCAAGATCCCTTATGGTTTGGCGGATGTCAGACTGTCCACGTGGCTCATTTCCAAGGTCCATATATCCGGATCGAAATTTTTCGAACCACCGCCGAGTGGTTCGTTCGCTAACTGTATCAGGCCCAAATGCGCTGTTGATATTCCTCGTTGCTTCCGTTGCGTTGTGCTCTAATTTAAATTCGTATAGTAAAAGTAGCCGTTTTTGATTCACTTTCATGTTCACTTTCTCTTTTTGTTTTTACGAATACTATGAAGTGCAAAACAGAAATGACTCCATAAACCAAGGTAGCAGTATTTATACTTCAATAAGTCATAACATATGATTTGCGCTGCCTTGTGCCAACATAATACACTATATCATTGCTAAATCGGCCATTTTATCTGCAGCAACCTTATACATGTATTTATTTATTTATTTATTTTTTTTTTGTGTATTCAATTAACCCCTTGTCTTACGATTTAATTTTTAACTGAGCATGTCAAAGCTAGACCAAGGTCGGTCACGCGTAGGGACATAAACAACTTGACTGAGCGTTTGAAATTGTACAAATCGCAAACGTCCTATGATTTGTATATACACGTACATGGTACAATTATCTTTGCAAGATGTTTAGTAAATAATAACTTATCACGTCTCTGAGACGTCCTGTTCATGTTTGGCTCAGTAGACCTGTCACGTCTCTGAGACGTCATTGTAAGATAAGGGGTTAAATTAATTTTGGTTATCGAATATGTGTACAAAATCTGATTGATAGATTTTAATATAATAATACTAATATAATGAATATATAATGAAAGGGTTTAACTCAAAATTTATTTACATTGTTATTATTTATTTATTTATTCTTTTTTTTTTTAATTTAAATACTGAGGTTACAATGTTTTTTTCTTCTAATTTTAATTAACATAATTGTTAATTAACAAATCGTTTAAACAAATTATTGCAATATTTAATGTCTGTAAAATCTGATAGCAGCGATCGATTCTACGGAAAAAGTTACATAGAAAACATAGATAGTCAGTTATGAAAATGTTAATTGTTTATTAGTAAAATTTAAATTAACAATTTGTTGCAACTGTACCCTATCACTGCACATGGCGAAACTATATGAAATATCGAAAATCTAACTATGGAGTGTTTGCCATAAATAAAAATAAGTTTTTCATGAAAAAAAATTGTCTGAATAAATTGTTTATAAACAAATTGTTTGAACAAATTATTGCAAAATTAAATATTAACAAAATCTGATAGCAGCAATCGATTTTCCGGTAAAAATGATTTTCATTGTACCCTGGCTTTGCCACTGCAATCGTTGTAAATTATGCTATTGGGAATACAAATTAGTTTGGTCGGTTTTTAAAAGATGGCTCTGGCTATTATGAATATTTAATAGTAACAGCTGAAGTCGGTAGTTTCAGAGAGATTAGATATCTGTCAATAATATTTAATTTATATCGCTTCGAGTTTTATAAAAAAATCTTGTTTTCAACTGTGTTAAATATGTCCAATTTTGTGTTAACCAAGAAGCATTTGCGGGAGCTTTTAGTTTTCTGTTTTAATTGGAAGAAAAGTGCAGCTGAAGCGCATCGAATGCTTGTGGAAGTTTATGGTGACAATGCTCCAACTGATAAATTTTGTAGGGAATGGTTTCGACGTTTTAAGAATGAAGATTTCAGCGTTGAAGACAAGCCTCGCTCTGGACAGCCAAAAAAATTCGAAGACAAAAAGTTGGAGGCATTATTAGATAAAGATCCGAGTCAAACGTAAGAGGAGCTTGCAGAATCATTGGAAGTGACTCAACAAGCAGTTTCTGTGCGATTGAAATCCATGGGAATGATTCAAAAGCAAGGCAATTGGGTGTCTCATGAACTGAAACCGAAAGACATTGACAGGCGATTTTTCTGTTGCGAGCAGCTGATTCAAAGGCAACAAAGAAAGGATTTTTAACATAGAATTGTTACTGGGAATTAAAAATGGATATTCTATGATAACCCCAAGAAGAAAAAATACTACGCTATGCCCGGTCAATCATTGCTATTGACCTCAACATCAACACCAAAGCCGAATATTCATGGTTCGGAGATCATGTTGTGTATCAGGTGGGACCAAAAGGGTGTTGTGTACTATGACCTGCTACAACCTGGCGATACCATAACGGCCGATCGGTAAAGGCTGCAATTGATTCGTTTGAGCCGTGCATTGCGAGAAAAACGGCCGGAATACAAGCAAAGACATGACAAAGTTATTTTTCTGCATGACAACGCTCGGCCTCATGTCGCCAAAGTCGTGAAAAAATATTTGGAAACGCTCAAGTGGGATATTTTGCCGCATTCGCCGTATTCTCCGAAATAATTCAAGTAGAAATAAGCCGTTTTTATTAGAAATAAAACTGTGCTATTAAACAATTTAATTAATTTCTCTGACAAGATACACTCTCACGTTTAGATGTCACAGAGTAGAGAGGGCAGTTTGAATAATCAGACTAAAAGGTCTCAAAATTGAAATGCTAAAATCATGTGATCGAGGAATGTGCGTGAGTTATTTTGATATCGATTCAAAAATTAATTGCATTACAGTCCAAGATTCTAAACCAGTTTATATTTCATCTTCTTATAGTATTCAACCAACTGTAGAAATATAAAGGTGGGTTGAAAAAGTAAAAAGAAAGATTGAATTTTCATTTACATTTTCTAGATATAATAAATCTATGGAAGTAGTAGACTTACATGATCAAAACAGTTTTGTACAACATCGTAAATCCAGAAAAGTGAAACTCAGAAAGTAATCATTGGCCAACTCAAATCATGCAACTATAAACTATCTCTTGAAGAAACTTGCAAAAATCGATCAGACAAATTGTGTTCTACTTGCAAAGTACTTGTATACTATTGCCCTACTCACATTTCTCAACATATTCTAGATGCAAACATGTAAAACATTAAATATGCTTTTATCCTTTTGATAGCACAGTGCTAGCAAAAAGCAAATTTTGCAAAGAAATTAACCATAACAAACATTTCGTAATTACTTTTTCGATATTTCACATAGTTGCATCCATTTATTTATTGAAATTTTACTAATAAACATGCATGTTTTCTACGTAACTTTTTCCGTAGAATCGATTGCCGTGATCAGATTTTACGAAAATTCACTTTTGCGATAATATGTTAAAATAATTTAACATTAAAAAAAAAATTAACATTTTATTTATTTCAGAGCACTTTAAAATTTGGTCAAAAGTAGTATTTTATACAAATGTTGGTCCTTAATCTATGCTTTTACTCGACTCTTGGAGTGGACATTGTAATAGAGTTATAGAGGAAACGATGCTAACGAATAAAATTGTTACAGTCTGTCAAGTAAGAGCGTGGTCGACTTCACCGACAAGTAATGAAAGATTTTGCTCTAATTTTGTCGCAAGCCGATAGAGGGAAGCTTTGTTCTTGATGCATTGTCAACAAAGATTCAGTTGTTGTTGTTGATCTTTTGAAAGAGAACTACGTTAAACGCCATGAGTGCTAAGTACGCGTCGCGCTACGAGGCTGTGTTCCTTTGCATCCACCCGAAAGGTCCCAAAATGTCGTAATCAGCGGCTGCTAAATATATGAGAAAGTCGAAGGCATTTGTACAGAAGTGAATACAGCGATATAAAGTGGCTAAAAATGTCGATGATTGATGTCGATGACGATGATGCTCGATAGGAAAAGTGAACAAAAAAGATGAAAAAAGAATAGTGAATCTGTTTTCGCGGAATCCTGCTTTAACACTGCGGCAAGGACAAGCAAAATTAATGGCAAAAGGTTTAGATATATCCTACGAAACTATCCGAACCCATCTTCGTACTCAACTGAAATGGCGCAACATAATGAAGAAGCCTCTGTTGACTGAAAAACATGTGACAAAGCGACTCGCTTGGGCGCATGAGAATATTGATAGAGATTTTAAAAATGTCATTTTTACTGATGAATGTTCTATATAGGCACGTTCTGTCCTCACGCGAGCCTGGTCAACTTCCACCAATAGGCTTGTCCAGCGGACCGTAAAACATGGAATAAAGGTGCATCTTTGGGGCTGCTTCTCAAAGCAGGGATTCGGCACCTTGCACCTCTTTACTGACAACCTAAATGCCGAGAAAATGATAAAAATCTACAAAAAGGCTTTACTGCCATCTGCCAAACGATGGTTCATCACAAAAAATGAAGATTGGATTCTGCAGGATGACAACGATCCTAAACACCGCAGCAAGCTCTGTACTCAGTGGAAGACTCAATCTGGCATCGTTACATTGGATTGGCCGTCGCAGTCGCCCGATGCAAACCCTATTAAAAATGTGTGGGCATATATTAAACGGAAGCTTCATGGAAGACGCACATATACTTTGAAGCAGTTGTCTTACGAAATTCGTCGGATCTGGAGATCCTTGCCACTAGAATACGCCGTCAAATTAGTAGAAAGCATGCCTCGGAGATGCCAGGCAATTATCGACGCCGGTGGTGACTGGACACATTATTAACCAAATTGCATTATTGTTTGTAATGTGTACAATGTATATATAAATATGAAAGTTTTATCAAATAAATTTTTTTATAAATTAACACGACCACGCTCTTACTTGACAGACTGTAACATTAAAAAAATTTCCACTGGAACGACAGAGAAGATCCAATCTCTTGATGTATATGGTTTTAGGGTTTGGAAAAATTTCGTGAGGCAATTTTCAGATCAAGTAATGCTGATGGATTATGACTTGAATTTACATGTAAGAAATAACATTGTAACATTAGAATCGCTGGTACATAACCAGTTTTCTTCACCGAGATATACGGATATTTTCTAATATTCCTAGTATAAAAGCGGCTATATTACTTAAAAACCAGATAAAACTGATAATTCTGTTGATTTTAGTTTTGGAGAATCTTGTAATGTCAACTGCGAAGTAGAAGAATGTAAGAATGTTGCAATAATACGATGTGGTTGGTGTAAAAAGTCATTATGTTTCAAGCACTTCTTTGAAGATTATCATTACTGTGAAAACTATGTCAAATAATACATTTTTATTTACATATGAGTCAAAAATATAGTCTTAGGTGCGCAACTAAGTTCTTGCTGTTTATCAATAGATGGCACCAGCAGTATGTACTTGTCGATTTCGACATCCAAATCGTCATGAAGCAAGCTTTGACATAAGGTAAATAATTCGCTTTGGCACATTAGTGATTTTGTTTTGGCATCATAAACTTTTGGTTGTCAAAATGTCTTATTTTGTGCCAAATAATCATCATTTGCGGGAAGTATTGCTTTTCTTCTTACATTCGAAGAAAACGGCAGAGTTCTAAACGTTTACGGAGATGCTGCTCTAAGTAAAACAACGTACTGTAATTGGTTCCGTCAATTTAAAGTCGGTGACTTCGATATTGACGACCGTCCACGTTAAGGAAGCCTAAAAACCTTTAGAGACGCTGAGTCGGAGACATTGCTTGATGAGGATCTATTTCAAACGGAAAATAAGCCTGCTTCAGTATAAGGTGTTACCCGCTGAGTCATTTCCAAGCTATTGCATGCGTTGGGAATGATTTAAAAGCAGGGAACTTGGGTTCCTTATGATTTGAAGCCAAGGGACGTTGAGCGTCGTTTTCTCATCTGTGAACAACTGCTCCAGCGGCAAAAATGGAAGGGTTTTCTTCATCGTATCGTGAAAGGTGATAAATGGAATCATTACAGCAACCCAAAAAGAAGAAAGTCATGGGGACTGCCCGGTGATGCTTCTACGTCATCGGCTCGGCCCAATATTCACGCTACGAAGGTTATGCTGTATATTTGGTAGGACCAGGTCGGTGTTATTTATTATGAGCTGCTAAATGTAAACGACACCATCACTGGGCAACGGTATCGAATTCAATTGACGCGATTGAACCAAGCACTATGTGAGAAACTGCCACAATACGAAAAGATGCACCAAAAAGTTATTCTACTGCATGACAACGCTCGGCCTCACGTTGCCGGACCCATTAAAACCTACTTAACGCTCAAATGGAAATTCTTATCCCGTCGGCTATATTCCCCAGATATTGCGCCGTCCGATTATCACTTGTTCTATTCGATGGCGCATGGTCTGTCGAATCAGCAATTCCGCTCATATGAAGATATCAAAAATTGACTTTATTCGTGGATAGCTTTAAAAGACGAACACTTTTTCGGTAACGGTATTCGAGCTCTTCTAGAAAGATGGGAAAAAGTTGTAGCTAGCGATGGGCAGTACTTTAATTCATTTCTAACCAATTTTTTTACAATAAAGTTGCATTTTTATCAAGAAAACAGCGAGAAGTTAGTTGCGCACCAACAGTAATATTTAACAAAATACAACAAATTTTTTAATTTTTCAATTTGACAAATAATTTATTAAAAGTATTAAAACTTGTATGATTTTTAAATTATTAGTGCTGTATTTTACTGGTTCAACAATTTATCACCGGTGCTAAGTTGTGATAAATAATTCAAGTCTTGATAAAATTTGAAAACAATATTTTTAATGTCAATGGCGGACACTGTTTTTTAACTAGTAAAATTTGCAAGTTATTTGCATTGTTCGATATAAGAAATGAACTGATTTCTGAATTCTTTCTGTAATGATTAAGAATGAAAATTCAACATCCGCTTACTTATAACTAAAATTCACATCTTAATTGTGTAAGCGTTATGTATAGCGTAGTGGTTAGGGTATGTTTCACAATGCAAAGGATTCGGGTTCAATTCCACTGTAGATCAAAAATGTTTTTCCATTTTTTCCGTGAGATATTAATATATACAATATATTAGCGACGAATTGCGAATAAATTAATTTAATGTAGAAATAAAATATGTATAATGTGAAAATATTATTAAAATTTTTTAAAATATGAAAAAATAGTTTTAATAAAAATATAAAAAACAATTGTTTATATTAATTTACTTTATCAATTTTTATAGTTTTTAATATGACCTTTCATATCATTTATATTAATTTTATTTGGAAATCTATATAAATATTTACATACGGATTTTCACACTGATTTTCATACAGATTATATGCAGAAATCCACGTGAATATCTACGTGGAAATCTGTATATGCTGTGTTATTGAACTGATTTCAGTGTGGATTTCCATGTAAAATTCAGGGTGGATTTTCTTGTGAATTTTTATGTGGATATTTGCAGCTAGACAGCTATTAAAAATAAATTCATGTTGTATTTAAATATATTTAAAAGAAGCATACATTATAATTGCGTATCGAATTATATTTTACGTTTGAAATAATATTATTAAGGGAAGGTTTACTCATACTTTTTTATTAACCAAAACAACAGTTTTTTTTGGAACCTTTTTTTTCATAAAAGGAAATTAATAAACAACTCATATTGAGTGCTACTTGTTTACAGTCTGTCAAGTAAGAGCGTGGTCGTGTTAATTTATAAAAAAATTTATTTGATGAAACTTTCATATTTATATATACATTGTACACATTACAAACAATAATGCAATTTGGTCAATAATGTGTCCAGTCACCACCGGCGTCGATAATTGCCTGGCATCTCCGAGGCATGCTTTCTACTAATTTGACGGCGTATTCTAGTGGCAAGGATCTCCAGATCCGACGAATTTCGTAAGACAACTGCTTCAAAGTGTATGTGCGTCTTCCATGAAGCTTCCGTTTAATATATGCCCACACATTTTCAATAGGGTTTGCATCGGGCAACTGCGACAGCCAATCCAATGTAACGATGCCAGATTGAGTCTTCCACTGAGTACAGAGCTTGCTGCGGTGTTTAGGATCGTTGTCCTCCTGCAGAATCCAATCTTTATTTTTTGTGATGAACCATCGTTTGGCAGATGGCAGTAAAGCCTTTTTGTAGATTTCTATCATTTTCTCGGCATTTAGGTTGTTAGTAAAGAGGTGCAAGTGCCGAATCCCTGCTTTGAGAAGCAGCCCCAAAGATGCACCTTTATTCCATGTTTTACGGTCCGCTGAACAAGCTTATTGGTGGAAGTTGACCAGGCTCGCGTGAGGACAGAACGTGCCCATAAAGAACATTCATCAGTAAAAATGACATTTTCAAAATCTCTATCAACATTCTCATGCGCTCAAGCGAGTCGCTTTGTCACATGTTTTTCAGTCAACAGAGGCTTCTTCATTGTGTTGCACCATTTCAGATGATGAGTACGAAAATGGGTTCGGATAGTTTCGTAGGATATATCTAAACCTTTTGCCATTAATTTTGCTTGTCCTTGCCGTAGTGCTAAAGCAGGATTCCGCGAAAACAGATTCACTATTCTTTTTTCATCTTTTTTGTTCACTTTTCCTATCGAGCATCATCGTCATCGACATCAATTATCGACATTTTTAGCCACCTTATATCGCTGTATCCACTTCTGTACAAATGCCTTCGACTTTCTCATATATTTAGCAGCCGCTGATTGCGACATTTTGGGACCTTTCGGGTGGATGCAAAAGAACACAGCCTCGTAGCGCGACGCGTACTTAGCACTCATGGCGTTTAACGTAGTTCTCTTTCAAAAGATCAACAACAACAACTGAATCTTTGTTGACAATGCATCAAGAACAAAGCTTCCCTCTATCGGCTTGCGACAAAATTAGAGCGAAATCTTTCATTACTTGTCGGTGAAGTCGACCACGCTCTTACTTGACAGACTGTAATACAATAAAAAGTACAAAAAAAATTTTTATGACAAAATATCGTGATGGTAATTAATGGCACGCCCCGTAAAGTGACCATCTCCAAAAAAGGTGGCCCGCTGTTGGCCACTCTAGCACCTGCAAAAATAAACGAAAATAAAATATCGGAAAAGTTTTATAAAATATATGATTTTAGTCGGCATCTGACCTACAATCAATGCTAAAAATTAAAAATTAACAAAATAGCGGGCATTTGAATTTTTTTTTTCATTATTGAGTTTTTTTTCACTCTTTAAAGTACTCTAAAAATAAAAATAATGCATATATCATCTTGATTGTAGTCTACTTTCCGACTACACTCATATATTTCATAAAACTTTCGATTTTTAATTTTCGTTCATTTTTGCAGGTGCTAGAGTGGCCGACAGCGGGCCACCTTTTTTGGAGATGGTCACTTTACGAGGCGTGCCATTAATTACCTTCACGATATTTTGTCATTAAAAAATTTTTTTTTGTACTTTTTATTGTATTAAACAAGTAGCAAACAATTTGAGTTGTTTATTAATTTCCTTCTATGTAAAAAAAATTCCAAAAAAAACTGTTGTGTTGGTCAATAAAAAGGTAAACCTTCCCTTAATAATTATGTTATTTATACTGTAATGGCTTATAATTTTATATAATGCTCTTGTACCGAAGTTATTTATACATTTATATCAAATATTATATATTTTATTTACATTTAACCAAGCTATATTTTGTTAATTATATTTCAATAGTTTACGTTAGATTCAGATATATTATATTTAAAATAATTTTATATTACAATTAATTGTATCAAGATATATTATGTTAATATTCAAAATAGTATTATTCATATTTACGTATATTTTCAACAACTCTTAATAGCGTATAATTATATATAATGTTTATATAAAACTAAGCTATATTTAGATTAAAACTAAGCTATATTTATACACAGAGTAGACAGTGACTCAGTACTCGTTCCTTCTTAAGGATAATAACCTTAATATTATTATACTATTTCAAATTCAAGTTCTTAATTCCAAGTTTAATTTCTCAATTTTAAGTTTAAGTTCTTAATTTCAAGTGCAAGTTCTCAATTACAAGTTTAAATTCTCAATTTTAAGTTCAAGATCCAAAATTTAAAGCTTTTAACTATCGGAAATCTCAAGTATCAGCATCGGACTCCAAACTTCAAGTGTTTAAAATTGATAGAGTCTCTTCCCAGTTGCAAGAATCCACGTGGAAATCCACATGGCAATCCGCGTGGATTTTTACATGGAAATCTACACTGAAATCAGTCCCATAACACATTGTATGTGGATTTCCACGTAAATTTCCGCGTAAATTTTTACGTGGATTTCCGCGTAGATTACCACGTGGGTTTCAACGTGAAATCAGTGTAGAAATCTACGTGGAAATCAGTGTAGCAATGTACGTAGAAGTAAGTGTAGAAACCCACACAGATCGAAAGGTTTTTAAAATGTTTTTGAAACGTTTTATGAAAGGATAAAAACCTTTCTAAAAGCTTTTAAAAAATATTTTTAAAATGAGTTTATATCCGTTTTTAAACCCTTTAGCAACGTTTTCTAGCTCCTTTTATAAACCTTTTGATACAAGTTTAAAAACATTTCTATAAAAGTTATAAAAATATTAAAAAAAATATTTTCGAAAGTAGTTGATGAAACCTTTTCAAATACTTTTTTAAAACCTTTATAAAAACTTTAATTAAGTATTTTATATATTTAAGAATTTTATTTTTTATTATGATTATACATATTTTTAACATATGCATTATATTTAATCGTTTATTCGCATTGTCGCACATATTATTTTACACATTATTTTACGGAAAAAATGCAGAAAAATGTTTGACCTACGGTGGGAATGAGCCCGGGTCCTTCGCATTATGAAGCAGACGTCCTAACCACTACGCTATGCAACGCTTGTAGAACTAAGATTTAAATTTAAATCATAAGTTGCATGACAATCCATATACACTTGTATTAATTTTACATTTAAAATTTCTTCTATAGTGTAAAGTATTTTTTAAAATTAAGATATAATTACAATTTTAGTATATTTAAATACACAATTTCGCTCTTGAGATTTTACTACATATATAGTAAATTACATTACATAAGTACATATTACTACATATGTAGTAAAATCTCAAAAGCGAAATTATGTATTTGAATATATTGAATATTTAATTATTACTTTATTTAAAAAAATACTTTACACTATAGAAGAAATTTTAAATGTAAAATTAATACAAGTGTATATGGATTGCCATGCAACTAATGATTCAAATTTAAATCTTATAATTAGTCTCCTGATCCCGCAGTCCACATACGAGCTGATCTCGGAGCGAATCAGATAGGTTTGAAAAATTGCAGTGCAAGGCTAATTTTTTCAATCTCGCTGCAAAATCTGCAATGCTTTCGCCTTGTTCTTGGTAGGCTCCATAAAAGTTGTTCCTTTCCGGTACTTCATAGGGTTTAGGCTCTAAGTAATCTTGCATTAATTTTACCAATTCTTCGTATTTTTTATCTTTCAAATTTGCTGGCGAGCACAAGTTTTTTATTAAATCATACGCATCTTCATCGATTGATGTAAGTAATATTGCTGCTTATTTTATATCGGCTGTTGTATCGCGTGCCACAAACTGAAATTCTAATCGTTCTACAAACGTATTCCACTTATCTTTATTGAGACAAAATTTAATTTTCGTGTTAATGTCCGACATTGTGCTTTCGTTATCTGAGTCGCAGACAGATTCAAATGATTCTTCTAGCTCGTTGATAAATGTTTTGTTTACTTCAGTCACAGTATTGGTGACCTCTGCTTTTACAAATGTTTCGGTTGTCGTCCACGCGTGCGGAACGCTTTCTGTACTGGCTTTTGCTTGGACTTTTACCGTTTGTGCCTTGTCAATTTGTTCTACAGTTTTGCGCACACTTGCTATTAATAATGCACGTAAATTATCTTGTTTATAGTTCACATTGAACGGCACTCCACGATTTTGTAATTGGTTAACAATTAGCTCTTTACTGAGCTTCCAGATCCAGCCTGTTGACGAATCGCCCTGCATTTATTACAACAACATGCTTACATGAAATTTTCTTAAAATCTTCCTGATAAACTTTTGTGGAAGCTTACAGAAATCTTTTCTTGAAGATTTGGCTAACGTTTACATGCAATATTGACGCAAAAGTTTATCAATAGCTTACAGTAAAATTGCAAAATACTTACAACAAAGCTTCCAGTTTTTGTTTATTGAAAGGTTACAGAAGGTTTCGAAACAAGAAATATTTTTAATTAAATATTATTAATTAAATATTTCTAAGAAGTTTTGCAGTGACCTGGCTAAAATATTACAACAAAATATTTCAAGAAACTTCCCTGCATTCTTACGTAAAATATTTTGTAAAATCTTCCAGCCAGTTTGCTTCAAGTTTTCATTGAAACATTTACCAGAAATTTTGCAGCGACCTCACTAAAATATTACGATAAAATATTTTAAGAAACTTCCCTGTATTCTTTCATAAAATGTTTTGTAAAATGTTCCAGCAAGTTTGTTTCAAGGTTTCGTTGAAACATTTATACTAAATCTTGCGGCGACCTTACTAAAATATTACGATAAAATATTTCAAGAAACTTTCCTGTATTCTTTCATAAAATGTTTTGTAAAATGTTCCAGCAAGTTTTTTTCAAGGTTTCGTTGAAACATTTATACAAAATCTTGCAGCAACCTTACTAAAATATTTCAAGAAACTTCCCTGTATTCTTTCATAAAATGTTTTGTGAAATGTTCTAGCAAGTTTGCTTGAAGGTTTCGTTGAAACATTTGTACGAAATCTTGCAGCGAACTTTTTAAAAGGTTTCAACTATATATTTTAAAAAACCTCACAGGAATCTTTCTTAGCAGCATACGAGGGCGGTTCAATAAGTACCCGTGTTAGAAATAAAGACACCATTTTTTCAGAACATTTTTTTTATTTTTCAACATAGTCCCCTTTTAGAAAGATACACTTCTCCCAACGTTCCTGCCATTTTTTTAACCCCTCCAAAAAATAGGATTTGTCAAACTCTCCAAAATACGCCTCTGTCTCGGCGATGACTTCCTCGTTTAAGCTAAATTTTCTTCCCGCGAGCCATTTCTTGATGTTAGAGAACAAGAAAAAGTCGCAGGGAGTCAGATCGGGTGAATATGGGGGGTGTGGCAGCAATTCATAACGCAATTCATGCAGTTTGGCGATGACAACTTCAGATGAATGTGCTGGTGCGTTATCATGGTGAAACAGCACCTTCTTTTTCGCTTTCAATTTTTTGTCGAAGCGGTCCAATAACTCACTGTAGTATTGTCCAGTGATCGTTCTTCCTTTTTCTAAAAAATCCATGAGGATGACGCCGTTCACATCCCAAAAAATCGTCACCATGACCTTTCCAGCCGATGGAACCGTCTTCGCCTTCTTTGGAGCAGATTCACTGGGAGAAATCGATTGTTTTGATTGTTGCTTAGTTTCTGGTGTGTAATGATGAATCCAGGTTTCATCAACGGTGACAACTCGACGCATAAACTCCTTCGGATCTCGCTTAAATTGCTCCAAACACTGCTTCGAAGTTAACAGCCGCATCCGCTTGTTGTCCACCGTGAGCAATCGCGGCACCCATCGGGCCGACAATTTTTTCATAGCCAACTTATCATGTAAAATATTAATTGACGTTCCGGTCGACACATCTACGGCCTCTGCTACTTCGCGCACTTTCGTTAATCGATCAGCGAAAGTCGTGTCGTAGACTTTTTGAATGATTTCCCCGGTAACCACGTCTGCCGGGCGTCCTAGTCGCTCCTTATCAAAAACGGATGTTCACCCACGTTTAAATTCGTTAAACCAATATGTAACTGTGATCATTGTGACGGAGAATCCGTCATAGGCCGTCGACGAAGAGTGTGTACACTCTTGCTCGACTGTCGCCTGGTTGCCGGTTGGGAAAGGCCGTTTATAAGGACTTTTCGGAAAGCCGGCAACGTCCGTAAATTACGCGATTTTCGAGCTCGCGGCGACGATCGGCGGGAGAATTAGGGAGCCGCGCGGGAGGGGGAGAGAGGGGAGAGCGCAACAGTTTAGTCTAGCTGTGCACGCCCGAGGAGTAAGTTGGTTTTAGAGAGTGATACGCGAATATTAATTGGAGAATTTTCTTCGTGACAGAAAGAGAGAGGGAGAGAGAGAGAGAGAGTCGGAGTGAGTGAGTGCAGCCGAAGGACGAGGTGTGCGTGAGTGAAGGAGAGTAAGAGTGAAGAAGACGAAGTCGAGGGTGCTGCTCGAAGAAGAGAAGAAACGACGGCGGTCAGCACTTTCGCCGAGAGCCGAGGGACGAGGAGAACGAGAGTCGGCGGGAGGCGACCGGTGGTTGCCACCGCTATCTCCGAAGCCCAGGGTGAGGAGGAGGCAGTGAACATCGAGACGAGCATTCAGCGACGCCCGGCGGCCCTTCTCCTGAGGACAAGTTGCAGGAACGCGGTGCAGCGGTGCCTGAGGGAGCTGCCAGGACGTCAACTGCTAGTGGAAGAGCCTCGCAGATCGCAAGGGTAAGCGCCATATTTGTTCGTCCGAAGTAGTGAGAGAGAGAGAGAGAGAGAGAGAAAGAGAGAGTGAGAGCGCGTGGTGGTGGTTTTGTGGTGAGGGCGGCGAGGAATTGCCACTTCCCTGCCCTGGGGGAGCGATAGGCCTCCGTCGGCTGGGAGACAGTCACGGGCGGCCGGCCTGCAAATTCGCGACATTGGACGGGGGAGATAGAGTGAGAGAGAGAGAGAGTGCGCGAGATTAGAGTATTGCTAAATAGAACATTAAATATTATTTTTTGTGCAAGGCACTCAGGGCGCACGTAGCTAAATCGGTTACGACGTGGTGCCTACGTCACAAATGGCGACCGTGACAGGACCCTGGTAATTCCGGGTCCTCGTAGTGTACATCGGTGAGCTTGCCCAATGTAAACATTGCGCGCGAGTTTCTTGCCGATGTACAATTTCTCAAATATTATTTGAGAAAGTGATTTTTCAAGCGGCGTAAGTGCGAGAGAGACAGTCGGCCCACTCGCGTGACGAAGATACGCACAAAGCGGAAGGGCCGATTGCTAGCCTAGAGAGAGAGAGTTGAGTGCGATCGCACTAAGTGCACCCGGCACTTATAGCAAAAGCGTGCGTTCGAACTTAGTTGATTTTTAGACTCGTTTGGACTCAGTCGATTTTTCGGCTCGTTCGAACTTATTTGATTTTTCAACTCGTTCGGACTTAGTCGATTTTTCGACTCGTTCGAACTTAGTCGATTTTTCGACTCGGCCGAACTTAGACTATTTTTCGATCTATTTGAACTTGGTCTATTTTTCGACTTGTTCGAACGTGGTCTATTTCTCGACCGATTCAAACTTAGTCCTAGCCAAGGGGGGGGGGGGTGTTGAGGAGAGTTGATGTTTCGTTTTCTTTTGTTTGTTTTTTTTCTCCTCTCGCTTACCGCAGGACACCGAGATGGCTGATTACAAACAGTTGATGGTTCGTATGTTGAGCAGGTCTCGGGCGGCCCGCCAAGCGAGAAGAGAGATCGGCGCCCTCCTGGTTGAGGACGTCATCCGACGGCTGGAAGAGCGCGGGCTTAGGACGAGGGGAGAGGGTTTGGAGTTGCGCGAGCGACTTCTTAGTGCAATAGTACGTGATGATGATCCGAGCGTGTCGGTGCCGTGGTATGACGATTACGACGCCGACCCTGCAGCTCCTCCCGCGCCGATCCCAATGTCATGTAACCGACTCTGGGAGACCAGGAAGTGGTCCCGAAGAGGGAGTCGAGCAACGCAGAGTACCTCGGAGGATCTCACGAGTGGAGAGTCGGGAATTGGGCGGGGCTGGAGGCACTGAACTCCTTAAGGATCGGTGACACGGCCCGCACTCCTGCTCGGAGCAATGCGGGAAGAGTTCTGGAGCCTAGGTGGATTGAGAGTGGGAGAGCAGAGGGGCCTCACTGGCCATCCGTTGTACTGCCACCTGCGACTACAAGCGCAGCGGCTTCTTTCACGAGCATTTCGGCGGGATTGACGTCATCGGCGCACCCGGTGGCCCCGGTTTCGACTGTTGCGGCCCCTGCGTCGACGTCACCGCTGAACTCGGGGCCTTAGCAACCTGCTACAGTAGTTGTCGGCGCGGAACAGTGGCAATCTGTTATGAGCCAGCTAACGGAGAACAGAAATGAAATTAAGGAGTTGAAAGAGCTTCTGCTGTCATTAAGTTGGTTCTCCAAGGCGACCCCTATGCCGACGTCGACCGGGGAGTTAGGGACTGCTCAGAGCAGACCCCCCTACCGAGTCCAGCGCACCATCAGCCGACGGCACAAGAACCGTGGCGGGCTGCAAGTGTACGTTCGAGTATGTCTAGCACATACGAGACGGGTGTTCGGCCGAAGACTCAACAGGAGCTGGGGATGTTTGGGCACCCCGAAGAACACGTACCGTTGTACGCGCGCGGTGGTTGAGCGGCGGCAACTCGTCGGGGAAGAAGGGAGATGCGTGGCTCCTCCGGCTGTCAGTTAGAAGAAAGACAACGTGATGATAGGGCCACAGCGGAGCGTGAGCGGTGCTTGAAAGCGATGAAGCAGTGGGGAGCGACGTTCGCTGGCAGGGACAAGGGGGATTCGTCCGAATTCGTCGCGCTGATGGAAGATTTCCAACGCTTCCACTCCCACGGCGAAGAGGCGATGCTGAGCGCTCTGTCAGTCGTCCTCACCGATGCAGCACGTTTTTGGTACAGGGGAATCAGAGAAGATATCCATGATTGGCAGGGATTTCTTCGACGTTGCCGCGATCAGTACAGCCCCGAGATCGAGGAAAGAGCAGTGATGAGAGAGTTGGAAAGGCGTACGCAAGGAAAGGGTGAGAGCGTCACACGATACATATCGTGTTTCTGCGCAATTGCCGCTCATCTGAAAAAACCGCCGCCTATCTCGCAATTGGTAGAGATGACGTACGAGCAGTTGCAACCTAAGTACCGGTTATTCATGACCGTCGCATCGATCCGCAGTTATGACGATATCATAACACACGGGAAACGGTGCGAGAAGAATATGCGTACGAACGAGCGCTTTTCGGATCCGCCTTCGAAAGACAAGTCTGTCTTCCAAGGGGCGGCCTTCACCGGCACTCTGAAGCGCTCCAACAAGATAGCCGAAGTGAGGGAGACGGAGAAGAAGGGAGTGTTCTCGTCGGGGCAGCCAGGGAAGTTGGAGAGCCCCGAGGGAACCTCTAAAAAGAAGAAGCGGGGGGGGGGGGGGGGGGGAGAGGAAGAATTCGAGTTCCTCGAGCGGTGACGAAGCTGCGGCTGTACAGTGGGCACCAAGGAGTCCTACACCGCCGCGGAGCTACGCAGCCGTCGCGAGGAGCTCGCCAACACCTAAGCCGGTTTTGAAGCAGCTCCCGGCGTCGGTGTCCGGGCAGACACCAATGAGAATGTCTCAAAAGAGACCCAGCTCGCCGCCGGAAGGCCCCTCGCCGACGCCTATGGCGACTGCGCGGGCCGGCAGCCCGTTCTATGGGGTCTGCTATACGTGCCAGCGGGTGGGGCACAGAGCGTCGCTTTGCCCCCAGAGGCAGTGCTACGCGTGTGGGCATCTCAGCCACTTTGTGGCAGAGTGCCCTTCGACGCCAAAGGTGCCACTCAAGCGCGGTGAAGCGACCGTTAACTCGTCACCTGTTACCTGCCAGATATGCGGGACAGCGTAAGTTACTGCTCTCACCTGCCCACGATGCGCACCTATGGTCCTGCGTATGGAAAACGAGCAAGCAGGGTCTCCAAGTCGTCCGGAGGACCCTGCGGTTCGTCGTTAAAGGGACCAAAAAGGACGGCAACAGCTATAGACGAGCCGAGGGAAAGTGCGAGTGAAGAAAGAGAGAAGCTTATGTGCGGCGAGTATTTGCACTAGGTAGTGCACGATTTCTTCGAAAGCGTTGAGCCTGGAGACAATCATTAACTTAGCCGGCCGCGAGTTTCAGATGGTGCGTCTGCCCGTAAGGCCGACAACCCCACCGACACTTCGCCGTCTCACTCCGTGCCCGGTAGATCTTCGCCAGGTCCCGTGGCGGGTGCGGGACGGCGTGCGGTGAACTGTGAGAAGTCGCCAGTGACTACTCCAGTTCAGGGGGGGGGGGCAGAGGCCGAGTTAAACTCGGCCATGCCTAGCCAAGAAAACGGAGAGGAATACGCGGTCGACGTATGTGCTGAGAATAGGTTGTTTCTACCTGTTTCTCTGAGCGGACGTGTTGTTTGTGCGTTGTTCGACCCAGGTGCCATGATTTCACTTGTGAGCGTTGAGGTTGCGGAGAGACACAAGGAGAAGTGGCAGCCGTCGCACGTCGCAGTCAAAGGCGTGACCGGCCGAGCTAGTCGAGTGAGAGGCTTGCTCGAAGTATCCATAGAAGTTGATGGGGAGCGGGAGACGTTGCAGCTTCGCATAGTAGACAGAATTGACCACGAGGCCATACTTGGCATGAACTTCTGTCAGAAGCTACACATTGAAACAGTGTTTAATGAGAGGTTGTGGAGAGTGAGGGGTGGAGTGTGGAGAGATTTTCGGCCTGGGATAGAGAGTGGTGTGGTGAACGCGCGGATTTTTGCCGAATGTGCGGTTCTGAGTGAAGTCGAAGACGAGCAGAGGCGGCTGGTTGCAGAGCTGGTCGATAGGCTCATACCACCGCCCTCGCAAGTCTTAAGTTTTACCACGCTGATTGAACACCATATCGAAGTTCAAGACGGCAGACCCGTTCGACATGCGCCTCGTAGAATGGCTCCAAAGATTTTGGAATTTGCGCAGCAAGAAGTCCAGCGTATGTGTGAGCAGGGGATAATAGAGCCGAGTGCCAGCGAATGGTGCAGTGCGCCGGTTATAGTTCGACAAGAGGAGGAGAAATATCGATTTTGCGTTGACTTTAGAGATTTGAACAAAGTCACGCGCCGTGATCCCTATCCCATGCCGAATATGGGTTCGATTCTTGACTAGCTGCGAAAGGCACAGTTTATTTCAAAAATCGATCTAAAAAAGGCTTTCCACCAAATTTTGTTGAGCGAGGCGAGTAAAAAGTATACGGCTTTCGCTGTACCGGTTTCGGGGTTGTGGGAGTTTTTGCGGATGCCTTTTGGCCTCAAAAACGCCCCTATCGTTCTTGTTCGGCTTGTCGACGCGCTTTTCGGGCCACAGTTTGAGCCGAACGTCTTCGCTTACCTGGATGACATCATCGTGGTCACGGAGACGTTCGAGGATCATCTGGTTGTGCTTGAGAGAGTCTTGCGGAGACTGGCAGAAGCTGGCCTTGAGGTGAATCGAGAGAAGTGCGAGTTTTGTTGCTTGAGTGTGCAATTTTTGGGTTTTAGACTGGATCTAGAAGGTTTGCGGCTCGATCCTGATCGAGCTGCCCCCGTCCTCGGGTTTCCCGCCCCGAAAAACGTCAAACAGCTACGTTCGTTCTTGGGCATGGTTACTTGGTATTCGAGGTTTATCGTACACGAGTCTGAGCTCAAAATACCTCTGGTTAAGTTGCTCCGTAAACAACAGCCGTGGGTATGGGAGGAAGAGCAACAAGAGGCATATGAGGTTTTGAAAAGAGCTTTGGGAGAGGCACCGGTGCTCGTTCGTCCAGATTTTTCGCGGCCGTTTACGGTGCAATGTGACGCGAGCGACTATGCGATAGGAGCCGTGCTCACGCAAGAATACGACGAAGGCGAGCATCCAATCGTGTATGTCAGCCGAGTTTTGAATCCGACCGAGAACTACACGACTGCGGAGAAGGAGTGTCTTGCCTTGCGGTGGGCTATCAAGAAATTCCGGCCGTATATAGAGGGTTCACACTTTACTGCGATTACTGATCACAGTGCCCTTAAATGGTTGCGAAACTTGAAAGAGCCTACAGGCAGACTCGCGCGATGGGTCCTGGAGATGCAGCAGTGGGATTTTGAGATAATGCACAAAAAGGGCGCTCTGCATCATGTTCCCGATGCTCTCTCTAGGTCGATTCCGGGGGACGAAGAGGAGATAGCTGCGTTCGAGTCGGTCTCAGACCCATGGTATATCGAAAGGGTGAACGATGTGCGACGTTATCCGAATAAATTTCCCGGGTGGAAATTAGAGGACGACCTGCTTTACCGTTACGCCCGCGATGACCTGCTAGATCTGGTGACCCTCGGAGAAGAAGGGTGGAGATTGGTGGTGCCGGCGGAATATAAAGTGAGAGTGTTGGAAGGGGCCCATTGCCATCCGCCTACGGGTCATTTCGGTGTCGAAAAGACCCATGACCGAGTGGCGAGCGAGTACTATTGGCCTGGTATGTATCGTGACGTTCGAGACTTCGTTTCGCGTTGCGACGTGTGTCAGCGCTATAAGGTGTCTCAGGCGGCCCCTCCTGACCCGATGGGGAAGAGAATCGTGGAAAGGCCGTGGGCAGTCGTAGCGGCTGGCGTAATGGAGTTCCCCCGCAGTAAAAGTCAGTTTAAATACATCTTAGTATTTCAAGACTTATTTAATCGCTGGGTAGAGCTCAAGCCCTTACGTTTGGCCAATGGGAAAGCCGTCGCGCGAGCATTTGAAGAGCTCGTGCTATTCCGATGGGAGACTCCCGATTTTCTGCTCACGGATAACGGGACGGAGTTTGTAAATAAACACCTGAGCGAGGTCCTGAGCAAGTACGGAGTTAAGCACGTTACGACGCCGCCTTACCATCCGCAGGCGAATCCCGTCGAGCGTTCGAATAGAACGCTGAAGACTCTCATCGCGGCCTTTGTCGAAGCCGATCATCGGCAATGGGACGAACATCTGCACGAGGTGCGGCACGCGATGAACACGGCGGTGCAATCGAGTCTCAAGGTTTCTCCAGCATTTTTTAATTATGGGAGAAACCCTCGGCCAGCCAAGTGGTTGCGGAGAGACGTAGAGAAAGGTAGCCCAAAGCTGAGATTGGACCCGAATATTTGGGCCGATCGGCTTAAGCGTCTCAGCGCGCTAAGGGACTTGGTCCGGCGTCACATTGATGAGTCGCAGAAGCAAAACGAACGCCAATATAATCGGGGGCGGCGATTTGCAGTGTTTAGTCCTGGGAATACGGTGTTGCGACGAGAGCGGGTCCTGTCAAGTATGGCGAAGGGACTTTCCTCGAAACTCGCGCCGAAGTATGACGGACCTTTCGAGATCAAGAAAGTACTGTATCCGACCGTTTATCTTTTCGAAGATTCGGGTCGTAGGTCCTCGAAGGCGCATATCTCTGACTTGAAGAAGTATGTGCCTCCGCGGACCCTTCCCGAAGAGGCAGAGTAGAAGGGGCATTACCTGGGTGTTACGGAGGGGGGAAGTGAGCAGAAGGCGGTGGCAACTGGTAGCTGTCTAACAGCTCGTCGCATCAGTTCACTAATCTTTGGTTTTTGTCGCGTGTGCTATTATGTTTCAGGTCTTTGATGGAGACGCACCCCGCGTTCGAATTCGCCGAGTGTGCGGAGGAGATTGAAGCCCAGCGGCTTCGCAAGAGGGAGGAGGAGAGGCGACGGCGGCAAGAGCGCCAGTTACAGCGAGCCGGCTCGGATGAATCCTCGTCAGTTGTGCCCGTGGCCTCTGCCCCGTTGGTAGAGCGGGCTGCGGTGGCAACGGGAGGGCCGATTCCGAGGTTTGCGAAGCAGGACTCTTTGTCCCGCCCTGATCGCCAGAGTCAAGGCCTTCCCTTCGCTGCAGCGGCCCCCTCCGGTGTCGCGGCAGAGCTTGTCGCGTGGTCGGCCATGGAGGTGGAAGAGGAAAGCCCACTGGAGGGTTGCGGCCAAGAGATGCAAGAGTTGGAGGCGCTTCTGATTAGCCAGGGGAGGAGAGATGAGTAAGAGAAGCGCCACGACTCCTGCATGTCGACGGCAGAAGTATCTGAGAGCCCTGGGTGGCCGGCGGGTTATGCCGATGACTTGAGGCGAGACGAGGCTGTCCGTCGGCGCGCCCTCGCTTCGTCTCGGCCGAGGCGGCAGAGGCCGAATCCTCGCCGGCACTTTGAGCTCAATGACTACGAATCGGGCCCGTCAACCTCTTCGGTGGAGTGCTTTGAGGCGAGAGTTAGTAAGAGTCAGCGTGAGGCAGCTGGTGGCCTGCTGGTCAAACTTGCCCCGGAGACGAGGGGTGGTAAGGCGACCCCACGCGGAGGAATTTTTTTGTCGGTCAAGGAAATTTCCCGTTGCTGGTCCGTGGATCCTCCTCTTCGGACCTGTTTTAATTGCTGGCAGCCAGGGCACGGACAACGGGAGTGCCCGCGCCCAAGGATGGCCCAGTTCTGCGGAAATTGCGGCCGTCGAGGTGTGGAGACGTCATCATGCCCCCGTTGCTGTGATTCCTACAGGGCCTGGAGAAGGACACTGGGCTCGAGGGTCACCCCACCTGCATCCAAGCCTCCGAGAGTGGAGCCAGAGGGGCCCCAGCCGGCCCCGGCAAGGGAAGAAGTGAAGAAGGGAAGCACCCTTGGGGCCTCACAAGACGAGAGGGCTCCAAAGCGCACTACCTCCCAGCGTCGACGGAATCGCCGCAAGAAGCGCAGCCCCGTTGCGCCGGTGTCATCCGCGGTTGCAGCGCCCAGTGGAGCAGCCGCTTATATTAACCATCGAATGGAGGTCGAGGAGCTTCGGCGAGCGCAGGCGCTTGGGGTTTCCCCATCAGCCACCAGCATGGAAGTCAAGGCCGCTATTGAAGCCGATGCGGAGGCTCGTATGCGAGGGAATCAGGAGGCTGAGGGGGAACGGCGAAACCAGGAAAAGAGAGTTCCCCCTGAGAGAACGGGGGCGACTTCCCCGCCAATCGTGATAGCTACGTGCGTCGAGGTTCCAGTTTAAGCTGGCCTCTCAATCCATTCATCGCTGCCTCCTACGGACCCGTCGGCAAGCCGGTCGGTGGCTGTGGAGCCATCCTCTCCCCAAGCTGAGGAGCACGTAGAGTCGGTGGAAGACTGGCTCCGGCTGATGGACAGCCTGAGGGACGTCTCCCCGGAAGTCCGAGGATTAGTGGCCAAGGCTGTGGCGATGAGCACCATTGCCCGCCTGGAGAGTCGTCGGGGGAAATAGGGTGAGTTTCTTTCCTCTCTGATTATGGCCGCCTGAAAAGAAGGGCGCTACCGTCTACGGCTGGTGTTGAACTTTTTCTCCTATAAGGAGGTAGAGTTCAGGGGGGGCTTTGTGACGGAAAATCCGTCATAGGCCGTCGACGAAGAGTGTATGTTGTGTACACTCTTGCTCAACTGTCGCCTGGTTGCCGGTTGGGAAAGGCCGTGTATAAGGACTTTTCGGAAAGCCGGCAACGTCCGTAAATTACGCGATTTTCGAGCTCGCGGCGACGATCGGCGGGAGAATTAGGGAGCCGCGCGGGAGGGGGAGAGAGAGGAGAGCGCAACAGTTTAGTCTAGCTGTGCGCGCCCGAGGAGTAAGTTGGTTTTAGAGAGTGATACGCGAATATTAATTGGAGAATTTTCTTCGTGACAGAAAGAGAGAGGGAGAGAGAGAGAGAGAGAGTCGGAGTGAGTGAGTGCAGCCGAAGGACGAGGTGTGCGTGAGAGAAGGAGAGTAAGAGTGAAGAAGACGAAGTCGAGGGTGCTGCTCGAGGAAGAGAAGAAACGACGGCGGTCAGCACTTTTGCTGAGAGCCGAGGGACGAAGAGAACGAGAGTCGGCGGGAGGCGACCGGTGGTTGCCACCGCTATCTCCGAAGCCCAGGGTGAGAAGGAGGCAGTGAACATCGAGACGAGCATTTAGCGACGCCCGGCGGCCCTTCTCCTGAGGACAAGTTGCAGAAACGCGGTGCAGCGGTGCCTGAGGGAGCTGCCAGGACGTCAACTGCTAGCGGACGAGCCTCGCAGATCGCAAGAGTAAGCGCCTTATTTGTTCGTCCGAAGTAGTGAGAGAGAGAGAGAGAGAGAGTGAGAGCGCGTGGTGGTAGTTTTGTGGTGAGGGCGGCGAGGAATTGCCACTTCCCTGCCCTGGGGGAGCGATGGGCCTCCGTCGGCTGGGAGACAGTCGCGGGCGGCCGGCCTGCAAATTCGCGACATTAGACGGGGGAGATAGAGTGAGAGAGAGAGAGTGCGCAAGTTTGAAGAATTGCTAAATAGAACATTAAATATTATTTTTTGTGCAAGGCACTCAGGGCGCATGTAGCTAAATCGGCTACGACGTGGTGCCTACGTCACATCATAGATGGCGAAGTGTCCCCATGAACAACATCCAACTTTGCTTTTATCTCCTTGCATTTTTTTCCATCCAGTTGAAGCTGAAGCTTCAACAGCATTCAAGTTGAAGCTTGAACGTAGTTTAATCGACATTCTCCTAACACAAGGAAAATATCGTCAATTTCATTAGCTGTATAGTCAGGCATAATGAGAAAATGTCAAAATAAGAAATAAAACTTAAATTAAACCAAATTTAATTTAAAAAATGAACGGACAAATAAATTATTTCTTTAACTAAATAATAATAAATTTTTTTAAGAATAAGAGAATTTGAAGAAACTCAGAATGTCTCAAAATGATGCCTCAATTTTGCATTCAAATAAACTTACAGTGAATGACACAGTTGATTTAAATTAGAAATAACTTTAGAAACCATTATATGGTCACTAGTATTCAGAAACCACTATATGGCAACCAAATTCACAATCAAAAAACGAACCAAAGAAGAATTCATTCATGTTTCTAGAATGATTGTAATAAGCTATGTTATTCATTGAAGGTGATCGCTGACTATTAGAATGTTAAATCAAGGAGAAAATAATACAAAATTCGAGACTACCAAACTTCTCTTATTATTAGGAAAGAATCTTTGTTTATTGAGAAAACTATGATTAGCTGAAAAAAATATTATTTTATGTATGTCTAATTTTGTTGAAAGTAATATATAATGAAAATAAATTTAAAAACATTTACTGCTTTCTAATTTTTAATTTTTATTATGCGTAACTAATCTAAGAGAACCATCATTATTTGTCTACTGTTAGAAAAATTTCAAAGGAATTATTAAGTATCAAAATTGGGATTAAAATTTTAAGTTCCCTTTCAAAAAAATGTAACTTGACCTTCAAACAGCCTTCAAGGTGATGGTCAAGTTCAATGTCAATGTCGTGGTAAAAGATATCCCACATTAATTTTTCGCCTTTTTTTATTTTCATGACGAAAGGCAGAGAATTTCCTTAAAAAAAAATTAATTCTACCTCGAAATAACTGTGAAGGTTATGGACAAGGTCATAAATGTTTGGAGGTAAAATTGTCTGCTCTTCCCTTTTCCAGGGTCGAAGGTAAGGCTTTCTATTTAAAATATTGAATTGACCTTCAAATCACCTTGAAGGCCAATTTAAGGCCATATTCAAGGTCACGATCGAGATCACAGTTCGACGTCTCCTTCAAAATCTAACAACTTTTGTCTCAAAACTTTTTTCTCAAAACCTTTAGTTCTAGAGGTGTATGCATCTGTTGTTTAAAATGAGACACCCAGTATAATGAACCGCGATGTGACAAACGGTTTAATATAGTCAATTTGCTGATAAAGAAAGTACACATATTATCGAATGCTGCGCAATGTTTTTCCGCGAAATTGGCTTTAATGTATACGAGCCCCAAGATAATAAGATTTTAGAAGTATTCTCTCGCTGCGTGAACTTATAAAAATTCAGTTGAATTATCCGAAGCCGAAAGCACACGTTTCCGAATTGAGCCGTGATATCCCGCCGCGTCTCCCGTTGAAATAGAAAGACTAGCCTGGAATTAATGTATTCTTTTTTTTTTTTTTTTGCTGAGATAGAAAAAAAAACGTTTTGACGAATACGTCCAGAGGAGTGTCGCGTGGGCCAGTAACACATCGTTCAATAAGTCCCGAGACTAACAACGATAACAACATTTTTGTTCAAAAATCATTTTTATTCATCAATATAATCTCCTTTTAGAGTGATACAATCTTTCCAACGCCTTCCAAACATTTCTATACCATGTTTATAGAAGGATTTATCCTCTGCTTCAAAATAGGCTTCAGTTTCGGCAATGACCTCCTCATTCAAGCCAAATTTTTTTCCCTGGAGCATTTTTTTGAGATCAGCAAAGAGCCAGTAGTCGCTGGGGGCTGAATCTGGCGAGTACGGGGGGGTGGGGAAGCAAATCAAAGCCCAATTCGTTCAATTCTGCCATTGTTTTCATGGACTTATGGCATGGTGCATTGTCTTGGTGAAAAAGGATTTTTTTCTTCTTCATGTGCGGTCGTTTTGCTGCGATCTCCTCCTTCAAACGTACCAACAAGTCAATATAATAATCACTGTTGATCGATTTACCTTTTTCCAGGTAGTCAATGAAAATCACGCCATGTGTATTCCAAAAAACAGACGCCATGACTTTGCTAGCAGACTGCTGCGTTTTTGGACGCTTTGGGCGGCTTTCGCCAGCCATACGCCACTCAGATGATTGCCGATTCGACTCCGTGTGTGAAATGATGTATCCATGTTTCATCCATGGTCACGTATCGACGCAGGAAATCCTTTTTATTGCGAGTAAATAGCGATAAACAGCTCTCTGAATCGTTGACTCGTTGCTGTATTTGTTCCACTGAAAGCAATCGCGGCACCCACTTGGAAAAAACCTTTTTCATGCTTAATTTTTCATGAAGGATTGTAAATACGCTTCCAGATGATATCTGTGTCATTTCTGCAATCTCACGGACCTTCACTTTGCGATTTTTCATTACAATTTTTAACACTTCACTCACATTTTCCTGTGTAACGGCTTTCAATGGCCTACCCGAACGTTCCGCATCGTATGTGTCCGTACAACCACGTTTAAACTCAGCATACCAACGACAAATCGTTGGTTTGGATGGAGAGGAGTCTGGGTAATGTTTTTCAAGCCATTACTGGGCTTCTACGGTGTTTTTACCAATTAAAAAACGATGTTTTATCAACACGCGAAACTCGCTTTTTTCCATTTTTCAAACAAATTACAAAGTGACTTTACTCTAACCTTGATAACTCTGCTGTCTGTGATCTGAACGACGTGAAATTTTTACACGTTTCATGTAAAGGTTCGCACTCTATGGAAACGTGGCCAGTTTGGTACTACTAGTACCATCTCTGGGTTAGTCTCGGGACTTATTGAACGATGTGTTACATGCACACCAGACATACTAGAATTTCGCTTTGCCTGCCAACCAAGTTCCGGCACTTGACCCGATCTTCCCGTCTTACATCGTATAAACAGTTAAGGTCTGAGTGGTGTCTATCATCCCAAAAGGGTACGAGCTCCTCACCAAACCTATTTAGCAGGTGAGCAACCAACTGGACTTAGGCTGGGACCGAGGCGAGGATGATAAATGGGAGGCTTTCACCCCTACACCAGCCCTAGCTATCCTCGAAGTGGCTGGATTAGCTATGCAGGGAGCCCATCAGGGGTCGTGATCTTCTCCTTAATGGTAGATATGTGTATCGGAGTCGAGGAAGAGGAGACGCTATAAGCCTTGACGGCATCTCATCATCGAGGACTACAAGTCCTTCCTTGACTGAGCCAGCGACCAGGAACGACAGGGCATACGAAGCGGCACTGCCCGAGGAAGCTGCAACATGATTACTAAATCAACTGCGATCGCCGGAAGACGCAGATCTTCGATTGCCCCCAGCGTGGTGAACGTAGCCGAGAATACCTTCGGCAGCAAGGAGCGACGGTGCAGAAACGCTACACAACCGCCATTCAGCAACAGCAGGATCCACCTTCGCCCTAAGCTAAAGCCACCGCTACCACCATGCCTACAGTAACCGCGCCTACACCACTGCTGGTCCTTCGAAAACAAGTACCGCACCCGCAGCTGCCGCAACCAGCATCGTGTGAGCAGAGACATCGGCAGCAGATAGCTGAACACTGACAGCCTCTACGACAGTAGCAGCCACAACAGCAACCGCCTTCATCGCCACATAAATGACTTAAGCGGGTCTGAAGCCTGTCTACCGCACCACGACAACCTACCACCACGGAAGAAGCCACCATCTAGTACACCGCGGAGCAGAAAATCACGGCGACCTCCACCGCCTCAGAACAGGTCATGGCTCTATTAGCGAGAACTCGTCACCTTATGCACGAGATGGCAGACTTACCAGTGCCCACCAGAGCCGTCATCATCAGGAAGATCTTTGAGGGCCAGTCCTAATTACCAACAATATCTGCAATATTAAAGCAGAGAGATAACAGCGGTAGAAGCGGAGGAGCTCCAACTAACAGCGGTAGAGGGCGCAGGAAATGATGTTCATAGCGATAGAAGGAGAAGACGAGGTCGCAAAACATATTGATATATATTCAGTGAGTAAATTAAACTTATTTTTCATTTTTGATTTAATACACTTATTTATTTATATTTATGGGATTAAATTTTTACATTTTGATGCATTTTAATCTGAATAATATGTACTCAATTATTATTTATTTTTTTTATTATTTGAACCCACATGCTTATTTTAAATCTCAATCACTATGCACTTCAAATGCATCATCAATCCTACATTTCAACGGCGACGACGAGGATGACGAAGAATTTTTCGTCATTGGACGAGTGGTATCCTTCAAAGTAGTCCCCATATGATTGAATTTTGAATGGTGCTCCTAGCGGTGTTTCCACTTTCTTAAGCAGTCCTGGAAGTTAGTTTTTAGAATAGCCTTAAGTGCCCTCATCGCATTATTTTCAGCCGTCTTATCGTCGAATCGGTACCCTTTGAGCAGTTTTTTCAAATTTGGGAATAACCAAAAACCACAAGAGGTATAGAGGGGAAAACGTAGAAGATGAACAAAGAATCGAAGAAACCAGGGGCATAAAAATAAGGAGGAGGCAGACTTGGAGCTACGAGGTCTGCCCGAGAAGTATTCAACTTGCATTCATATCTCCGCACTGACGTTATTTTTCGTCATTGGACGAGTGGCATCCTTCAAAGTAGTCACCATTTGATTGAATAACGCACTGCCAGCGGTGTGTACACTTTTCGAAGCAGTTCTGGAAGTCAGTTTTTGGAATGGCCTTGAGTGCCCTCGTCGCATTATCTTCAACCATCTTTTTGTCATCGTACCAGTATCCTTTGAGCGATTTTTTCAAATTCGGAAACAACCGAAAGTACAAGAGGCTATGTCAGGACTGAACGGAAGTTGGCGAAGCAGTGCGGTATTTTATTTCGTTAAAAACTGCTGTACAAGCTTTGATGAGTACGCTGGCGCATTATCGTGATGGATAAGCCAGTCACCACTTGATAAAAAATGCGGTCGTTTTCTTTTCACCGCATCACGCAATTGTTTCAGAATTTCAACGTAGTATTCCTTATTATTTGCCTGACCTGTTCATGCATATTCGTGATACACAACACCTTTATAATAAAGAAAAACAATTATCATTGACTTGATATTGCTCCGACTTTGACGTGCTGTTTTCGGCCGTAATTCGGACGAGAGCTTCCACTGTAAAGATTGTTGTTTTGTTTCGGGATCATAACCATAAATCCACAGTTTATCACCACTAATGTTTTTCCAAGTTTAAAGCAAAATTTGATGCAAATTCGTTGATCTAATCTTTTAGTCCTCTTTAACAATAGCAAAATCCGACGAACACAAAAAAAGCTTTGTAAGCAAATACACGCTGCGCATAAACTATATGCCCCGTAGGTATCGGCAAGCAATCGATAAGTTCGTGAGGCCTTACTGTTCACGCTCATGCCTCACAGAGGTCGCTCGAACACTGGCACAGGTCGGATACTTTTCGGACAGATCTCGTACATGAAGCATGCGCGAACGAGCTTACGCTTCTACACGCTCTTTCTACAATTTTTAATCATAGGAGAACTGGGTAAAAAGCCAACAGCGCCATTTTCCCGCGTCAAATAAGATGCATAAAAATTGCGCTAACTCGTAAAGGATAGCACTGATCAACAACAAAACTAACAAAAGCTACGCAAATCAGAAATCGATAAATACGTAAATTACTGCAAGATCTCAGCGGCAGCTGACATGTGGGAGAGTAACAGAGATAGCAATACCGCTATTTCCGTCACGGAAAATTGAGGAACTGCGACGAAATCGCTATCAGTCATCGGTTTGTTCTCGAGGAATACGGACGCTTAAAAATTCTCTAAAATTTTTTCCCACCACTTGCACCATTTTTCTTATATTGGAAATTAATGTTTCGAAATTAGAAGGAGTTGCAACGCCGAAGAGGACGCATTCTCGCCAAAAGGACTCAAAGAATTTTTTATTCTGCTTTTAGATTTTTTTTTTTATAATCAGCGAGAAACCAGGGTCCAGACGGTGGATCAATGAAATTTATCACATCTATGCCGCATCTTTCTTCTTTCTCCTACTCCCGCTTCCCTCATCCTTCTCCTCTCCCTCTCATTCCTTTTATCGAAGTTTTTTCCTTTCCTTTCGAATCTTATTCTTCTCTTTTTTTTACTAAATAGCACTATCTGCGAGCACATCAGGCTCCAAAAGTGAAAAGAATCATCGATGTGTCTCAGCGACCGTAGTCTGAATGTGTATATCACACCATCTTTTCCAAACGTTATATACGTGGTTGTACAGTGTAACTATGCGTTGTCAATAAAACTCACTGCACTAGGCATCGTACTTATTTTTCTGCTTCAAGTGCTAATGTTTCTCCAAAAAGCATTTCTAATTGAAACTGACTCTAATCTGAATTATATACATTTTCAATTAATGGTTTACAAGATTTCACGTTAGCTACAAACGCATCAGATTTCGTTCAAGGCTTCGAATTATTTTCAAATGTTTTTCTAGTAATAAATCCATTTATTTTTCTAGCCATTAATCTGTGAGCATTTTTAAATTTTAATAACCAATATAAAAGAACTTTATTTCACAATTTAGAAGCTTTAAATTTATGTCTTCAGACTACTTTGTAAACCTGTAATGTCTGTCTATGTTAATCATAATCATGAGTTATTAAACCACTTCTAACAGCAGCTTCCAAATTATCTAGAGTATGTTGACAGATCCACGCAATTTTTCTCTATATGTGCCACCTTTATTAACCGTATGAGCCGAACGTCTGTGCTGACTGATTGATGAGACTTTTCTTAATTTTTTTTTTTTATACTATTTCGCTGCTTACGAAATTGATGTCTCCAGTATCTTTAGTACACTGATTTGTTGTACCGTCAGGATCATGAAAATGATGTTGAACTTCATCTTCAACTATTAGAGCATGAAAATCATTATTCTTCATGAAACTCCAATGTCTCTTTATCAATTATAACAACTTCATTAAAATTATTTGTAGCTTCGATTAATATTTGTTTCAGTTTTTCTGACAACTTCTTTATAATTTGTCACGTTATTTGGTATTTGTGAGATACAAAAATACGCTAATAATAAATTCACTAAATTTAAGGAATTAAGCTTCACCTTTGAATTTAAAACAATTAGTAAGTAGTGTAAGAAATGAAAATCGTTATTTACGTAAAAAATGTTTATAAAAAATCCTTTATTTTAATTTTTCTAATAATAATAATTTCAATAAAAGTGCTTTATGAGTGAATCGTAAAAATATTTTAATATTGGAGAAAGAAAAACAGATAAGCCAATAAATGTTTCTAATTTAGCACCGTAAATTTCGATATTGCTAATGTACGAGTATTGATGATTACGATTTTTCTTTTCAAACTGTAAATAAATTTGTATCAAAATCTACAATCTATTAAAGGGGACCTAACATTTTGAAAATGTCTTATTTTCATAAAGTTTCAAGTAACAATCTTTTACAAAAAATACCATTGATGGTATTCTCGAGTATTTCGGAAACAGTCAAATGTGCAAAAAATTTCTTGTTAGCTATAAATAAAATTACGAGTAGCTTATCTACATTGATGAAGCTTTCTTGAGCGATTCATAAATGAAATAAGTGTGTAAAAATAACTTTTAGTTTTAATAAGTAAATATTCATTTCAATTTTGTAAATTATAATATTTTAAATAAAATTAAAATATTTATTATTTTGTCGACAGAAATTAGTGAACATTTTTTTGCTTCTAATTATTGTCAAGATATTTTAACTTGACTATGAAAAGAAAAAAATAAAATTTTATTAAAGAAAATTAATTAAATATCGAGTTATATTGAATAATTTACTTGTAGGGGTAAGTTCTATTGATCTTTTGACACGACTTCTGCAAAATATTTATAACACATTTACTTTTGGTATAAATAGAATTCTGTTTACAGGTGCAATAAATTTAAAAAAGAATTAATTTTTTATCATTTACTTGTGGCCTATTACTTAAACAGTAGTTGACTGTATTTAGGGGTAGTAATTTAAAAAATTCTGAATCACGTCAACTGAAATATTCGGTTAAGCGAATGAGAATGCTTTTCTCTATTCTTTCAGTTCATCTTCTGCTAGTATGAAGGTGAAAATCACAAAAAACTAGTTTTTTTAAATTCAAAATAAAGGTTGCAACCTCTTACATCATAAAGACACCTAATATCTTAGACTTCTTATTACAAATATTTTTCACTGGGTTTTATTGAAAAATATAAATTAGAAGCTGAGATATGAAAAAAAAAAACAAAAACGATTTATAGGAGTGCAGTTTAGGGGTGGTTTTTACCCCTTTAAAGTAGATGTCGGTAAAAAAAATAAGTGCCTTTTTTTGAGTGCTACAACACATAAAAAATTATTAAAATTAGCGACCTGCAAGCTAAACAAGCATCGGTTTATGCCGTCTAGACTCAAAGGATCCCTCCATGTAGCCTGACAACGATCTCGTTTTTCAGCGAATTTTAGTCATTGAAAAAAGGAATGTTCAGCACCTACATTCTCTCCTAACACACCGAAAACTTTGCCCTTTTCTAAACGTGAACACGATTTAAGTAACCGTGAAAGCAGACATGCCCTGACAACATTTGGGCTTTGAAAAATTCAAAAATCCAATTGAAATCAACAGTGTCTTATCACCGTTGCTACTCATCCATGGTCTTTCTGGACCACGTGTGTGTGTGTGTGTGTGTGTGTATGTGTGCGTGCGTGTGCGAATGCGAGTGCGTGTGTGCAAATCTAGCATAGCTCTTATAATTTATTATACTTTATGTATGTGTGCGAATTACCGCTTGTCATGCGCTAAGCTCTTAACACTTACTCTACTTCTGTAACGATTCAACCGCAATTTTATTTATTATTTTGTTATCCATTTTAAACATGTTTTTAAGAATTTATGTTTTTAAATAATGGTCAGTAAATAATTCATCACATACTTCTCTTTGAGTACAACCGAGATGCATATACGAGAGTGGTTCCTCAAGTACCCGCCCTGACGTATAGATGGCTGTTGATGGTTAAAAAAATTTTTTTATTAGAATCTTGAATAAGTTCTCGCTGTTTTTTTATAAAATGAGAGCTTTAAAATATTAGGTACAGAAAAATTTCACTCAAAGTATTGCTTATCACTAGAGACCACTTTCTCCCACCTTTCTGGCAGTATACGAATTCCGCGTCGGAAAAACATGTCTTTTAAGGCTATCCAAGAATCGATCCATTCTTTAGTATCTTTAGAAACAGCAAGAACTTATTCAAGGTCCTAATATTAGGAAGTAATAATCTTATAATATATTTTCATAATTCATAATTTCAATAATTATATCTTCAGTTTCAAGTTGAAGACGCTGCGTTGTGTAATATTTGTTTAGCAGCCATTAACAGTGAACGCTCTCAATGGATTTGTAAACATGGAAAAAATTGGGCATCGTCATGTTATACAATACTTCCATTTGAAGGATCTCAGTCTAACCAATATCAAAGCCAAGCTAGATTCTACTCTGGGGAGTCTGCTCCTTCGTTTACAACAGTAAAATATTGGGTGGCAGAGTTTAAACGAGGCCGTACGAGCTGCCAAGATGAACATCGCAGTGGCCGACCCAATGAGATAACCACGCCAGAACTGGTGAAAAACATCTACAAAACAGTATTAGATGACAATTGATTAGAAGTACGCGAGCTATCAGATATGGTAGGCATTTTGAAAAGCGCTGTACATCGCAGACTGACAGAAAATTTGGAAATAAGAAAGTTGTGCACAAGATGGGTGCCGCGTTTGCTCACAATAGAACAAAACCATCATTGTGAAGATATTTCAATTAAGAGCTTAGCGCTGTTTTACAGCAATAGAGAAAAATTTTTTCATCGGTTCATAACGATGGATTGAACACGAGTCCATCATTTTACACCTGAGACAAGGGAACAGTCAGAAGAATAGACTGGAAAGAATCGGTTCCAAAGAAGGCAAAGACAGTTTCATCAGCAGGCAAAGTCATAGCGTCAGTTTCTTGGGATGCGCCTAGGATAATTTTCATTGATTATCTTCAAACAAAAAAAAAACAATTAACAGCAAGTATTATGCAAACTTATTGCAACACTTGAGTGACAAAATCAAGAAAAAACAACCGCATTTGGCTTAAAAGGAAGTGTTGTTTTATCAGACGATGCACCAGCTCACACATCCGTAATTGCGATGGCCCAAATCAATGAGTTGAAGTTCGAATTGCTTCCAAATACTCCCTATTCGTTCCAGATTTAGCTCTCTTGGATTATTTTCTTTATGCAAACTTAAAAAAATGGCTGGCTGGTAAAAGATTTGCCAACAATGAAAGGGTGAAGTCGGCAGTTAATGATTATTTTGAGGAGCACAATGGGTCTTACTATTACATTGAAGCTATCAAACTTCCTTGGGAAAGTGAGTCGAACTAAAAGGAGACTATGTTGAGGAATAAAGAGTTTTTTATAAAAACTTTTTGTATTTTTCTTGTTAAGCTGAATACTTTTGGGACCACTCTTGTACGCCAGGATTCGAGCAAATCGTATTTCTAAAAAGAAACTATCAGCAGGCTCACAAGGCTCAATTCCTTTTTTCGCTCACTCTGTCTGCTATACATCTTTTTTCTAAGGAATTCTAACTCATGACAACGTAGCGTTTGCAGGTATAAAAAAGATTAAGTTTGGAAATTTGATATATTTACCAGAAAAAATTTTAAGCGAGAAGAATTCTCTTAGGTTTTAAAGAATGTTAAAAAAAAAATATTGTATATTTTAATAAAATAGTTTTCTAATGATTTATGCTTATCATTTAAGACGCAAATGAGCACATCTCAAATTTTAGATGCAGTGACCAGCAGATTCAATTTCTGCTGCTATTACTGACTTTAAAAGGTTTAAAAAACACCTTTTAAAAAGATATTAAGTTCGAGAAATGTAATAAATTTATTTTGAATTGAAAACTCCAATTAATTAGCAGAAAAGCATTGTATTAACAACTTCAAAACGTAAGAAATAAAACTTAAAAAAATAAAAAACAATATTACAGATTATTTTTACAAGAATTACCCGTCCCGACAAAAAAAACAGTAAAAAAATTGCGAAAATGTTTTTTATTTTTCAACATATTCTCCTTTCAGTTCGATACACTTTTCCCAACGATGTTCAATAGCTTCGGTACCCGCTTTATATTAGGAACTGTCAAGCTCCTCAAAATACCTATTAACCGCAGACTCTACCTCTTCATTGTTGGCAAATCTTTTGCCGCCAAGCCATTTTTTCGAATTCGGAAAAAGAAAATAATCCGAGGGAGCCAGATCTGGCGAATAGGGTGCGTGAGGAAGCAATTCGAACTTCAACTCATTGATTTTAGCCATCGCAATGACGCACGTGTGGACTGCTGCGTTGTCGTGATGAAACAACACTTTTTTTTCGTTAGATGGGGCCGGTTTTTCTTGATTTTATCACTCAAACGCTGCAATAGGGCTGCATAATATGCACCGTTGATTGTTTTTCCTTTTTCGAGATAATCAATAAATATTATTCCACGCGCATCCCAGAAAACGGATGCCATGACCTTGCTTGCTGACTAAACTGTCTTTGCTTTCTTTGGAGCCGGTTCTCCCTTTTTAGTCCACTGCTTTGACTGCTCCTTGGTCTCAGGTGTAAAATGTTGGACCCATGTTTCGTCCATGGTTATGAATTGACACAAAAACTCGGCTTTATTGCTGCGAAACATTGTCAAACACTCGATGAAAACATCCTCACGTTACTGTTTGTGCTACAGTGTGAGCAAACGCGGCGCCCATCTTGCGCACAGCTTTCTCATGTCCAAATTTTCGGTCAAAATGCAATGCACAGCACTTTTTGAAATGCCTGCCATGTCTGCTATCTCGCGCACTTTTAGTCGACGGTCATCCAATACCATTTTGTGGATTTTCTTCACATTTTCTGACGTGTTTCCTAGTTTCGCTGTTGTCGGTTATTAGTTGCTTGAATGAAGAATGCAAAAATTAATATGCAGGGCTTGATCCCTGTTGCTTGAGGCTAATATGTTGGTCATAAATTATGCGGTATTATGTGGAGATACTTGTTTCTAAGCAGGAGATTTCGTTTTTAGTTTTATTGTCACTTTTATCTTACTTTACTCTCGTTATTTATTTATTTATTATTAACTTTTTTTAGTTTCATTTATTTATTTAGTTATTTTATCCAATTATTTCTATTTACTTTACTTAATTTATTTTTGTTTACTTATTTTTAGCTTGCGAATTAATCGACTTCGCTTTCCAATGTTTCAATTTTTGCGTGAACATTTTTTCAAAAAGGTTACTAATTTCAATTTTCTTTTAGTTCAAAAAAAATTTTTTTTTGGATAAATTTAATATATCCGTATTTTAATTTTAATAATATAAATTTTAATATATTTTTTTTCAACCCGTAAGCAATAAAAATTATTAGATAAAAAAAATGTCCGTTGAATATACGAGGTCTGGCTATTAAATAACGAGACTGGTTACGAAAAAGGGTTTTATTATAAAAATTATTCTACATTCGAATGCTCCCCTTTAATATACTCCCCTTCCCTCGCCACACACCTTTCCATGCGTTTTTTCCATTGATCGAAGCAGTGCTGGAAGTCTTCTTTGGTGAGGGCCTTTAGGAGCTCTGCCGTTTTTTGCTTTACCGCTTCCATCGACTCAAATAGGGTCCCTTTCAAAGCAGATTTTATCTTCGGAAACAAAAAAAAGTCGCACAGTGCCAAATCTGGCGAGTACGGCGCGTGTTCGAGCACTGGAGTGCGCTTACCGGCAAAATACTGCTTCACAGATAGCGCGTTATGGGCAGGTGCGTTGTCCTGGTGCAAAATCCATGAGTTGTTCTTCCACAACTCGGGCTGTTTCTTACAAACTCGTTCTCACAGTGTTGCCAAAACTGACAAATAGTAAGTCTGGTTGACAGTCTGACCCTCTGGAACCCATTCAGTCATCACGATACCGTTAATGTCGAAAAAAACGATCAACATTGCCTTAAATTTAGACTTAGACATCCTTGATTTTTTGAATTTGGGCAATTCAGGCGTCTTCCAATGCATCGATTGCCGCTTTGTTTCAACATCGTATTGAAAAATCCACGTTTCGTCGCAAGTAATAATATTTTTCATCAGTCCGGAATCTTTCTTTAACCTTTCAAGGAAATCTGAGCAGACCTGTTGACGCAAGAGCTTTTGGTCAGGAGTCAGGTTTTCTGGCACCAACTTCGCACAGACTTTTGTCATGTGTAATTCCTCGTGTAAAATTTGTCTTACCGTTTCTTTATCGGCGTTTACAGCCTCGGCAATCTTCCGGATGCTCATCCGACGATCTGCATGCACAATTTGGTTGATTTTGGTCACTGTTTCCGGAGTTGAAACAGTGATAGGGCGACCTGGGCGTTGGTCATTTTCAGTGCTCACTCGGCCCTCACTGAAGCGCTTACACCACTCAAAAATACGCGCACGAGATAGAGAATTGTCCCCATAGGCCTCTTGCAACAGTTTACAGCACTCAGTCGGAGTTTTTTACAATTTAACGAGAAATTTGAGATTGATACGTTGCTCCTGTTTTTCGTCACACATGGTTTTCGGCACGAGAAAAAAACACGTTCGTTTCAAACCGCTACTGCACAAATACAATAATAGTGACGAGAACGTGTTTTGGTACGTGCATAGACAAGATATCTAAATACCCAACGCACTTCTCGTTTTTTTCCCCACCCCTCTACGGCGCCCTCTAGGCGCGCAATCACGTTATTTAATAGCCAGACCTCGTATTCCAGGGGAAGGAATATTAGGCTGTGATTTTCTGCGCAAAAATAAAGTACACTTTGAATACCCCAACCACATGATGACATGTAACGGGAAGACGCAATCTTTCGAAATCGGAAATGCACTCGACAACACAAACAACAAAGAGGAAATATTTTATAAATCATAAAAGACGAAGACCACGATAGTAACGCAGCTACGAGAAACAGTTATCTGACTTCAGAAAACGAACTTGCTATCGATTTAGACTATCAGCTCGAGTCGACCGCTAACTTTGGAGACCCTAGGTCTCGCGAAGATCACGAACTCAAAGAAACCATCAAAGACCACCTACGTATGGACCACCTGGATGAACAAGAGAAAGCATATGTCACCAAATTAGTAAAGAATAATAGGGACACGTTCTACTTCCCTGGAGACGATCTCCCGGGAACGAACCTTATTATGCATGAAATCCCTACGACTGGATAAACTCTTAAAGGGACTACAGGGCGTAAGTCTTTTTGTTCATCTTGACGACATTGTTATTTATGCAAACAGTATAGAGGAACACGACACGAAAATTACCGCTCTAATGCAACGTTTGAAACAAGCAGGTTTGAAACTGCAAACCGATAAATGCGAGTTTTTAAGACGCGAAGTCACATATCATGATCATATGCTTAGCAGGGAAGGATCGCGCCCCGACCCGAAGAAATTAGAAGCCGCAAGAAATTTTCATCGGCCCAAAAATATTAAAAATGTTCGTCAGTTCCTCGGACCAGCAGGTTATTATCGTCGTTTTATCAAGGGATTTGCATACATCTCAAAACCCTTGAATAAATTACTGAAGAAAGAGACACCATTCAAATGGAACGGAAGAACAGAAGAGTCTTTTAACTCGCTAGAAGATATGTTGTGTACTGCCCACGTGCTACAATTCCCAGATCTTTCACAGCTTTTCATAAGTACGACGGATGCCTCAGGCTACGCAGTAGGAGGAATCCTGTCTCAAGGAGAAATTGGGAAGGATCGGCCAATAGCTTATACATCGCGCATGTTACGCGGCACAGAGGATAACTACAAAGTATATAGGAAGGAAGTTTTGGCCGTGGTACAGTGTGACCTCGTTTAGATCCTACGTATATGGACGGAAATTCACAATAATAACCGACCACCAACCTTTGGTATGGTTCAAAACGGCAGACTTGAATACTAGGGTCTGAAAATGGCGATTTAATTTATCCGAGTATGATTATGAGATAATTTACAAACCAGGAAAGTTAAACGCTAACGCAGATACATTATCACGTAACCCAGTTAAAGAAGGTGCCGTTAACGTAGTAACACGTGCACAATTGAAAAGGAAAGAACCTGTTCCTGATGGAACCCAGCAAAGGTCTTTGTCACCCAAACTTGTAGAACCAATACGAAAAAACCTTAGGGGGAGACCTAAGGAAAGCCAAAAGGGCTGCCAAAATACGGAAGAAGCTGTCCCGTGACTCAAGAAAGACATCAACTACGAAGACAGCAAAGACGGTGATTCCGACGAAGTCGCGGACCCTAAACCCTTCGCGCTTTCATCAAGACCCCTAGTTGACAACGAAGAAGATTCCGATCCCGACGGATCCAAAATTAGCGACGAGGAAACATTAAATGACCGACCCATCGTAGAAATAAGAGAACCCCTACACACTCGAAACGACAACATAGTTTATTTCATCGCCTCGAACAGAGATAATTACGACGAAGGTGTTAAAATATTAGCTAAACACAACAAAATAAACACCATCAAGGGTTTGTTAATAGGTGAGGTACACCGGGTGAAACGCAAAGGTCGAAAGTTTTTATTCGCAGTGTGTATAAAGGGAGAACAACCCAAATTCCTCACTCGAACGGAAAGTAACTTGACTAAAGAATTGACCACTCTAAAAGATTTATTAATAAACCTGAAACAGAGAACTGTCAGTATAGGTAAGAGCAAACTTATAGAAAATCTTGAATGGTCCGCAGTTTTAAGCTCAATGAAATCCACCTTTAAAGACACGCTAATCAAAACCATAGTTTGCAGCGGAAGACTGAGATACCTCCCCGACGAAAAATGAGACGATATATTTTCAGAATTGCACAGGTCACCGATTGGAGGTCATCGAGGAGTCTCAAAAACCTTCAACCGGATACGTCAAGCATAATATTGCGAAAATTTGAAAAATGACATACAACGTCGTGTCCAACAATGCCTCCACTGTCAACTGAGAAAGTTGGTACGTTTAAAAACAAAACAGCCAATGGTGATCACCGATACACCCGGCAGTGTTTTCGACAAAATCACTATGGACATAGTAGGTCCACTTAAACCCACGAGCAAAGGACACGAATATATCCTGACCATTCAGGATCAGTTATCAAAATTTTGTTTAGCCGCCCCCTTAGAGAACGTGCTGTCTACCATCATCGCGGGCGCTTTAATCAGAAAATTCATATGCCTATTCGGAGCGCCAAAAGCCATCTTAACAGACCAAGGGAAAAATTTCTTGAGTTATCTCATGAACAGGATTGCGAAGAGATTCCGAATTAAGAAAATCAAAACGACTGCCTTCCACCCTCAGTCGAATGGATCATTGGAAAGATCTCACCACGCGCTCGGCGAATTTCTAAAACAATATACCGACAAAAACAACGAGTGGGACGAGTGGATTGAAATAGCAATCTTAAATTATATTTCTAGTGTGCAGGAAAGCACCAAACACACACCATACAAGGTAGTTTTCGGCAAGCTCCCACGACTGCCATCCAACGATCTATTACACGCCAGTGACATGCTCCCAACATACAAAGATTCCCACTAGAACTCTACAAGATTACTTTACAACCTACGCGACGCACTCCTCACTGACGTAAACCATTGGAAAAGTCAACCAAAGCTAAACCGAGAGTTAAATAGCCGCTCTCGTTAAACTCAGTTTTACTACGATGCAATTTTACAAACTATCGCACACATGTCATCATAAAATAAAATTCTTCTTTCTAAATAACTAAATTTTAAATAGAACACGATTGTACAATTTAAATTAACATAATTTTATTGTAAATAGTGAATAATGAACCTATGTAAAAATTCCGCAAAAATAGTTCATCTTTCTCTCTAATTCTCACTCTACCTCTCTATAACCGAGAAGCCCGCCAGAAAGAGGGGGTCCGAAAAACTTGACCTCTCCCCGAATTTCGCAGCCAAAGAAGGAATTTGCTGAGTAGCTTCTCCAGCGCATTTAAATACGGCACAAAATGATCACCAAGTAGCAGACCTCAGGCAGTACTCAAGGACCCACGTACTACGCAAAACATTACTATGGAAACATTACTACGGAAACATTACTACGAGGAACATTACTAAGGAACAAGTTACACTACTACAAGCAAGCAAGGAATTATCACTACGAGCAGACCTCAAGCAACTTCAAGGAAACTACTAGGAAGCCACTACGAAGCAGCTACGCCAAACAGACTATTTAATTTTTCAAATAAATAAGAAGAAGACGACGAGAAGTCAACCACAGTAACAGAGAGAGAGAGAGAGAGAGAGAGGATTTGTCGCGCACAACTAAATTCTTAAATAAAAAGTGAGTTCGGATTTAAATGTTTTAAAATCTTTTCTTTATCTTAAAATCCTCCAACAGTATTATTAGCCGAAACGCGGCCGACTATTCTGCTATCCACTATCATCTTAGTGCTCAATCCTGGAAACACACACCTCTTCCAAACAAACGTTTACAAACTATATCCTCCGCCGCCCCGAGCCTATAAGCTTCAATGTTTAGGCTCAAAAACGGCAAAACAGCAGTGTAGCTTAACCATAGCTAAAAGAGTAACACCCGACGTAACAGTTTTATCTAAGAATAACGTCAATTAATTAATTACTTCTCTAACAGTTCATAGTACGTAGTTCATAGTAATTACCTAAGAATTAATTGAACATTGTAATTATTAAAGAATGATTATTTAAGCTATTATTTTGCACTTATTTCCTTAATCTCAACAATTTGGTAATTATAAATTACTTTTTTTAAGCTAAGGTTTTGTTCTTGTTCTTAGTGGCAATCATTTTTAATTTAACCTTTAGAGGACGGGGATTTTTCAGTTCAAAATATCTTTTTGTTTTTACCAAAATGTATATCTTAAAACATCGAATCATTAATTTTAGACACCTTAAGTGACAGGTGGTCCGTATATGGACTACCCGTCCGGAAGGTTAGGGGCAATATAAAAATTTTTTTTTCCATATTTTAGCTTCAAAGTTGGTACAACCACATTCTCTGATGTTCTGAATATAAATAAAGTAATAAAAAAAATCCTGAAGACGCCCTTAACCTTAAAAATTACCGTGTCAAACAAAATTCTTACACCATCATAATAAGTAAAACACAAATTATTACAGCCACACACAAAAGAAATAATGGATATAAAGCAAGTCTGAGTATGGATTGATCCTCAGGAGAGAAAAATATGTCGAAAATAATGTCGCATTGTACAGAAATAAAATAATTTATGTAAACCCATAACCTGTTGAAATCCTCAATAATCTGAAAATCACATGTCATAATGGTTTCCAAAGTATTTTTGCTTTCTTAACACGAATCTGTGTTCAGATTTTCTCCATCACTCTTCAATTTTTAGAAAATTATAAATAACTTTTGACATTTGATGAATTTTCGTAGATTTCCTGAAAACTAAAGGACAATAGAAAAAAACTTACTACAGATTCATGTTCAGGAAATAAAAATACTTCAGTTTTCGTTCTTGGCTTGATCCAGGACCGACGACGTGGACGTGGCGAAAATATAATCCCTTTGGGGTGCTTGATTTATGTGAGTCCCCGTGCCTCTCGCGTGGGGGTGCTTGATTTACGTGAGTCTCCGTGCATCTCACGTTGGGGTGCTTGATATTCGTAAAACCCCTTATCTCTTACTTTGCAATGTTTGATTTTAGGGTAACTCCACTTGTGTGTGATACTCTTCAAAGCAGGGTATTACACATAAAGGAACGTCATAGGTGGGACACATAAATGTTGTCCTTTTTTTATTCTTACGCAAATTGCATAAATGGCACCTTTGCCTTGTACTTCCTCGGAGAAAATGTCGACCAATCAACCTAGCAGGCGAATCATTGTTGTACGTGAAGTTTTCAGTAGGATCAACATTCAATAATGATCTAACAATCTGTAACCTGAATGACGGAAACGATATGGGCTCTTTATTTTCCATTTCATACAAAGCATGAGCATTACTCAGGCAAAGATCAATAAGGTGAAAGAACAGCTTCCTATACCACTTCATTGTTTTTCGCACTGACTCCGTTGTAGATAGTTGTCTGTCGATATTATCTGTACCACCCATATTTTGATTGTAATCTTGAACACATGTTGGCTTTATAATGTCTTCTTTCATTTTACAATATTTTTTTCCAGTTGCGCGAAATTCAAGCTCATGCACACTTGTCAAACTGCGGACACTGCGTTTATCTTCCCACTGAATTGCCATCCATGTATGGCTATGAGCTACTTGCACTTTATCTTGACTTAATTTTTGATCGGGATTCGGCATTCCCTTTCGACTCGCTTTTACCGTTCCACATATTCCAATATCACGATTATGTAAGAAGTCAGCCAACAAGGGAGATGTATACCAATTATCAATGTATGTTACAAGTCCCTTATAAAAATAAGGTAAGAAGTGAGCAACAATGTCCCCTGTGATACCCAAACCAAATTTTTCATAATCGGTGCTTGCACCTGTATAAACAATGAAACCCAAAATTAACCCAGTTTACAGTCTACTATCATGAAAAGCTTGATACCAAAACGATTTCTCTTTAACGGAATATATTGTTTGAATCGAAGCCTACCTTTCCATAATAAGAGACTCTCATCAATACACAGATTTTTTCCTGGAATAAGAGTGCCGGAGAATTTGTTTTCTAAGTGGTCTATTATTGGCTTGACTTTCACTAAAGGATGATTTGTAATTTCTTCATTATTATGAAAGTGTAAATTCCGTAGAATTTGAAGGTATCTATCACGAGACATTATGTGAGAAAAATCGGAATATGTAGCAAGAGATTGGTAGATCAATAATTTTTCAACTCGCCTTTCCGGACATGTCCCATTACGATTGACAGCCCGGGAAATTTGCCTAGTTCATCTTTTGTATGAGGGATCCACGATTTCATATGAATAGATTGTGTGCTATCACTTTGAGATTCATAATGATTCGATTCATCCACAATCATTCGAAGAGTAGGGTCACAAAAATGATTGAAATAATCTCTTGATTTATTTTCTGGTAGAGAAATATTTGGATTTATTTAAGAATAACCGTTGAAGTTTTTTATTGATGGATAAAAATCCGCATCTTCAAGAATTTAACTTCCATCATAATCATTTTCCGAAATAATAATATCAGTATTTTCATTTTCTAAATTTTGTTCTTCTGGTTGAGAGTCTTCACTGCTCCAAGTATTATTATCATTCATTTTTTTCAAAAATAATAAATTTGTAATCAACAACAGTGAGAAATAAACGTGGGATGAAACGATTATAATCGTACTCCAGTGGAAAAAATCACATAGAAATATCGAATTCTCCTACATAAATATTCATGGTATATAAGTACTATGAAGAGACCACTTTACTTGTGGAGAATTGGCAGCCACCTAGCGGTCCATCAACGCACTACTTCAAAGCAGAGTTCCAAACTAATAGAAAAATGTTTGTGTAATTATTATTTTCGGATTAAAAAAAAAAAAATTGAAACAAAAACTAGCTTTACAACTCCTTTCATTTGAACTTGAAGTCAATTTTCAAGGTCAAACAGTCTCTAGGAATTTTCACGATACTTTTTTCTTATATAATACATTAAATTTCACTTAACATTAAATAGTTTTTGTTATCAGGATGGCCGATATATAGACCATCCTCGTCCTCTAAAGGTTAAATAATTATTCTTTATTTAAATATTATTGCGTAAACTAATATATCGCAAATTGCGTAAAATGCGACGAAAAACTTTGTTCTTTTTTGTAATATGCGCTAAATTTTGAATAAAATACGATCATTTAATTCAATTTAACGTTTCTTTATTATAAATAATAAATAATGAACATGCGTAGAAATTATGCAAAAAGAAATCATCTCTCTCTCTTTCTCTCTCTAATTTTCACTCTCCCTCCCAAAGGGAACGCCTTAAGAGATGAGCAGTATCGCTTACCCCGCGCTAATTTTGAGCAATCGGATTAGTAAAGAGTCATTTCTGTACAAGTGTATAAAAAGACAAGATCAACCCGCGGAGGCACTCTCCGCATTTTTTTTACTCACTCAAGATTCGTCACTTGTCAATCAGTCAATCAAGTTTTTAAGTCTTATTCAAGTTTTCAAGTTTCCAATTTTCATTCAAATTTTCAAGTCTTAATCAAGTTTTTAAGTCTTATTCAAGTTTTTAAGTTTCATTCAAGTTCTCAATTTTTATTCATCTTTTCAAGTCTTTCAAGAGGCCTGATCATTTCCTCACCTTTCCAGAAGTCAGACGGGCCTTACAAGAGGCTTGTCTAAACTCTAAGTTTCCGCCTTATTTATATAGTAGATTTAAATTTCCTTTCTTTTGTGTGTTTTACACGCATTAATACTATTTATTAAATAATTTCCAAAAAAAAAATAAAACGACTCTGCTCCCGTCCCAAGCTATTGGGCTAACACCCAGGCTCGAAAAATACAAATGTTTAATCTTCTAAATTAAATAGAGGGAAACAAATTCTCAATATATGTGATTTCCTTTTTGGACGTCACAGTAGGAAAACATTATTAAAGTTTGGAGTAACTTGGAGCTACAGCTGTAAATGGAACGAAGATGAAAGATTTGACAGCTAGAGCAAAAGAGAAGAGCGGCGCACGGCACTTACGTCAACGGCATTGAAGTCAAACGGATCTTGCTGTAAAGCGCGCGCCACATTGAAGAAACGGAATATCGGCGAACTAAACGGAGATGTAAGTCTCTCTTCGTGCTAAAGAAAGTCAGTCGGCCTTCGCAGTGCCGTCCGTAGAGAGTTAGCGTTAGCTGTCTGCGTAATAGTCATTTTAGCTAAGCCGCCATTGCATCTAGCTTTGTTTCACCGCATTGTATGTTACACGACTTTAATTGAGACGTATTACGCGTAATACTCGAGAAGTTTAGTATAAGCGTTAGCGAGCCAACGCAGAGTGGTAAACCGATCAACTTTCTGAGTGTGTATTGCCTGCGAACGTTTGAGTTCTAGTACAGCGAAGTGAGTTGCATTGGGTGCGACCATTTTCCTAAATTCATGTCCGTGCGGGTAGTGTGTGTGCCGCGGGATTTTTCGAGCTCAAGCTAGAGTTCGAGATTTTTAGCTAATAGTATTTTTCGACTCAATTTTATCGAGCTTTACCGATAATCTTTCGCCCGGGACGGAAGTCAAGCCCACGCATAGCTGAGGCATTTATTTAGTTAGTTACGATGTTTAATGTTCATAACATTTTCGAGCCTGAGATCGAAGTGCCGCGATACTGACGAGTGCGGCTGGCATCCATCTTATTTGAATTTTATCTTGATGTATATGAAATTAATATTACAATAAATATATGTTTATTTTAGTTTAGTGCACTATTAATTCATGCGTCAACCTGATCCCTACGACGTTACAACTCTTACTTAAATAACTAACATCGGGAAAAATAAATATATTTTGAAATCTTAAACTTATATTTCGTCTTATATATAACGTAGCCTTGATCAGTTTGAGAAATGTCTTTACAAAAAGAAAAGTTCTTTTTATGCATTAATCGTTGCAATTAATATGTGCAATGTGCAATCTTACGTACTTTTGATTAAAATTTTTTAATCATTCCATAAAACTAATAATTACCAACTCTATAATTACAACAATTATTAATTACATAATTATTAATTATATAATTAACAATTATAAGATCTATTTGGTTCAATATAAGTTTGCGTTAGTTGAAGGTAGAATTAAAAATAAAAATTCAAGCAAACAAACATAGCACAAGATTTTTTTACATACGGTTATTTTACGAGAAAATATAAAACATTTATTATTCAAATGTATGTAGTAAACGTAAGATGCGTTTACATTTATTAATATTTAGAAAAATTTTTATTGAAAAAAAAACATAGGTAATAGTTTCCTTAATTCACTTTGCAATTATAAAATAGAATTTTAAAATGATTCCTTTATTCATTCATTCTATTATCTGTAAGATTTAATTTAAAATATCAATTCTACTTTGTTAAACAGTTAAAGAAACAAAATTTTAAAATGAATTTAATCAATTTGAAGTCAATGTAAAAAAAAAATTATAGTATGCATAGAAGTTATTATTTATTGTGGTAAATTATTTTTAAATATTTGTCGTATCTATACTAATTACTATTAACATCGTAACTTAATATTAATAATACTTAGACCAATAGAAACATTGCTGCGTAGCTTCGCTGGCGTGCATAAATATGAGAAAAAATTTAATATGAGACATTAATTGTCGAACAACCCAATAAAATCTAATGGTAAACACGAAAAAATATTATATATAATGCAATTATACATAATAATGATTGAATTAAAACGCTCTAGAATTTTAAGATTAATATAAAAACAAAATGTTTTGTAGAACTAAAATTACGAATAAGCGGATGAACATTATTAATTTCTTTTACTAACGACTAGCATTCACGAACATGTTATATTTTTATAAAAGCTATTTCTCGCGTTTTTTTTTATATTTCTATAAAAATTATCATTATTAACCCATGACGCCATATAGCGTCATGCCGGTCCGACACAGTAATGCATACGTCAAATTGAACTGTTTTTAGAAAAAAAAATTTTATTATAATATTTATCTCTAATATATTACTAAGGAGTTTTTTGAGTTGCTGATTACTAAGTCGAGGTTGTGTTCCGAAAATTCAAGATGGCTGATCCAAGATGGCGGGCGAGAAATATTCGAAAATCGACTGTTGCATCTAAATTCTTGTAAATGGGAGTTTTAGGAGTCACCGATCACTATTTTGAGGTCATATTGTAATAAAATATTAAAGTTGTGTGCATATATCCAATATAGCAAACTTTCAAGATTTTTGAAAATCGATCGAAAAAATTCTGACTTTTTGGCATAATGCTTGCTCTCGGCATTATCCAGAATCAATGACGTGGGCGTGGCAAACTTCTGATTCCATGTGTTTTACTGTATCTGTTAGTGTATTTTTATGTATGTGAGTATGGATGTATCTATTTATGTATGTATGTGTATATGTATGTAAGTATGTATGTTACGTAAATTCAGATTTTTTTACTATGAATTTCTTTATTTTCTGATAAAACTATTTTCCAAAAGATGACTTATAGTTTATTACGGTAGATTACCTTCGGTATAGTAAATATAAAAACATGGAGTAATACATAGTGCAACAGAACATTCACTGCATTCGAATCTAGATTCTGATCTCTTTTTTTGCATGTAACATAAGGTGTATCTTTTCTTTTTCTTCTTGTGAATAGGTAAATGTGTTCCTATCAGACGTCTAGGTTTCAGATTATTTTTTATATTAGGTTCATTTTTCAAATTGAGAATTTCTAAAACCAGTTGTAACCTAAATTCTGTAAATGACAATCGGTCATTTTTCATGTTGTACAATACATGCGCATTCACAAGAGCCATATCAAGTAAGTGAAAAAATAATTTTTTATACCACTTCATTGACTTTCTGATCGTCTCAGTCAAGAATAATTGTTTGTCAATTAGATCTATTCCTTCCATATTCTTATTGTAATCGAGTATACATGATGGTTTTATTTTTACCTAACCAGTCGTAATATTTTTTTCCTGTTTTCACTAAATCGAACTCGCGTACTGATGTAATCATCCATACTTCTTTTTTATCTTGCCACTTTAGAGCCACCCAAATCATATTATGAGGAATTTGTACTTCTCCTTACTCGAGCTTCATATCTAAAGAAGGTAATCCTCTTCTATTTTTCGGATGGTACCACATAACCTTGTACCGTTTTCGTGCAAAAATTCTGTCAATGAAGAAGAGGAATACCAATTGTCAATATATATTATGTGACCTTTTTCAAAATAGGGTTTCATCAAACAAGCAACAATATCTCATAACTCTTGCATTCAGTACTCGTATCTGTATAAATGATGAAATCTAAAATCAATCCAGCCACAATCAACAAGCATATATATCTTTATACCAAAGCGATGACGCTTCAAAGGTAGGTATTGTTTAAAAGCTAATCTCCTTTTTCACAAAACAAGACTTTCGTCAATACATAACTTTTGTCCTGTATCTATAACGTTAGAAAACTTTGTTTTCAGATGATCGATTACAGGTTAAAATTTTTTAATAGATGATTGAATGGAATTTCGTTATTTTGTAAATTTAAAAATCGTAAAATCTAACAATAACGATTGCGAGTCATTGTTTGTGAAAATATGGGAGTGGATAAGATTGGAGAAGTACTCCAATAATCCTTCAAATTACCTTTACTCACATGTCCCATGAGAATGCATAAAGCTGAAAATTCCAATTGTTCGTCTTTCGTCAAATCATACCATTTACTCATTTTGGCACCTTCTACTTCAGGATTTTAAAGTTGATAGCGGTTCGTTTTCTCACAAATAAGATTGTGAAGGTAATTATCAAAAAATAATTCAAAATAGTGAATTAAATCATTTCCATTCAGTAGAATATTGTCTCGCATACCAGGTCGTGATTCAAATATTTTGATGGACAGAAAAAAAAGAATTTTCATAAAACATTTCATGACCAGGAACATATTTGATATCCTTATCGTTGATTTCAATATAGCTATCGTCGGAATCATGGTCCATCTCTGGCTCAGATTCTCCACTGCTGATGGATATACACAGTGTGTCCCATGGAAAACGGAACTTTTTCAAAACATCGATTTATATTGGCGCCACCTATTGGTGGATGTTAGCAATGGAAAGGTCCATTCTTAACTGACATCCTGTCAAAATTGTATGACATTTGGTTCAATGGAAACCAAAATATCGCGCTCAAAGTGACAGTGTGTTTGTGGCATCGGTCGAAAAATAAACTTCGAACAAAGAGCAAATATTAAGTTCTCTTTTAAAATCGGTAAATCCTTTACTGAGACGCATAATTTGCTAAAACAAGTTTATGGCGATAATTGTCTATCCCGTACCAGAGCGTATGAGTGGTATAAGCGGTTCCAGGAAAGTCGTGAAGACATTCAGGACGACGAACATCCAGGCCCTTCGAATACCGTGGTTATTCAAAGTAACATTGAAAAAGTGCGTGAATTTATAAAAAACGAGCCAAAATCTTCATTGCGATACATGGAAATGGAATTGAATATGTCCAAAAATTCAATTCATCGCATTTTGACCTGTCATTCGAATCTACGGAAGGTGTGTGCACGCTTTGTTTGACACAAATTGACCGACTACAAAAAATTGCTCCGAATTTAACATTGTAAGGATTTGATTAAAGAGTCAAAAGAGGACCCAAACTTAAAATATTCAATTGTGACTGGTGACGAGACATGGTGTTTTCAATATGATCTCGAAACCAAGCGTCAAAGTGCTGAATGGAAGCACCCAACCGAGCCCAATCCGAAAAAAAGTCGTCTTTAGAAGTCATAAGTCAAGACAATGTTGATTTGCTTCTACGATTCGGAGGGTATTATTCATCGTGAATTTGTTCCACCTGGTCAAACGATTACTGCTGTGTTTTATCTTGGTGTTATGAAGCGTTTGCTCAGCCGTATTCGTCGTGTGCGGCCACAATACCGTGAAAAAGGGAGCTGGCGTTTGTTGCATGATAATGCCCCGTCTCATCGATCAAACTTTATCACGGATTTTTTGATCAAAAATTCCATTTTAACCATCAACCATTCACCGTACTCGCCGGATTTGGCTCCGTGCGACTTCTGCTTGCTCTCCAAATTGCACTTGCCTATGAAAGGAAAACGTTATGCCGACGTAGAGGCCATCCAAAGAGCGACGACCAACATACTAAAGTCGATGGATAAAAATGATCTCAAAAACTCATTCGATATGTTAATTGATCGTGCAAAACGTTGTATTGATGCGGAAGGAGACTATTTTGAATAAAATAAATGAGATTTGCCGGAATATTGAGTTTTTGTCTTTATTTTGAAAAAGTTCCGTTTTCCATGGGACACACTGTGTATTCAAAAATACACCCAAAAATCGAAGCCTGATAAGTGGTATTTAGAAATAAATAAATATTATATTTTCCTACTACTTGCACAATACGAAAACACCTTTTTGAGTAGTAATGATAGGAAAAAATAAAGTATTTAGGTTTCATTCTGACCCGCAACGCAATTGGAATTATATATGTTTTCATAGCTGATTTAGTTATAGAAAAGGAAATAATGGGTAGTCGCCACCTAGCGGCGATTACCAGCATCAAACTTTGAACTTGTATACCAAGGTATATGGCAATCAAATCAGAAATAAAAATCGTAACTCAGGTCTACAAAAAGAAAGTTGTCTGTACTTTACATATGGTAGTCTTCATTTTTCTAAAGATTTTTAGCTATTTTTAGCGATTTTTAGCGATCCTGAGGACTGAAAGTTGATGGAGCGAATCTGACCACGGATTCGTGTTCAGGAGATAGAATACTCCAAAAATCATATGTCGCATGTGCAGAACCAATCATTTCTCAAAAGTCTTTATTTTTCTGTAGGTTTTTAGCTATTTCCTGAAGACTGAAAAATGATGGAGCAAAACTGACCACGTATTGGTAATCAGAAGGCAAAAATGCTTCGGAAACCATGTGTAACATTTAAAGTACAGACGACTTCTTTTTTGTAGACCTGTGTAATTTATGACTTTGACTTGAAGGTTAGAAAAAGAGGGTCAGGTGATACTTCAATTTTGACCGTAAATTTGGATTCTCTGCAACTTTTTACATATAACAGTATACTTATAATGTACTTTTCAAAACTACGCTATATAGCGTCATTCCGGCCCTCTAAGGGTTAAATACTAAATAACACCTAAGGTTTCCGTTTTTCGCATTGATTTTTAAATGTGATTTTTTATAAGAAAATGTTAATAATTAAAATTGAAGCGCCTAGTAAGAATGATATTTTTTTTTATTTATTATATTTTTAATTAGTTAAAAATTATTTTGAATTATATTTTAAAATCAATAATCGAGATTATAGTTAGAGTTCAGCAGTAAGATTTAAATTATAAGTCGTTTCTATAATTGTCTAGATTTTATGCAATAATGATGTAAATTTAAAATCGAATTATACCTTAAACGTAAAGTTAAAATTATTTAAATACAATTCATCAAATAAACTATTACTATGATATTTGGCTTAAAACTTATTTTGTATCAATTCAACAAAAAGTAACAATTATCATTATTATCTATTAAACTATAGACAATTATAAAACCGGAAATTTTAAGCTAAACTCTTTATAAAATAAAACATACATATATATATATATAGGGTGATTCATTATGACGTTTGGTTTTTAATCTCAAATAAAAGGCATAAAGTTGAATTCTATAGTAAAAATTTTATTGTGAGTCGAAAGAACAATTTATGACATTTACTTTTTAAAAATTATCTCATTTAAATGTTGACCGCGACTACGCCGTAAATAGTCCATCCTGAGGGTTTAATTTCATACGACGCGTTCCAGCATAGCGACCGGTATCTCGCAAATAACACGAGGAATGTTGGCTTGCAAAGCGTCGATTAAAGCTGGCTTATCCCTGAAGACTAAAGACTTCGTGTAACCCCGAAGAAAATAATCTAAACGTGCGATATCACACGATCTAGGCGGCCAATTTACTGGTCCAAAACGTGAAATCAGGTTCTCACCAAAATGATTTCTCAATAAGTCCATTGTTTCCCTCGCTGCATGCGAAGTAGTGCCGCTTTGTTGAAACCAAAGTTCACCGATACCACGGGCTTCAATTTCAGATAGCAAAAAAACCGTTATCATGGTGTGATAGCGGTCGCCATTGAAGGTTACATTCTGACCGAAATCAATTTGTAAGAAATATGGACCGATGATTCCACCAGCCCATAAATCACAACAAACTGTGCATTTCTGTGGCTTTAGTGGTAGCTACTGAAGCTCTTGAGGTTGTTCATCAGCCCAAATACGGCAATTCTGCTGATTGACTTATCCATTGAGCCAAAAATGCGCCTCATCACTAAACAAAATTTCGCGATAAAACAGCGGATTTTTATTGAGCTGATTCAAAGCCCATTCACCAAAAACACGACGCAAACCTACGTCACTCAGCTTCAATTCTTGCACGAGTTGAAGTTTGTAAGCCTTAAAACCAAGATCTTTACGTAGAATACGCCAAGTTGTTGCGTACGTCAAATCAAGCTGTTGAGAACGACGCCGAATCGATTCTTGACGGTCTTCAGCCACACTCTTAGCTACAGCCGCTATATTCTCTTCACTACGGGAAGTGTCTATACGGACACGTACCGTTAAACTTCCGTGTAAGGAAATGGTAAAATTCATCAAAAAAATGACACTTTCTGTAGGTTGTCCGATATCTATCACCTTTCTGTCGCTTTCCGTTGAAATCCGTGATATTTCGTCCACAGATATTCCAAGGTGACCGGAGCATTCTGCCAACAATGAAAGATATCCGTAGACTTCCGTAGATTTCCGTAGTTTTCCGTATAAATTCAGAAACGTCCGTGAGGTTCAGTAATTATTCGTAGCTTGCCATAAAGAATGAAAGCTGCCCGTGGACTTCCGTAGACTTCCGTAGATATCCATAGTTTTCCGTAGAAATTAGAAACGTCAGTTGGGTTTTGTAATTGCCCGTAGCTTTCTGTATAGAATAAAAGGTGTCCGTAGACTTCCGTAGATTTCCGTAGACTTCCATAGACATTCGAAAACGTCCGTGAGGTTTCGTAATTGTTCGTAGCTTTCCATAAAAAACGAAAGGTGTCCGTAAACCTCCGTAGATTTCCGTGGACTTCCATAGATTTCCGTAGTTTTGCGTAAAAATTCAAAAACGTGCATAGGGTTTCGTAATTGTCTGTAGCTTTCAGTGAAGAATGAAAGTCGTCCGTAGACTTCCGTAGATTTCCGTAGTTTTCCGTAGAAATTTAAAAACGTTTGTATCTACAGAAGTCTACGAACACCTTTCATTCTTGACGTAAAGCTACGAAAAATTACTAAGCCCTATTGACGTTTTTGAATTTCTATGAAAAACTACAAAAATCTACGGAAGTCTATGGACGCCTTTCATACATTACGGAAAGCTACGGACAACTACGAAACCTAACTGACGTTTTTAAATTTCTACGGAAAACTACAGAAATCTACAGGAGTTTACGGACACCCTTCGTTCTTCACGGAAAACTACGAACGATTACGGAACCCCACGGACATTTTTGAATTTCTACGGAAATCTACGGAAGTCTACGGACACCTTCATTCTTCACGGAATGCTACGGACAATCACGAAACTTCACGGACGTTTTTGAATTTCTACGGAAAGCTACGAAAATCTACGGTAGTTCACGGAAATCTATGGAAGTCTACAGACACCTTTCATTCTTCACGAAAAGCTGCGAACAACTACGAAACCCCACTGACAATTATGAATTTCTACGGAAAACTACGGAAATCTACGGAAGTCTATGGATGCCTTTTATTCTTCACGGAAAGCTACGGACAATTACAAAACCCCACAGGCGTTTTTGAATTTCTACAAAAAGCTACGGAAATCTACAGGCACCTTTCATTCTTCATGGAAAGCTACGAACAATTACGGAACCCCACGGACATTTTTGAATATCTACGAAAACCTACGGAAATCTACGGAAGTCTACGGACACGTTTCATTTTTCACGAAATGCTACGGACAGTTACGAAATTTCACGGACGTTTTTGAATTTCTACGTAAAGCTATGGAAATCTACAAAAGTCTACGGAAATTAACGGGAGTCTACTGACACCTTTCATTCTTCACCGCAAGCTACGAACCATTACGAAACCCGGCGGACATTTTTGAATTCCTACAGAAGTCTACGAAAATCTACGGATGTCTACGGAAATATACGGAAGTCTACGAGCACTTTTTATTCTTCACGGAAAGCTACGAACAATTACGGAAACCCCCGGACATTTTTGAATTTCTACGGAAATCTACGGAAGTCTACAGACACCTTGCATTCCTTACGGAATGCTACGGACAATTACGAAACTTCACGGACGTTTTTGAATTTCTACGGAAAGCTACGGAAATCCACGGACGTCTACGGAAATCTATGGAAGTCTACGGACACCTTTTATTCTTCACGGAAAGCTACGGACAATTACGAAACCCTACTGACGTTTTTGAATTTCTACGGAAAACTACGGAAATCTAAGGAAGTCTACAGAAATTTACAGGAGTCTACAGACACCTTTCATTCTTTAGAGAAAACTACGAACAATTACGGAATCCCACGAACATTTTTGAATGTCTACGGAAACCTACGGAAATCTACGGAAGTCTACGGACACCTTTCATTCTTCACGGAATGCTACGGACAATTACGAAACTTCACGGACGTCTTTAAATTTCTACAGAAAGCTACGGGAATCTACGGAAGTCTACGAATATCTTTCATTGTTAACAGAATGCTGTGCTTACCTTAGAATATCCGTGGACGGGATATTACGGATTTTAATGGAAAGCGACGCAAAGATGATAGATATCGGACAACCTACGGAAAATGTCATATTTTTGATGAATTTTACAATTTCCGTACACGGAAGTTTGACGGTACGGGTCCGTATAGACACTTTCTAAAAATAGATTAAAATAACCGCAGTCATAGTTAGAATGAAGCTACAAAATCGATTTTTTTTGTAGCCTAGTTCAAATTTTGCATTGTTTAAGTTGAAAATAAACATTGATAAAACAAGACCATATTAATATTAGATCTTAAGTTTATAAAATATTTTGTAAAAATAGACAGCCCCTCTTTTCCCCTCCCTCCCTCTCTTTCTCTCTCTCTCTCCTTCTCTCCCTCTCTCCCTCCCTCCCTTCCTCCTTCTATAGAGAGAGAGAGAGAGGGTTCAATCACACAGAAGTTCAATCATCATATAAAAAGTGCGTCTTGAACTTAATTTTTGTATCAGCTTAAAATTTATTATTAGCATTATAGTTTCGGTGGTACAGATATTGTATGCTGTCTTACAACGGAAAGAAGGTAGATGAAGTTGGTTTTAAAGCGGGAAATAAAGGATATACACAGTGTGTCCCATATAAAACGGAACTTTTTCAAAATAAAGACAAAAACTCAATATTCCGGCAAATCTCATTTATTTTATTCAAAATAGTCTCCTTCCGCATCAATACAACGTTTTGCACGATCAATTAACATTCCGAATGAGTTTTTGAGATCATTTTTATCCATTGACTTTAGTATGTCGGTCGTAGCTCTTTGGATGGCCTCTACGTCGGCATAACGTTTTCCTTTCATAGGCAAGTGCAATTTGGAGAGCAAGTAGAAGTCGCACGGAGCCAAATCCGGCGAGTACGGTGAATGGTTAATGGCTAAAATGGAATTTTTGATAAAAAAATCCGTGATCAAGTTCGATCGATGAGACGGGGCATTATCATGCAACAAACGCCAGCTCCCTTTTTACGGTATTGTGGCCGCACACGACGAATACGGCTGAGCAAACGCTTCATAACACCAAGATAAAACACAGCAGTAATCGTTTGACCAGGTGGAACGAATTCACGATGAATAATACCCTCCGAATCGTAGAAACAAATCAACATTGTCTTCACTTATGACTTCTAAAGACGACTTTTTTTCGGATTGGGCTCGGTTGGGTGCTTCCATTCAGCACTTTGACGCTTGGTTTCGGGATCATATTGAAAACACCATGACTCGTCACCAGTCACAATTGAATATTTCAAGTTTGGGTCCTTTTTTGACTCTTTAATCAAATCCTTACAATGTTGAATTCCGAGCAATTTTTCGTAGTCGGTCAATTTGTGTGGAACAAAGCGTGCACACACCTTCCGTAGATTCAAATGATCGGTCAAAATGCGATGAATTGAATTTTTGGATATATTCAATTCCATTTCCATGTATCGCAATGAAGATTTTGGCTCATTTTTTATAAATTCACGCACTTTTTCAGTGTTACTTTGAGTAACCACGGTATTCGAAGGACCTGGATGTTCGTCGTCCTGAATGTCTTCACGACCTTCCTGGAACCGCTTATACCACTCATACACTCTGGTACGGGATAGACAATTATCGCCATAAACTTGTTTTAGCAAATTATGCGTCTCAGTAAAGGATTCACCGAGTTTAAAACAGAACTTAATATTTGCTCTTTGTTCGAAGTTCATTTTTCGACCGATGCCACAAACACACTGTCACTTTGAGCGCGATATTTTGGTTTCCATTGAACCAAATGTCATACAATTTTGACAGGATGTCAGTTAAGAATGGACCTTTCCATTGCTAACATCCACCAATAGGTGGCGCCAATGTAAATCGATGTTTTGAAAAAGTTCCGTTTTCCATGGGACACACTGTGTAGTATAGAAAGAAGAAGGTAGACAGTTCCAAAGTCAAGACGAATAAACAAGAGAAGTTCTATCGCGAATCACAGTAGTCGATGACGATATGGCCAAGGGCCTCACATTACCCCAAGTGGGTTTATCTGATTGGTTCCATACAAAATATTCAAATAGGTACAGTAGATCATTATGTTTAAATATTTTATAAAGTAGAATAATAATGAAGTATTTTCGCTTATCAGAGGAGGTAAGCCAGTCAAGTGAAACCCTATACGGAGCAATATGCTCGCAACTAATTACACCTTAGACATAATAAAAACCAGAATTTATGACTCTCTGCAGCTTGAGATCAAGTTCACCAGGAATATTATAGTAAGCGACGCAGCAGTAGTCTACTATAGAGAATAGGAGAGTCTCAATTAAGTACTTACGGAGGGAAGCATGCAATGATCAGAGAGACAGAGAGAGAGAAAGAGAGTGAGAGAGAGAGGGAGAAAGAGAGATAGAGAGATAGAGAGAAAGAGAGAGAGAGAGAGAGAGAGAGAGAGAGAGAGAGAGAGAGAAAGATTAATGTCGGGCACTTACGATATCAAGAAATAGCAAAAAGAGCATTAAACGATTAAGAATTCAGCTTTCTAAAAATCCACACGATTGTATTTTATATAACAAATTTACGGTTGAATACCAGGCTGTTCAATAAGTTTTGCGGTTCGATAAGAAAAACACAATTTTATGGTTTAAAATACACTTTATTATTCAGTATAGTCTCCCTGAACATCAATACACTTGTTCCAACGAGATTCCACTTTATGAATTCCATCCCTAAAATGAGAATCTGGAAGGGCTGTAAAATACGCTTCCACATCTGTTATGACCTCATTATTTGATGAAAAACGCTTTCCTCGCATGAATTTTTTTAGGTCTGGAAACAGATGGAAGTCGCTAGGGGCCAAATCGGGTGAATACTTTAGATGCTCTAACAATTTGAACTTTAATTCATGGATTTTAGCCATTGTCAAAATGCTCTTGTGACACGGTGCATTGTCCTGATGAAAAAAAATTTTCTTCTGCAAACCAGGTATTTTTTCACGAATTTTTTCCTTCAGCTGGTCTAAAAGGTTAAATAATATTCAGAATTTATTGTTTTACCAGTTTGTAAGTAATCCACAAACAAAATTCCTTCCGCATCCCAAAAAACTGATGCTAACACCTTCTTGGCCGATTTCTGGACACGAACTCGTTTCGGAGCCGAAGAACCAGGTTTACACCATCTGACCTACAATCATCGCTAAAAATCAAAAATTAACAAAATGGCGGGCATTTGAATTTTTTTTTTCATTATTGAGTTTTTTTTCACTCTTTAAAGTACTCTAAAAATAAAAATAGTGCATATATCATCTTGATTGTAGTCCACTTTCCGACTACAGTCATATATTTTATAAAACTTTTTCGATTTTCAATTTTCGTTCATTTTTGCAGGTGCTAGAGTGGCCAACAGCGGGCCACCATTTTTGGAGATGGTCACTTTACGGGGCGTGCCATTAATTACCGTCACGATATTTTGTCATAAAAAAAATTTTTTTTTGTACTTTTTATTGTATTAAACAAGTAGCAAGCAATTTGAGTTGTTTATTAATTTCTTTCTATGAAAAAAAAAATTCCAAAAAAAACTGTTGTTTTGGTCAATAAAAAGGTAAACCTTCCCTTAATAACTAATGTCAATGGTGCTTACGATAATTGTACACTTATATACTGGTCACACAATCCTGTAACACACAAAAATAGTCAAATAACAAGTTTTTACGTGAGTTTTAATGCCTCTTGTAAAATTTAAATAGCACCTCGTTAAATGATCATATACACAGGCAACTTAGTAATAATTAAAGTTTAGTGAAGAATTTTTGAGTTTGTATACAATTCTGACATAGCAAAAATGTATCGATGAATTTACCTAAACATGGTATCTAATAAACATGGTATAATAAGAAATCTTCGACTCAAATTTAATAATTTTTCAGGCTACCCTAGATCGGTTTCAGAATTTTCCGGGTTAATTTTTAACAAATTTTCCAACTACATTCTATGTTATATATTACTAACATACGGCATATTGAAAAAAAATTATTTCCTGTCTATAACTACCGATATTTTTGACACGGATCCTTATTATTTTGATTTTATCTACGTAAATATAAAAAATATATAATAAATATTATTCATTTATAGAGTTTCTTTTATCACATATTTTTAATTTGATTTGATTTTTCTAATTTGATTGGCTAATCAAAATAGAAAACTTATGTCGATTGACTAATCGCAGGGTAGCTCTATTCTTGACGCTACACTCGCTATCGTTATAGCTATCTTTATATAAGAGACATCGAGACTTGAAACTAGCAGTTCTAAATTTATAAACAATAAATTTAATATATAAATTTATTTATTATTAGCACCTGCGAGTGCTGAACTTAGCTTTGCAACGTGCAGCTGTATTATAACGATTAAGGGAGGAAAATCATTTAGAACCTTCAAAACTCCCGGAGATAGTGCCAATTTCCGAGACCCCCATCTAGTCACTCCGAGAGCCGAACGCAGGTATACGAACTAAAGAGCAGCGGGGAGCCCTTTTATTCAAAATTTCTACAGGTAATGTTTTTATAAGTATACCATAAAGCACCCTCCACTCCTTCACCCTGATGTACAAAAGCATATTTTACCCATATTCAACGATTTAAGTAGTGACGAGTTATCAAGCAGGTGCTTAGGAGACCACACGCAGAACGCCAATGAAAGTTTCAACGCGACTATCTGGCGTTTGGCTCCTAAACACTTTCATTGCGGCTTCAAACGAGTTGAAATTGCGGCTTATTTAGCAGCAATTATATTCAACAAAGGTTGTTCTCAGATCTTAAAAGTTATGCAAGAACTGGAGCAGCGAATCGGCAAGCAAGCTACGGATTACGCTAGCAAAGTCAATGAGCGTTGGATCGTTCGGCAAAACAGGCGCAGCTTTTCATCGACGAGAGAGGCTTGAAAGGCGCGAAAAGAGGAGAGGATGGAGCAGAATGCCATTTTTGCCAGAAACTGAAGACCTGCTGTATAGAGCTGGCATAGCAGATTAGTCTGTTAGTAGCTTTATCAAACATTTTTTTGTTACCAAAACTTTGAACGCGTTTTTGTCGAAACTTTTTTTTTCACTTTTTTTTCGGTGCCAACGATTGCTCAGAAACTATTCAACCGATCAAGCCAAATTTTGCACACGTTTTAATAACATATGACACCACTTGCTAAACCTAAAATTATTAGAAATTTCTCAAAATTAACATTTTTTTTTATCAGCGAAGAAAAACATTTTTTTTCGAAAATATCGACTTTTTTTTATTTTATGTCTGCCATTTCTACAATCCTCAACTTATAATCGAAAAATTAGGTTTACCGAGTGACTACAGGCATATACTAACTGCATCCTTTTGCGTTTCTGTTTCAGATCATTTTTCACGGCGCTACACTTGGCACCGTAAAAAAATGCCTCCACGACCATGTGGGTTCATCATGCTATATCTCCGTTAATTTTTAATATTTTTTTATTACTAAAAATGGAAAATACTCATTAAAATAGGTATAATAAACTGAAAATTTTAAAAAGATGCATTTATTTATTCCCTTTCAAAAAAATTCCGAAAAAAACTGCTCAATTTCGAGGTTCTAAATGGTTGTCCCTCCTTAAATGGATGGTGGACATTCATACAATCTCTATATAGTACAATAAGAATAAAGATTTTTTTCACGCGTCGCGGGCGGTATTTCTACGTTTCTTTATTTCATACGATAGTCACTCTTCAATGTAATATCTTTAGTGTTTTTTGTGTGGCAAGAACAATTTAAAATAAAACAAATTTCTATTTTAAAAAGCCATTTTTTGTGTAAATAATCACTATAAATAAACAGCTCTAAAAGTGTAGATTGGAATGACAGTACAATAACTTTTATTTTGATGCTGCAATACATCTCTTTCGTAAGTAGTCAGAGGAATTTAGTCTTTCCTACTAAAAATATTCGATTGAAACTTATCAAAGCCGATTAAAAATTGTTAGCATCGATTTAAATTTAAGGGGTTACCCCCAGTTGTAGCTCAATAAAAAAGGCCTTTTTCATTAATTTTTTTAAAGAAAACTACAAAACTTTTTTAAACGATTATTATATCATCATAAAGAATACATCTTGAAGAACTTTCAGTAATTTTTTTATTGCAAAATATTACATTGTTAAGTGGCAAATGGCCGCCAATGAAATAGTGTTTTTATTTATACGGTTTGCGGTGACCAACATTGCGGCAAACTGGATCATTTGAAACAAAAAATGTGGATAGATTTAGTTGAATATAAGTATAAACTTGTCTTTAATCAAAGGATTTAAAAAAATATTTATTTTTCACAAAATGGCGGACAGTCAAAGTTAATGGTTTGATTTTAACGAAAAAAAACGGCCGTTTTTTGGCTATAAAACGGCCATTTTTTTTTTTTACAAAAAATTGAACAATTAAAGATTACATTTCTATGTACTAAATAAGCCTGCAAAATTTCAAGAAGATCGGTTTATTAGTGTTTGAGTAATCTTGGTCATCGACTTCAGAAATGCCATTTCGAGAAAAACGCGTTTAAAGTTTTAATTGCCGGTTGTTTACACAACGGATTCTTCTCTTTCAACGCTCATATCTCAGTCAATTTTGTTCGGATCGACTTGAAATTTCCAGGTCATATTCTCAGATACTTATACTTCAAAAAAATGCAATTAACAAAAAATCGATTTTTTCAATATCGCAAGTGGGGGTAACCCGTTAATCTATTTTAAAACGTTTTAATCAATTATAATCAGTTTTAATCGATTTTTTTTAGCAAGGTTTACCAAAGAATTTAAATTTGTACTTGATTCAAATTTTGAGTAACTTATGTAATTAAATTGTAATAGATACAGTGTTGGACACATAATTATATGGCAACACGACCTATTACATATTAATTAAATATCAAATTTCTGATACTTTCTTTTATCATAAAGATTAATTAATTATTTATTATTATGTTTTAAATTATTTCAAGTCGAAATCCGCCAAACATTGCATCAAAACGCGTTTTGGAGTGACAATCGGCATTGACAAAAAAAAATCAAGAATCCCTCGAGTTAAACAAGGTTCCTTCTTCTATAGGCGGGCCATCGAATATTCGATCTCGATTTTAATGTATGATGGGCTTCTAAGTAACTTTTCTGCTACATTAACTCAAACTCATTGTTGAAATTTTCACAACGTATGTAATTTTTTACCTACTTAGTTCCCATGCGCACATTACTATTAAAAATTATATTTTTCTTATTGTTTAATTTACTTTCATGTGGAAACTCAAAGGTTTCTAGTGTTCCATCTGTTTCGATATCTCAACATTAAATTTTATATTTTTATAATATCTATAGAACTTCTAATTCTATAAATTGTTTTTAATTATCTTGAATTGCTTACTATTCTTAATATTTTTCTTATTTTATTTTATTTAAGAAACACTTAAATTCTATAATGATTAATTAGTTATCAAGGTTAAACATTTAATAATAATAATGAGATATATTAATGAGATAATTGCAAAAATTATTTTTGTTAAAAAGTAATTCTCAAACGTTAAATCTAACAATTTCTTGTTACGGTAACACAGCCGCACAAGAAAAAAATGCCATCTATGAAAGAGTAGACTACCTCTCTTATACCCCTTTATTTTTAAGGTCGCTGAATTCTAATTTTACGTTAGTTTGACATAATCAGGACAGATTCAAGGTCATTTCAAGGTAAACTCTTATTATGAACAATGCAATTTTTCGCTAGCAGATTCGGAAAGAGCGGAAAATTTCACGATCGGATAATGCAATTCGTAACTCTAAACTACGAAAAAGCCTCTCTCTTACTCACCTATTTTTATCATCACGTTAACAGTCACGTTTATCTTAAAACGATCTGAGAAGTGACTTCCTTTTACGTTTAAAACCTTTTTTCTTACATTTTCTCTTTAAGTTCTAGCAGAAATCTGCCATCATACTGACATCAAATCTTCCTTAGTAACTTATCATCTTTCTATACATTTGATGTCTTGAAGGTACCTCACCTCACTTCTTGCTCTTCAGTATAAGCTCCCAAGTTCCTAACACTCAGAAATTCTCTACTATTTTAGTTATTATTTCTTAACAGTTCTTAGTTTTTCTATTACCCAGGAAATTTGCTACAATTATCTCAAAAGTATCTCATGCAGCGTTTTCTTTATCATTTATATGCTTAAATAAAATTTTGATATTTAAGTATCTTTTGAATACGTGGTCCATCAAAAACCCCTTCTCTTAGTTTTTCTTCAGATAGTTTTGCGAATTGTTGTTGTAAGTACAGGTAATATTTAATTGTCGCCTGCTTTATTTAAAGCTTTAACAAATGTTTCATTGAGCCTAATGTGTTATGAAGAGGTGGAAGTAGTACTCGTTCAGAGTTGACCAGAGGTTAACGAATAACATTTTTCGAATTTGTCTTAAAAAATGTCCTTGAAGGCCTACTTTCCTTATGTAATGATTTAAACGGTCCCAACTAACCCACAAATATGAGAAGTAAAGATACTTTGTAAATCCGAATCGTTACCCTAAAATAACTGACGAAATTTTGAGACCTCTGCAAACCAACCACTTATGCTCTGCTTATTTTATTTTATTTAGCACTTATTCAAAGTCTTCGAAATTCTCTTTCAGTACTATCGAATGCGCTACTGGTACTGTAGCGTAGTCATTCGTAAAAAGTAACACTGCCTTCAGGTTTCGCGTTGAAAAATCAAAAAAAAGTTCCGATTCATCGTCTTTAAAAATATTTGGCATAAATCATCTATAAATTCATTCTCTTTTTGAATTTGCTGGCAAAAATTTGCATTGCGGCCCATAACATGAGTTGACCTTTAAATGACCTTGGACAAAACACCAGATTCGGATTTAGCGACCTGAAAAACATATAGAAGGGATGGTCTAGTCTTTCGCTCATGGCACTTTTTCTTTCCCATAGGGCTGTCTAATTTGATGTTTCTAATTTCCGATAATCTTCTTAATAATAGTTTAATACTATATTACATTTGAAAGTATTTCTCCGAGAACGCCTCCTATCCCTATTACTAATGTCAAACAAATTATTGCAAAATAAATGGCAGTATTAGATTCTATGGAAAAAAATTCATCTGAAATAGTTGCTGCAGATATTAAAGTGTATTTTTTTATTGATAATTAAAATTATTAAATAACTAACTTTTCAATTTAAAAAAACACGTTAATCAATGTTTGCCTTTTGTATTCATGTTTAATAGAAGTTATTAAAATTGCAATATTAATTGTCGAATAAATTATTATTAAAGAAATGTATTATAAAAGTTAACATAGTTATAAGAACTATTTGTTTTATAAATCGAGCTACTGAATTATCCTTAAAACTGCACAATATTTTTTCATGAAAAATTACTGCATTCCATGATTTTTTGGTCCGAATTTAATTTTTTTAGGCTCATGCACCAGAAACTCGCGTTGAATGATTTATTTGCATTTTGCGTGAGCCCACTTGAGTAACGTATTATGTCTTCGTCAATTAATCTAGTTGGATGCTTGAAAAATGCAAGTTGATTCGTGACTTCAGCTTTGCGCCATTCAAACCAACTATCAGTGCCTGTCAGACAATTTTCGTGACAAGGAGATTTATCACTCGAACAATAATGGTCCTGCGTTGCTATTATAGCTTTTGTCATCTCTTTGATAGAATTTATACGAGGGTAGTCTGAAAAGTTTCCGACCTAACACAGATACAAGACATTTTTTCTTAATTTTTTTTTTATTTCTCAACATAGTCTCCTTGCAATTCTACACACTTCTCCCAGCGATGCTCCCATCTCTTTAACCCATCCAAATAGTACTCGGCGTTTTTCTCTGTAAAATGACTGTTCACTTTGGGAGCCACAAGGAAAGGGGAGAGGAGAGCGAGCGCAACGGAGAGTTACGCTGTACGCTCCCGCGAGGAAAGTCAAGCCTGCGAAGTAGAGAGTTTTCCCGCGTTTTGAAAGTGAGTATCGCTAGTGAGTTGCAGCCAGTGTGAATGAGTGCGAGAGAGAGAGAGAGAGAGAGAGAGAGAGAGAGTTGCAGCCAAGGTGAAGGAGTGCGAGAGAGAGAGAGAGAGAGTTGCAGCCAAGGTGAAGGAGTGCGAGAGAGAGAGAGAGAGAGAGAGAGAGAGAGCAAAAGAGTGCATATAATAGTTTATTAAATTTATTTTTGTGCGAGGTATACAGGGCGCATATAGCTATTTCGGCTACGACGTGGTGCCTCGTCACAAATGTTTCTCTCAACTTCAGATAAAAACATGATTTCAAGCAGTTCTCCTGCTAAAATTAAGTTTTTTGCTTGCACAGAATTAAAAATATATCAATTTAAAGCTACGAAAGGAAATGGCTATGATTTGTCATTGAGAGAACTAAATACTTTTCTTGGCATTATAATTTTATCATCATGTAATATAAGAAAATCGCAAATAGAATATTGGTCGACAGATCCGTATTTGACATGTGATATCGTTACCAGATCTACGAGTCAAAATACTTTTGAGATATTAAAAAGTAAACTGAAGTTCTGCAAACTGGAAGATAAAAATGACTCAGATAAAGTTTATCGCGTTCAACCAACAGTGGAAATTTTCCAAAAGAATATAATGAGATTTGGTTTGTTTTGTACAGCATTGTCAATCAACGAGATGATGGTGAAGTATTACGGTAGATGTAAATTAAAGCAATTCATAAAATCAAAGCCGATACGATTTGGTATAAAACTTTGGGGCTTGTGTGGTGTGAATGGATATGTTTTTAATTTTGATATCTATTGTGGAAAGAATGAGAAAGTTGACAAGTTATCTAAATGTGCATTAGGAAGTCGAATTGTCCTGCATATGCTTGAAAATTTATTAAAAAATACTTCTTTTCGCAAACTTCAACAATTTAATGTCTATTTTGATAACTTATTCTGTTCTCCAGACTTACTAGTCCATTTGAAAAAGATCAGACTTCAAGCAACCGGTACAGTAAGGGAGAACAGAATAAGTGTGACAAACGTCTTAGAGAAAAAGGCACCTAGAGGCACTTATTTAGTGCAACATGATAAAAGTAGTAGAATCAATTTTATCACTGCTTAAGATTCAAAACCAGTTTTTATCCTATCAACCGCAGCTGGTGTCACTCCACAAAGTAATGTCAACAGATATAATAAGGAAGAGAAAAATAAAGGAATTTTACGATTTTCTAATGCATTTACAGTATACAATAAATACATGGGTGGAGTTGACTTACACGATCAGTATTGTAATAGCATCTTGCCCATTATTCGATCTAAAAAATGGACGTAGATAATTTTTGTGAGAATAGCACAAGTGGCTATTACAAATGCTACAGTTTTATGAAACACTGTCAACCCTGGAAAAAAGCAAGGGATAAAAGAATTTGCTGTGAAAATCTGCAAATATTATTTAGAGCGACAGCATTTCAATCATCAGTTGGAAAAAATGAACAAAAAAAGAAATTGCTCAATAGAAAGATGTCCAGTAAGATCAATGAAGTATTGCATTCAATGTGATAATTCGTAGTATTGTGATAAATGTTTTATAAAAACTCATGGGCAAGAAAATTGAAATCAGGTCGAAATTTTGCATGTATACTTTTTTAAAATATAAAAACACTAAAAAAAAATCAAGAAAATATAAAAAAAAAACACACAAAGCTAAAAAAAAAAATGAAGAAAAAACAAAAAAAAAGGTTTTCAATAAAGTCCACCTCCACGTGGTGAAAACCGGGCAACGTTGTGTTTATTATAGGTGCCAGCGGCTATGGACTACAGTGATTTTCAGATTTCCATATTTTTTTACTCAAGAAGTATCAACTTTTCGAAGAAATTGTATAAAATAAAAAGTGCTTGAAATTGATCAAGAAATATGCAGAAATTTTTTCAGAATCAAAATAAATTTTTTTTAGTTTTCAGTAATTTGCACAAACAAATTTTCAAATATGTTAACAAAATCATCTGAAACGGCTCCAGTTTATTCTTTGATGAATTTTAAGAACTTATTATTCTAACTTTTTTGCTTAACCTCTTAGTTCTCTAGTTAGAGCGCCCGAAAGATTTTGAATGAAATTTTTCATTACGGGCGCCATTTTGGATCATCCAAAAGAGATTTTGAAACTCAAAGTGGTCTTTTTAAAGCCAAGATGTCAAGCATACTTTTTTTGAACTTTTGAGGTGACTGCACAACGATACGTAGAAAAAAATGGAGTTAAAGAAAAGTTTTTTTTTATTTTTCGCGTTTTTTTTGCTTTGACCTCATTTCTGAGGGTTAAATAATTTTTTTCTCATTTTAACAGTAACCATTCGAAAGATCGATAAAAAATCTTAAAAATTCATGTGCTTCAAAATTTTTTAGACCGGAATTGATCCCCTCTAGAGAGCTCTAAAATGAACGATGAAAAACGTGTCCCGTAGGCGTTAATGTGTTAATTCAAATTTTTTACTCACACGCATAAGGCTACTGGTTCAGCGCACAAAAATTCATCTTGAAATTTATCGCACCAATAATCTCGTTAAGCCAATCTTTTGTTGAAGCTACTAAAAACTAAAATCCCAATAAATTTGTTCAAGTCATCCAGAGAAATTTCATATCCATATGATGTAGTACAGTCAATAAAATGATTTTTAAATTCAAAGGAAAAGGCAAATTCGAACATTTGACTCAAAGAACTATCTAATATTTTTTTACGATTGCTATTTTTCAAAAATATTTCATTTTCTTGAGACTTACAAAACTTTGTTTCGACATCAACCCATTCATAAACATGATTTTCCTCTAATTTTTTTTGAGAATCGGTGTACGAATCTATGACTGTTTTAAATGATTTCAAAAGGCCAAAGTCTATTTTATCTTCAACATTAGTTTTATTATTATCATCTTCAGAATCATTTTCTGATTTCAGAAAAGAATCAGATCCTCCAGAATAATCATGTGGTATTACAGAAACATCATAATATTCCTTACATTCCGCAATTTCAACTTCAACTTGGCGAGTTCTTTTTCTATAACTACAACTATTTCTTTTAGGCATTGTTAATCTATATTACTAACATTCTATAAGTAAAACTTAACTTGTTGAAAAAAGCCTTTGTATATAATATATGTAACATATTATATATAAAAAGCTAATTCAAACTTGATTTATTGTGGACAAATATATTTTCTAACGTGCAATGTAAAAGTCTTTAGAAATTTTACATATTTTTTTGTATTATTTTAATTTTAATTATGAAATCAAAAAAGTGTGTAAATTTGACTCCTTCCTACCATAGGCATGACGGGTGTTCTTCCACCAGAAGTTTTTGGCTGAGCGCATGTCAGAGTACGAGGTGTTTAATTTTTTGAACATCATATTTATCGTATTTGAGGGAGACTTTCCTCCCACGTGTCTGATAAGGTACTTAATATTCATTAATTATTATAAGATGTGTAAATATATCTATCATATATTTTTTTTTTTTTTACAGGTCAGAGCTACTTTCATTCCCGGAGCTATCTCCTAACTGCTTCTCACCGAACGTTTTACTTATTTCTTTTCTTCATACTTTTTCTTATTATTGTTTATTCGTCCTTGTGTGTTTTTTCTAATTTAGGCTAACGCTGTACTCTAACTACAGAGCTTTAAATAATTGCGGCTGTGTGCTTTGAGCACACCTAATTGGTAGGTTTGTCTAATTTTTTATTTTCTCTGTTTTTTATTGATTATATAATTTTTTTTTTTTTTTTTTTTTTTTTTTTTTTTTTTTTTTTTTTTTTTTGTATCGTAGGCTTGTTCTATTGCCTCCAGTTGCGAGTCCCGTCAAGCAATGCGGCCTTTGTCGACTAGATAAAGTTTGTGTCTATCGTGAGTAACTGGACAGGGATCCCTTACTTGTAAAAAAAAAAATATAGTTTTCTTATTCTAATTGATTTTTTTCTCAATTTTACCGGCTCCTCTTTGTTGTTTTCACCTTTATGAGCTGCACCCGAAGCGTCCAGCGTTACTACGAGATTATAATGGGTGCCAGGTATTGATACACCTTATGCTCCTGAGCCTGTTGATGAAGATTGGTTTGCTTTATATCTTCTTTCCTATTAGGAAATGGAAATTGGCAACGCGAAAGTGATTTTTTTTACGTCGTCTAGGAATGACATAATCTTTACTAAAAAAATTATCTATGTAAATTGTGCGCTGCGCTTGTGTTTCTTTTTGTATTTATAAGTGAGTGCTGGCGTTTGTATGCGTATTTGTATATATTACGAATGCGTGATAAAAATTTATATATATATAATGAAACATCGTTCAATAAGTCCCGAGACTAACAACAAAAACAACATTTTTTTTCAAAAATCATTTTTATTCATCAATATAATCTCCTTTTAGAGTGATACAATCTTTCCAACGACTTTCCAACTTTTCTATACCATGTTTATAGAAGGATTTATCCTTTGCTTCAAAATAGGCTTCAGTTTCGGCAATGACCTCCTCATTCGAGCCAAATTTTTTTCCCTGGAGCATTTTTTTGCGATCAGCAAAGAGCCAGTAGTCGCTGGGGGCTAAATCTGGCGAATACAGGGGGTGGGGAAACAAATCAAAGCCCAATTCGTTCAATTTTGCCATTGTTTTCATGGACTTGTGGCATGGTGCATTGTCTTGGTGAAAAAGGATTTTTTTCTTCTTCATGTGCGGTCGTTTTGCTGCGATCTCCTCCTTCAAACGTACCAATAAGTCAATATAATAATCACTGTTGATCGATTTACCTTTTTCCAGGTAGTCAATGAGAATCACGCCATGACTTTGCCAGCAGACTGCTGCGTTGTTAGACGCTTTGGGCGGCTTTCGCCAGCCATGCGCCACTCAGATGATTGCCGATTCGACTCCGGAGTGAAATGATGTATCCATGTTTCATCCATGGCCACGTATCGACGCAGGAAATCCTTTTTATTGCGAGTAAATAGCGATAAACAGCTCTCTGAATCGTCGACTCGTTGCTGTTTTTGTTCCACTGAAAGCAATCGCGGCACCCACTTGGAAAAAACCTTTTTCATGCTCAATTTTTCATGAAGGATTGTAAATACGCTTCCAGATGATATCTGTGTCATTTCTGCAATCTCATGGACCTTCACTTTGCGATTTTTCATCACAATTTTTAACACTTCACTCACATTTTCCTGTGTAACGGCTTCCAATGGCCTACCCGAACGTTCCGCATCGTTTGTGTCCGTACGACCACGTTTAAACTCAGCATACCAACGACAAATCGTTGGTTTGGGTGGAGAGGAGTCCGGGTAATGTTTTTCAAGCCATTGCTGGGCTTCTACGGTGTTTTTACCCATTAAAAAACAATGTTTTATCAACACGCGAAACTCGCTTTTTTCCATTTTTCAAACAAATTACAAAGTGACTTTACTCTAACCTCGATAACTCTGCTGTCTGTGATCCGATCGACGTGAAATTTTTACAGGTCTCATGTAAAGGTTCGCACTCTATAAAAACGTGGCCAGTTTGGTACTACTAGCACCATCTCTGGGTTAGTCTCGGGACTCATTGAACGATGAGTTATATATAAACAAAAATTTCCCATTTATCATAACCTTCTCAATATTTTTTGATTTTTGTATTTCATTTGAAAAAGATTATTATATATTTTTGATGTGAAACATCTAATGACACATGTCGGTGTTTAGGAGTAAATGTGAAAGAAACAAGGTCGTGCGAGGTGATACTCGAAAAAGTGCACAACTCTTCCTATAAAATGTATACGTGTATCTGCATGTAAGAGTGCGCGCTTATGTGAGTAGCTTGGCCCGTAGGCAGCACTTCCCTCTGCACTGCGCTGTACTGTAAGTAGAGAAGGTAGCGCGTATAGCGTTACAATTTTTTGCTCTTTCAACATCCTGGGTCATAAGTAGTGATTCTTATTCTAAAAAATCACTATGGTCTCAAAGTAATATTGTATATAGAGTTGAAGGACAAAATTATTAGCACCATTGGGTGACCCCCTCTGCCCTCTTCAACTTTTGTCGGAAACATTTTTTTGAATTCTGCTCTAGATTCCTAAAAATTAAGGTAGGGAAATTAAAAAAGTTCACCATGTATTTTCCCAATAGAGATAAATAAAAGTATACACAGTATGTCGAAAAAGTTCCCGAACTTGTGAAATAAAAAATCGAAAATTACATCTAAAGAAATTTATTGCAGTCAACTTTCAACATAGTCCCCTTCCCTAGATATACACTCATTTGAGCGCTCCATGAGTGATTCGAAGGCTCTCTGGTACTCCTCTGAAGTTATCGCTGTGAGACGCTCGATGCAAGCTGCTTGAATGCTCGGTACATCTTCAAAAAATCGTCCTTTCAAGGCCATTTTTAGCTTGGGAAATAGGAACAAGTCGGCTGGAGCCAGATCTGGCGAGTATGGGGCGTGATTGATGCGTGGGATCTGATTTTCAGCGAGATAACGCTTTACAATGTTCGAAGAATGAGCAGGCGCATTGTCATCCAGCAAACTCCACGATCCCGGTTTCTTGTACTCGGGCCTGATGCGATTAATCCGGCGCTTCAGACGTTTTAACACCTCTACGTAATACGCAGCATTCACAGTAGTATTTGGGGGCACAAATTCTTTGTGTATCAGGCCTTTTGAGTCGAAGTAAGCGATGAGCATCGTCTTTACCCGTGATTTTTGTTGGCGCACTTTTTGAGGCCTCGCACGGCCCGGACTGAGCCAAGCGGATGACTGGCGCTTCGTGGAAGGATCGTATTGAAAGCACCAAGTCTCGTCTCCAGTCACAATTCAGGTTAGAAAGCCCGGAGTGATGTCGCAAGTCTCGATAAAATCTTGACAACATTGGATGCGAGTTTCTTTCTGCTCTGGTGTGAGAAAGTGCGGAAGCAATCGGGAGCAGACCTTCCTGCGGTTCATTTTTTCTTTCAAAATCAACGCGACGCTATCCTTGCTCATGTTCAGTTCGTCTGCCAACATTCTGAGAGACATGTGGCAATCCTGCTTCAATAGCGCGCGGACGCGAGCCTCGTTTTCGTCGGTAACAGCTGTTGACGGCCAGCCGCTTCTCTCGTCATCTTCTAACGACTCTCTACCCTTCTTGAACCGACTGAACCACGTGTAAACAGTTGTACGCGACACTACACCTTCACCGTAAGCCGAATCGACTATTTTTTTCGTTTCCGCGAAAGTTTTTTTAAGTTTATAGCAGAATTTAATTGCGCCACGATGTTCAAATTTCTCATCCATCGTAGAGCTTGCACTGAGGTACTAAACACACGTTCTCTCAAGCACGTCTATCTCGGCAACTAATGAACGGATACTGGTGAAAAAATTCTCAGACACTCCAGAGGGATGTAGCAACATAGTACCGGTGTAGTCCAAGAGGTGGCGCCACTCGTACAAGCGCTACAAAATAAGTTCGGGAACTTTTCCGACATACTGTGTATATAAAATTGTTAGAATTATTAATTATTTCGAGCTACTTCCATGGCACAGAATGGTACTTTTGGAGAATTTCGGTAATTCTGAAAAACGACTTCAAAATGCCATGGAAAGAATTGATCATTTTGAGAAACTTGTAGTATACAGTATGGTCATTTTGAGGCAGTTCCTCGAAAGTAGTCTATTAGGTGTACAACTTTGCTTCCGCCGTTTTGCAATAGATGGCTGTAGCGGTAAGTAGTAGTTGAAATAAATAGATCATAGATGTCATACAATAAGCTTAGGTATTTGTAAACATAACGCCATCGAAATATTAGTCGATTTGTGTCTGCATCATAAAGTTATTCTCGATTAAACATGTCAGCTTACGAGCCAAATTCTCGTCATTTGCGGGAGGTTTTAATTTTCTGCTTTAATATGAAGAAATCTGCGACTGAGGCTCATCGAATGCTCTCAAATACCTATGGTGAGGCCGCTATTAGTGAAAGAACGTGCCGAGAGTGGTTTCAACGCTTCAAGAACGGCGATTTTAACGTCGAAGACCAGCATGGCGGTGGAAGAAAGAAGGTTTTCGAAGATGCAGAATTGGAGGCATTACTTGATCAAGACTCGTGTCAAACGCAACAAGAATTGGCAGGATCATTGGGAGTGACGCAACAAGCCATTTCAAAACGCCTGAGAGTCATGGGAATGATTCAGTGTAACGTCGGTAAACGACCTCCGTTTTTTTTCCTGTGTTAAGTCGATAAGTATTCTCTCTGCTTTATTTTTTCCTGCCCTTGCCGATTAGCGGGAAAGCGCTTCGATCTCATCGACCACTTGTGTCGAACTATAGTAAATTTTTTCCTCCAATAAAAGTTTTTCCCTCCAAAACTGACTTAACACGCGGGCTAGAGACACGTTTCGTTGTGGAAGACACCCTAAGCGTGGGCCAAGATTTTACGAGTTTTCCCGGAACGGTAAAGAAAAGGGACATGCGCTCGAGTCTAGCGTAAGAATGGCAAGCTGAACACGTGCGCGTCAATTCGGCGCCGAAAACTATAAAACTGTCCCATAAACACCGTTTTTTCTACCCATAGTTTTCCTATCTAAAAATACGTATTTTCTTTTTTCGAACTTGCCCTGCGTAATACAATTATAATGTTATGCAATATTTTTAAATTGTTTTATTATCGCAAATTATAACTGCAACCTTTACTTACCGATACATTGCGCAGGTAGCGCAATAAAACAATAAATAGATTACTAGAATAGAAGACCTCGGTAAATAAATTAAGTAACTGTTCTAAACCAAAAATATATTGAATAGTATTTAAATAAAATAAAAAGTAAAATGTTTAATGAAAAGTATAAGAATTGCGATTTCCAAAAATACCTCACAAGGTATACTTTTTTTTATATACAAAATAAATTCCAGAATAATTATTTAAAATCCGAAAAGAGAAAAACATAGAAAATAATAAATAAAATTACTTATTAAAATTGTCAAACATATATCAAGTACAAATTCAAATTTTATAAATAATTTAAAATTCAAAAAAATAAGTTTCTAACAGTTATATAATTTATTTTGCCTGTTTTTTTTTATAACTTACGACAAGTTTACATTTTTAATATTATAAAAGGCTAATTGCTTTCGAATAAATTGAACACGTATATCCAATAAAAAAAAAACGCAACTGCTATCTTTAAATTTAATTGAATTATACTTTAAAATAATGCGGCCGATTTTTCTTTCAAATTATATACATATAAAAATACATACTATATATATTATAAAAAGTGAATTATACAAAAAACCTACAATAACCTTTCACGATAAAATTCATTACAAACGGCTTGACCATGTTCGTTTTCAATTAAAATATTGAACAAATAACAAATAATCTTTCTATTCCTTTTTTTTTTAAATGAAAAGATATAAAGAAACACACGTTTTCTTTATTCGTGAATAATAAATTTTTAATTATAAATGTGTAAGATAATGAAAAATTATAAATATATCGTTTTATCTTTTAAGTTTAAACTACATTGTTAAAGAATTATTTTTTTTGAATAAGAAAAACATCGTCAATCAATTCAAATTCAATATATCTGTGTATTAATTTTAATAAAATAATTAGTTTTAAAATTTATTTTTTTTTAACATGTAAGTAATAAAACTTCAAAATTAAGATTATTGAGTTTGAATTGGTAAAGATGTACATTGATTCTTTTTTTTTGACCTTAATTTTAATACAATATTATTACAAAAATATTTTAATTCTTAGCTTTGAGAGATTTTGAAGTTTAAATTAATGCAAGTTTATCAAGAATAAAATATGATTTGTATTTTAATAGACTATTTATATATTTAAGACATCTGCATATTAATATTAATAAAGTTAATAAACTTATTTATAAAATAATTTTATTGACACTACCTTTTTTCTATTCACAACAATTTATTTCTACAATAAAATCAATAACTAACTCGATTTATTAAGCCAAATAATATAACAACTTTATTTGTTTAATATTGTATTTAATCAGGAAACATTAATGACAAATTTTAACATATGTATAGAAAAATTAAGATGGTATGTGAAAAATTACATTCATATTAAAATTAATATAAAAATCTTTAACAATGTATTATGCGCACTAGAATCTAAGTTGATTTTTACATTTAAATAAAAAATTATGCGAAAGAAAACGCGCATGAAATAAAAAAAAATATATGTAATTATACGTTTTATGTAAAACTTAAATACAAAAAAAATATTATTATACATAATAATGATTAATTTAATTTTAAGATTAATATAAAAATAAAATGTTTTGTAAAATTAACATTACCGAAACTCCTAATAAGAATAATATTTTTTTTTTGTTTGTTACTCTTAAGCTAAAAGTATATTTAAGTTTGAATTTGAATTAGAAATAATTATTATAAAGTTATTTTAGAATTATATCTTAGAACTTATTAGTTAAAATTATTCTTTTTATTAACTATGTAAAAAAAAAAAATTTTTATTTTAAAATTATAATTATATTCAGAATCAAACAATAAGATTAAAACTGTAAGCCGTTTTTATAATTGTCATAACTTTTATGTAATAATGATGTCAAATTATACCTTACACGTAAAGCTAAAATTATTTTAAAATACAATATGATATTTTGCTCAAATTTAGTTTATATTAATTCAATAAAAAAAGGTGACAATTATCATTATTTCTAATAAGATACAGACAATTATAGAAACATATATTTAAATTAAACTCTTTGTAAAGAAAATTTTTGAACTAATATAGATGCTAACATAACAGAATAAACTTAAGCATTATAATAAAATCTTTTTATAACAAACTAAAAAAAAATATACCAGGAATGAACAATAATTGTAATTATTGTTAGAATTAAGCTACGAAGACGATTCTTTTTCGTAGCCTAGTTCAAATTTTACGTAAAATATTATAATAAAATGAATATTTATAAAACATAAATAATAACATTAGTTTTAAGTTATTATACAATTTTGTAAAACTGGACAATCCCCTCTCAATCTCTCTCTCTCCGACTTCAAGACGACACACCCTCGCAGAGGCTTTCCACGCCCTCTCAGACAGGCCCTCCGAGGAGAAGGGGGCCCGAAAATCTTACCCTCTCCAGAAATTTTCCGAAAAAAGGATTCGTTCGGAGCTACTTCTAAAAAACGTATAAATATCGCGCAAGATTTTCAACAAGCAGCAGACCTCAGGCAGCACTCGAGGGACACGAAACTCTACTACAAGGAATCATTTCCACGCAACTACTTAGAAGTATCAAGAGAGCAACGGCAGCCGAAGGCAATTCTTTTTCAACGTATAAGCTGTTCTTTTCAGAACAAATTAAAACTATTCATTGGGCATAATCCCAGAAGCAGAAGAAGCAGAAGAAGCAGAAGAAACTACACAGAGGGAGAGAAGCAGCAAACTACACAGAGGGAGAGAAGCAGCAAACTACCGAGAGAGAGAGAGAGAGAGAGAGAGAGGACTCTTCCAGTTAGACCGACACCTTAAAAATAAAGAAAGTAAGTTTAAATTTAAAAATTGCTGTCCTTTTTTTTTCTTTCTTTCTACATCTAACTCTATCCTCCTACAGAGTATTGGCCGAAAAGCGGCCGATTACTCTGATCCAAAAATACGTTTGTTAGGACCTCGTCCAGAGTAGGGCTCGAGCCTGCTTCCGATTTGGGAAGAGAGGCTCTCGCAACTGCTCAATCCCGCACTTCACACCTCTCCTCAAAACTCTTGCGAAATTTCCTCTGCCACCCCGAGCCCTTAAGCTTCACTGCTTAGGCTCGAAAACGGCAAAAATTGCAGTGTAGACTGAAAATCAGTCTGAGTAGCGTACCGACGTTACATCAGAAACAAGGAAATTAGGTGCCGTACGAGTTGAAGCCGAGAGATGTTGAACGGCGTTTGTGTCTTTGTGAACAGCTGCTTGCAAGGCAAAGACGGAAGGAATTCCTGCATCGCATTGTGACTGGGGACGAAAAATGGGTTCACTACGATAATCCCAAGCGCAGAAAATCATGGGGATATCCCGGCCATGCTTCCACGTCCACGGCTAAACCGAATATTCACGGTTCCAAGGTCATGCTCAGTATTTGGTGGGACCAGCTCGGCGTAGTGTATTATGAGTTGTTAAAACCGACTGAAACAATCACAGGCGATTGTTATCGAACGCAATTAATGCGTTTGAACTGAGCATTGAAAGACAAACGGCCGCAATACAACGAGAGACATGATAAAGTGATTTTACAGCATGACAATGCTCGACCCCATGTTGCGAAAGTGGTCAAGACATACTTGGAAACTTTGAAATGGGAAGTCCTACCCCACCCACCGTATTCTTCAGACGTTGCTTCCTCGGACTATCACTTGTTTCGATCAATGGCACACGGCCTGGCTGACCAGCACTTCCGGTCTTATGAAGAAGTAAAAAATAAGATCGATTCGTGGATCGATTCAAAAGATGACTAGTTTATTTAACGCGGGATTCGTATGCTGCCCGAAAGATGGGAGAAAGTAGTGGCCAGCGATCGACAATACTTTGAATTATAAATGTATAGCCAGTTTTTTACAATAAAGCCTCGGATTTCGGAAAAAAACGGCGGAAGCAAAGTTGTACACCCAATATATAAAATGACTATGTTGAGGAACTGCATCTCGAAAGTAAAAATAACTAAGTGGACAGGAGAGATAGAAAATAAATTTTTGAATATACAGGATGTCGCATAAGTCCTGGAACGGCTGTATATTTCCTAAGGTGGGGTATATCGGAAAATGGTCAAGGTCAGTTCTTAAGTAATTCTCAACGAAGAATTCAATGTTAACCTCTATTTTGACCTTGACGATGTTCTTCAAGGTCATTTGAAGGTCAGGTCATTTTTTTTAAATGGAAACTTCCTTTTTTGATATTAGCAATCAAAAGAGCGGGAAATTTTACGTTCAAATATGTACTTAGGTCATAAGGAAACGTTGACCTTAAAGATCAGCCAAGGCCATTTAATCATGAACCAGGTCTCGTTATCTTTTGGCAAAAGAACTCCCCAATTTTTTTTTTAACCGATACATTATAATATGTGACATCATTAAGGTCACGCCTACAGTCAACACTTCATAAACCTTGCTAATTTTAGAAGATAAATAGTGTAATATAAGTAGGTATTGTCAAACTCTCAGGTTAAGATGCAATAAAAGTTTATCTCTCTTTAACTCCTCCAAAATATTATATTGTTTATTTTCAATGTAATTTATAAGATAGTTTGGCTTATAACATACGTAAACATACGACCTCAACCGATTACGATAAGAGACTTATGAAAAAAGATACTGTGAAATAGACTAAAATAGAATAGAATAAAATTTAATGAAATTTTAGGAATTTTTTATACAACGTTAAATTAATATACACAGTATGCCGGAAAAGTTCCCGAACTTATGAAATAAAAAATCGAAAATTACATCTAAAGAAATTTATTCCAGTTAACTTTTAACATAGTCCCCTTCCCTAAATATCAGGCCTTTGGAGTCGAAGCAAGCGATGAGCATCGTCTTTACCCGTGATTTTTGTTGGCGCACTTTTTAAGGCCTCGCACGGCCCGGACTGAGCCAAGCGGATGACTGGCGCTTCGTGGAAGGATCGTATTGAAAGCACCAAGTCTCGTCTCCAGTTACAATTGAGGTTAGAAAGCCCGGAGTGGTGTCGCAAGTCTCGATAAAATCTTGACAACATTGGATGCGAGTTTCTTTCTGCTCTGGTGTGAGAACGTGTGGAACAAATCGAGAGCAGACCCTCCTGCAGTTCGTTTTTTCTTTCAAAATCAATGCGACGCTATTCTTGCTCATGTTCAGTTCGTTTGCCAACATTCTGAGAGACATGTGGCAATCCTGCTTCAGTAGCGCGCGCACGCGAGCCTCGTTTTCGTCGGTAACAGCTGTTGACAGCCGGCCGCTTCTCTCGTCATCTTCTAACGACTCTCTACCCTTCTTGAACCGACTGAACCACGTGTAAACAGTTGTACGCGACACTACACCTTCACCGTAAGCCGAATCGATCATTTTTTTCGTTTCCGCGAAAGTTTTTTTAAGTTTATAGCAGAATTTAATTGCGCCACGATGTTCAAATTTCTCATCCATCGTAGAGCTTGCACCGGGGTACTAAACGCACGTTCACTCGAGCACGTCTATCTCGGCAACTAATGAATGGATACTGGTGAAAAAATTCTCAGACACCCCAGAGGGATGTAGCAACATAGTACCGGTTTCGTCCAAGAGGTGGCGCCACTCGTACAAGCGCTACAAAATAAGTTCGGGAACTTTTCCGACATACTGTGTATGGCTATAAAGTTATTCAATAAAATTGCCATTAGCAGCAATAACCTCTTCGATCCGGGTCCGGAAACGATTACGTGCCCGAATCAAATGCTTCTTGTTCATATTGACCATAACGGCATTAATAGCAGTCTTCAGCGAAGAAGTGGTGTTATGAGGACACTTATTGGTCTCACACACAACTACGCCCCATACGTAATAATCCAAAGGATTAAGGTCTGGGGAGCTAGGTGGCCATAGATTCGGTGTTATGTGGTCATGAAAATTTTCGGCCATCCAATCTTGTGTCACCATCGCTTTATGTGGAGGAGCAGAGTCTTGTTGAAAAATGTATGGTCTGCCTCCGCTTACATTGTCTATCCAGGGTTTCACTACCGTCTCCAAAACCTCGATGTATGCAGCAGAGTTCACTCGAAGTCCTTGAGTAAAAAAGTGTTGTGGTATAACACGTCTTTCGTTGCTGACAACACTTAAAACCATAACAGTGGCTGGAAATTTTGTGTGCATAGCAACAGAAACCTCCGTAGGATTTGAACATAGCCATCTGTCATTTCTGCGATTGGTCTTTTGATGTTGGTCAAAATTTTTTTCGTCGGAAAAAAACCATAATATTTTGGACGCCTCAGGGTGTTTGATTTTGTTTAAAAGACGTTTTGATCGGAGAACTCTCTGTTCCCATGTTCGTTCCGACATGAACTGTCCTCTGCGCATCACGTAACACTTATACCGAAGGTCTTCGTGGACAACTCTACGAATAAGGCGCTCAGAAACATGAAGCTAACTCGCAAGGACCCTCATTGATTTTGAAGGGTCCTCGTCTATAATCGCTTGCACTTGCTCTAAAAATTCTGCAGATTGGACAGTGTCAGAACGTTGTTCGTGCTTTTTGCGTTTTGCAACCGATTCTGTATCGCCTCCTGATGCTTCCAATTCACGGCGAACCTTATGCACGAATGAACGGGTGCAATTAAGAAAACTAGAGATCTCTAAATCTGTATGGTTCGCACATATAGCGACGATGACAGCATGTCTCTTCATTTCTTGAGTGATGTTGTAGTCCGCCATTTCTTATCTGAAAAGGAAAAAAAATAAAAAAAAAAATTCGCGAAGTTATAGTCACATTTATGCATGTCCTCAAATACCATACGCATCCTGTACAATAATGTTAAATCTATTACATTAAAAATTTATCAAGATGTGACTTAAACATGTAAAAAATAGTATGAAGTTGAATAAATAAACTTTCTAAGAGTAAAATCTATTTATTTAGTTGTATTAAGTTTATTAAGTAGGTATAAAAAAGAACTGGTTAATTACATTATAAGTTGATTATTTTTAAAATGGACTAATTATATTGTAAAGAAATGTATTTTTTTTTATTATATAGGCGTTGTAAAAATTTACAAAGATGTAATTCTGAAAAATGTTAAAAATAGTATTATGTTAAATAAATTAGTTTTCTTACATTAAAATCTATTCATTTAGTATCCATATCAAATTTTCAATACATTCTGTCAAAGAAGTACCGGGAATTGACGATTTAAATCTGGCGGGGCAATTTAGGCAGGTACAATTTTTTTTCTAGATTGGTACAACTGTCCTTAATGACTATGCCAAGTTTGAGCGGAATCTGTCAACGAATGTGTTTACACTAGCTGGTTAAGTCAGTCGATGTCAATAGTGCGTGCCGATTTTTTACAATGGGTGATTACGTTAAACAAAGAATTTGTCTAAAATTATGTGTTGCGAATGAAATTTCGTGTGCCGATGCATTGAAAATGTTGCTTTTGGGCAACAAAAGGCTTTTGGTGATGAAGCACTATCGAAAACCCGTGCGTATCAGTGGTACAAAGCCTTCAAGGAGGGTCGTGAAGTCGTCGAAGACTTGCCTCGTTCCGGACGCCCATCGACGGCTTCGACTGCAGATAACGTCGATAAAATTAAGGAAATGAAGCTTGAAACCCGTCATACCAGCTTGAGAGAGATAGCACATGAACTTGAGATATCCCATGAGTCCACACGTATGATTTTAATTGATATTTTGGGCATGAGAAAGGTAGCCGCAAGACTCGTTCCAAAAGAGCTTAATTTTCTTAAAAAACGCTATCGCGAATAGGTCGCTTTGGACATGCTGGATCGTGCCAATTCCGATCCCGCATTCATGGAATGCATTATTACTGGTGACAAAACGTGGGTGTACGAGTACGATATGCAAACAAGCCAGCAAGCATCGGAATGGGTGGGAAAAAACGAGCCGAAACCGAAGAAATCACGCCAAAGCCGCTCAAAAGTGAAGGCGATGCTCATTGTTTTCTTCGATATCCGTGGCGTGGTGCACTACAAATTCGTTCCAGAGGGTCAGACGATAAACAAAGAGTATTACCTAGGCGTTATGAAACGTTTGCGTGAGCGTATCCGTAAGAAGCGGCCAAATTTGTGGGCGAACAACTTGTGGATTTTGCACGACAATAACGCCCCGTCTCACCGAGCTACAATTGTGACCGACTTTCTCGCCAAAAACTCAACAAACACGCTTGAACAACCACCGTATTCGCCGTATTTGGCTCCCTGTGACTTCTTTCTCTTCCCAAAACTTAATTTGCCGCTCCGTGGCACCCGTTTTCAGTCAATTAAAGCCATAAAACAAAATTCGGCGCGCGAGCTGAAGGCCATCCCGGAAAGCGCCTATAAAAAATGTTTTGATGATTGGAAGTGCCGTTGGCATGGATGTATCGGAGCAAATGGAGCCTATTTTGAAGGCGACCCAATAAATTTTGATTATTAAACGTAAAAATGTTGTTTTAATTTAAAATTCCCAGTACTTTTTTGACAGACAGTATGTTTTGTTCTGAACATTATTTTCTCTGATATTTAATTTATATTAAATCTTCAATATCAAATTTTGAATTAAAAAAGGAAACTTTAGATAATGATAAACTAAGACTATAAAAAATTTAGTTACTTATTTTTTAAATTAATTTTGCTTATCCTGTTGTAAATTTATACGGATTTTAGCAAAAAAAATTAATATTATTTTTGTCTGAAATTAAAAAAATACCAAATATATTTTAATTTTGTATTGTGGAGGCTTCTACATAATTCTATATAGTTGTTCGAAAAAAATTTTATTTCTTTCAAATTTTTGCTATTACAATATAAGATAATAAAGGTGGAAATTAAAAAAAAAATTAAAAAATAAAATTTCTCTCATTTCTTTCTAACATACTATTGTATGTATGTAACTAACAAAACGTATGAAAAAATATTTCAAACGAAAAAAAAATTAATATTGGGATTTGAACCTAGCTACTTATTTAGAATATTTCAACCTCATGACTCTACCAGTTGAGCTATTGTAAAAAGTCTAAATAGAAATATGTATTACAAATTGTAATATATAAGTTGTACCCCTCGGAAGTTTATTGTTTTAATTTCCCTCTCTATGCTTTGTCAATGCTCCGCCCATAATTGTAGCACCAATCAGGAACGAGTAGACAGAGAAAGAAAAAGGAGTCTCCGATCTTCTTTCTCTTTCTTTGGCTAAGACAGGATTGAAGCCCGTTCGCTCACTCAATGTATATTATCTCTATGTGAGAAAGACCAATTTTGACCTCGGAATTTGAAAGAACGACCCAAAAAATTGTCGACAATGAAGTTTCATTAAAAAATATTGATTTTAAATTAGTTTGGTAACACGTCAAAGTTGGTGAAAAATTTCCTTGCATTTGGGAGTTAATGGGTTAAGTAGGGTATATTCTACATTCTACAAAATCTTATTTATAACGTACTTAAAACTACGGCCTTAATCGATCATGATAGGAGACATAGGGAAAAAAGATGAATATACACAAATGTCATTTTGAGCTACTTTCGTGGTAAGGATTCGCACTTTCTGGGAATCTACATCTTTCAAGGTTCATTGTAAAAATTTTAGTGAAATTGACTAGATGGTGATTCTTATTATAATCGTAACACAAATACTCAAGAGCTAAATTCAACATCCGGCTAGAAGATAAAGATTGCAATTCGTGTAGGTATTAACGAACTCGCTGGTTGTGATACGATAAAAGTTTATATTTTCTTACTACTCCAAAATTGGTAATTTTTTATTACAATGTACCGGGGCGGTCTGAAAAGTTTCTGACCTAACACAGATACAAGACATTTTTTCTTAATTTTTTTTTTTATTTCTCAACATAGTCTCCTTACAATTCTACACACTTCTCCCAGCAATTCTCCCATCTCTTTAACCCATCCAAATAGTACTCGGCATTTTACTCTGCAAAATGACTGTTCACGAAGATGATTACCTCCTTATTTAATGAGAATCTCTGTCCTCCGAGTGCAATTTTCAGATGAGGGAACAAAAAGAAGTCGCTCGGGGCTAGGTCTGGTGAGTAAGGCGGATGGTCAAGCAGCTGAAACCGTAATTCGTGGATTTTTGCCATGGCAACCGCTGAGGTTTAGACGGCGCGTTGTCTTGGTGAAACAGGATTTTCTTTTTCTGCAAATGTGGACGTTTTTCCGCAAATTCTGCCTTCAGCTTGTCAAGTAATAATGCGTAGTATGCTCCTGTAATGGTTTTCCCTTTTCGAAGATAATCGATTAAAATAACTCCATGACTATCCCAAAAAACAGTCGCCATCACTTTCCCAACCGAAAAAACAGTTTTTGCTTTTTTTGGAGCCGGTTCCCCCTTTTCAGTCCACTGTTTTGACTGTATATTTGTTTCGGGCGTATAATGGTGTATACAAGTTTCATCTACAGTAATTAATCGGTGCCAAAACTCGGATTTATTGCGCCTAAACTGCGCCAATAGAGCGTTGGAAATGTTCATTCGAACACGTTTTTGGTCTAACGTGAGCAAACGCGGCACCCAACGTGCGGACAGCTTTCTCATGCCTAAATCTTGATTTAATATGTAGCAAACACGTTCTTTGGACATGTTCATAATCTCTGCTATTTCTCTCACTTTAATTCGGCGGTTGTCTAGCACCATTTGGTGAACTTTGGCGATGTTATCGTCAGTAGTTGCAGTTTTTGGACGTCCCAAACGTTCATCGTCTCCCAAGCTCTCACGGCCACGTTTGAATTCAGCTACCCAAAATTTCACTGTGGTAAATGATGGTGCAGAGTCCCCATACACAGAGTTCAACTCATTTTTAATTTTCGTAGGCGTATTGCCTTTCAAAAACAAAAATTTAATGACAGCTCGATACTCAATTTTGTCCATTTTCACAACAACACTCACATCAACTCACTTAAACGACTGTCAACTAACAACTGCGCATCCAAAATGGCTGAAACTTTGGTGAGCAACTGTCAACAGATGAACAACGAAATTCGCTAGCTTTTATTGACGAGTGCTGCTATCTTCTCACATTGAGGTCGGAAACTTTTCAGACCACCCTCGTATATAGTATTTTCTCAATGCCAAACTATAATAAACTATTAATTTGTTAATAATATTCTCCGTCAAATGCGCATCACCTTCGAGCTTCTCTTTCTTTTTATTTATGAGTCGTAAACCTTTAGGTATAAAATTCTGAGTATTAGTGGAGAGGAGAGGTGTGCACGCACTAGTTTGCCAAAGCGCTCATACACCTGTTCGACGCTCCTTTACTTTAAGTGATGTACATGTATTAGATACAAATTTAAATAAAAAAAAAATTAAGTTTTTGATCTTCTAAAGCAGAACACTCCCTTAAATTTCATTGGTTCTAATAAGTTATAATCGAACATTTTAAGCAGGGATGATTATTGTAAAAATATAGCTTGAGAGAACACTATTTTACATTGATGATAATAATAATTATGTAAACTCTACACCATGATGTCTTTAAGTTAGTTTGAAGTTTTTGTATCATAAAAAAAAAGTTTTTGTTCAAACTTTTTTTCCAGGTTCGTTTATTTTTTTTTTTTTTTTTAGAAAAAAACTTTTTACTACGAAACAATTTTTTTTATCTTTCTTAATTTTTAATATACTCAAAGTTTATAAAAATCACGTTTTTTTAAAAAATTTTCATAATTTTAGTAAAAAAACTACAATACAAAAATCGTTACGTGTCTTATTTTTGAACTTAAACAATAATTTTTCAAAAGCTTAGTGTATCCTACAATAGGCGGATCAAAATATACACCGGATTAAAAAAGGAAAAAGTTTTTAAAATTTTTTTATTTTTTATAATAGTTATAAAGAAGTATAGTGTTTTTTAAGTATATATTATTTCTTGAAGTTATATTGTCCTTTCGAATAGCGTTGGAATTTTCGAACTTCGACAATTAGCCGCAGAGCTACAAAACTTTTTATGCATGTTGAAAAGAGATTATATGAAACCACCTTAGACCGAGACGTTTACATCTGTACATGCACTAAAATTGAAATGGGACCAAGTTTACACATGAATATTTTTTAAAAAAACTTAATGTGGTAGACTGCTATCAATGCAGGAGTCAAATCGGCAATTTTCAGAATTTTCGCGTGCCTGCTTACAGAAAGAAATGATATTCTAATTTAAAGTTTTCTACGAATACGAAGTCACGAGTATACAATTATACTTACTATACACGGGTAAACTAAGGATGAAATAGCTAATTATATCTATGAATTAAAGTAATTATAAATGTTTGTGTATGCATGATTTATAAGTGTCAATAAATATTTTTTTGTAATTATCCAAACAGAGTCAAGACATTGCTTACAACTTTTATTTAAAAATATTTAATTTTTAGTTTCATTTATCGGGATTGTTAAAATTCATTTTTTTTTGTTTTTCATTCTTAACATAATTAGAAGTGTAAAGAATATAAATATCAATAAATTATAATGAAAAAAAAAATAATGAAAAAAGGTCTGAAATAAAAAAGCTTGGCGTTTCAAGAAGTTAATATAATTTTTAGAATTAAATTTTGTAATAATTTTTTTAAATTATAGAATTGTTTTTGCAAAACATTTGCCTATAACTATTAATATCTTTTAATATAAACATATATTTTATTTTAAGTACATATAAGTAAACATAAATAAAAATATAAAAGATAAATTTATTTATAAAAAAGCATAATTTTTAATAATTTCAATTTAATGTCATTAAATTGAGGTTTCAAAGATTTAGTGTTTTAATTTTTAATCATTAATGTTTACTTTAATATTAATTGAAACAGAAAATAATCATTCATGTGGTTTATTATATTTAGTTACTAAATTCTGAAATTTATAGATTTGCTATATAAAAGAAATTTAAATATAATTAATTTACTTTGTTCATATGCAATACATTTAGTAAAATAAATAAATCTCAATTGTGACAGAATAATTTTTATTATCAAGATGAACTATTTTTTTTTAAATATAACTGAAAAAAATACATATTATTATATAAAATTAAACACCTGTAATAAAATAAGTCATAAAACATATAAAATTTAAATTTTATACTTATCTTAAAAAATAAAATATATTTCATTAAACTATTCTTCAAAATTCATATTTATATATATATAGTATTCTTACCTATTTTAGCAATACTTGCAAAAAAAATCCATATTCCAATAATAAAAGGAGTTTCAACACGATGAAATTCAATTTTTAGTATTTTATATTCTTGTGCTTCAACTGTTGAAATAGTAGTCATTTTGTGATTGAAAACATTTTGCTTCGTATTATTAAAATTCATATTTTGTTGATCAATTAAATTAGTAATAGTATTATAATCATTAAATTCAGAAAACTCAACAGTTTTATATATTTGTGGTTCAACATAAAATTTTAAATTATAATCTAATTGTTGCAAATGATTTGCAATAAGAGAATTTTGTATTTGTGTAGTATTTACAAAACAGATCATCATGTAAATTTTACAAAAGAAAACTAAATATCTGTGTGAAAATTCCTTTTGATGTAAAAATATTTTAAATGTTATAGAATGAAACATAATTATATTATAATATAAATCTTGCTGTTAATCCTTTAGACAATTCTATCGACTAATTTATGATCTGAAAAATGATAGCTGCAAAACAAAAAATAATTTGAGTACTAAAACCATAAAACATTTTCAAACAATTTTAAGTTGACTTTAATAATTACAAAATTAATAATTCAAATGTTTGTATTAAAAAATAAGATACATTAGAAAATAACAATATCTTGAATAAAAAGTTTTGTGATGGATAAAATTAAAATCAATTATACATGAATGAAAGTTGTACAAAATTTAACTTAATTATTATTACATACACATAGATTATACACCCTTTTGAACGAAATACTACACGTAAGTAAATAATATTAAGTTTTACTAATGTGAAAAAGATCGTTTTTTAATTATACAATTGAAAATCCATTTATTAATTTCTGACAACCAAAATTCTTGTCAACCAGTTTTATTGTTGTCTAGTTATATCTGAATTTGTTTAATATATTAAAAAATTGTAAACTTTTCTAAACAAAATTACTAGTGCTACATTCTTCTGCTAAATAATGTCATTTATATTTTCTCGTAGTTGGCACAGACTTGTCTAAAAATGAAAATTTATTTATGCCAATCCTTTGCGGTTAAAAAGTTATAGAGAATTAGGCTAATTAAATTTTCCCGCAAACGAAAAATTAAAAAATATAAATAAAATTGCATCCAGGCTGGAAGCGTAATAAAAGTAATTTTTTATTGAATAAATGATAATTATTAAATATATTTTTTTATACAATTGTAGCTTTTCTTACACGCCAACAGCCTACTAAAAATATTTACAATTCGTTAATTATTTATTTAAATATAATTAACTGAGCAATTTCCCGCACTAACACAGCTGATTCAAGCACGAGCAGCTGTATGAGGTATGAATATGTACAGTACGAGACTTGGCAACGTCGTGCGCATAAAGTGTAAGCATATCTTGCCGTTATAATGCAGCTATCGTGCGTTCACGAGTGCTCAATAACGAAAACAACGCAAGAGTAAGTATAGGTTATACCAAATTATTATCCAGCTATGCAGTATAATCTGGTATTATTTATGGTACTTAAATATATTATAATCTTAAGTTTACAGAAAATTGGACTATTTCATCATGATTTTTAAAGGCTTTATAAACGCAAACAGTAATAAGAAATGAAAGTGTAGAATTGATTCTGCTTGTGTGTGAAATCTATTTAAATATATTAATTTTTGTAGAAATATAGAAATGTAATAATAATCAAAATTGATTAAATAACAGTTACCCATTTTTGATGAAATGGTCCAATTTTCTATAAACTTAAGATTAAAGTATATATACGTACCAGAGATGAAAAGGGAGATCGCTAAAGGCATTGTAAAAAATTGTGGCAAGTTTTTCGCGCAAGAAAGTGCTGCCTCTTACGGACGAGCGGTCGAACTATACACGAGTAGAGTGCAAGTGTACTTACCGAATTTATATACACAAGTTCGGTGCAAACGTTTCTAATAAATGATTTAAGATTGATGGAACCGAGTGTTTAAATTTTACTGACTGAAATAATTTAATGTAAAAAATTGAAATATATAGTATTATATATTTTATTACTTTTTATATTACATTTAAAATTTATTAACTAATAAATGTTTATAACAATATATTTGGTGTTTTTAAATTAAAACATTTATTCATATTGATTCCATATATTTTTCCTTACTCAATTTCTATACAGATCTTTCTAAAAAATATACCGCTCTTATTTTATTTAAATATTGTATAATAATAAAGAATATATAAATAAAATTAAAAATTTTAATATATATATATATATATATATATATATATAGATGTTACAATGTGTAAAGTTTGATTCCAAAACTAATAAAAGTGTATGTTTTAAAAATATTTATACTTCATTTAATTTACATCATAATAATATTGCATCTTTATCTAAATTTTAAAATGAAAAAATAGAACATAAAAATTTTTATTTATAGTCTTCTTTTTACTTAAGTTTGTCTTAGCTAGCTCTCTAGAATCAGATTCTTTTCTAAATGCACTTTTTTTTATTACTCTTTAATTTGTCTTTTTTTTACTACAAATATTTTTTCAATAGATGCATCAAACTTGAAAACTACTATTCTTGAACGTGAAACATCGTCCACTGTTACTTCTTCAATATGATTAGTTACTTTAATATTTTATTTATCTATTTAATTAATTAGATCGTAATCACTTTCTTCGTCAGCAGACTTTACTTTTTATTCACAAAAATAATATTATCATTTTTTTTATCAACTTCGATTCTTGATACGATTTCTTGTTTTATTATACAGCGACCCTTCGAATTTATACAATATAATAATCATTGAATATTCGTTATTAATTTATTTAATAATTTTATTTACATATATTTCATGTTTTTCATCAGAAAAAATAGTTAAAAAAAAAAAAAATTGAAAAATATTCTCATGCTGCAGGACTCGAATGCTGGTCCATGCGTGTAATGGAGGTAAAAAATATTATCGTTACTTATGCCTTAACCGATTGAGCCAAATTCATCATAGTTAGCCAATGCAAAAACTGATATAAAAGTTGTAACCTTCAGTAAACTTTTAAATATATAATATTCTCATGAATTTTTTAAATGTGAAAAATTCATCTTTATTTAATATTTTTTAAATTAAAATTTTTATTTAAAAAACTACATCGTTAAAATTTTTTTACTACTGTGCTAGTATATATATATGTTATTACTTGCACAGCTATTTAAAGGGCCGGCGTTTGTTTTCACTAATCTAATACGTGGAAATGAAGCGCGGTTATAATCGGAGCGTCGCAATTTGCGCGCGTGTTTTTTGTTTTTATAACTGTTCAAAGATCTTGTATTTATTTTCTTCGCTACAAGCTGACGAAGTTTACATGTAAAAATTCGTTCGTTTGACTAATAATAAGACCAAAATTCATAGTCAACTGTATTTTAATTTTTGTTTATCCATTAAAAATTTTTAATAAAAAAAATTCATGAAATTATTTTATATTCAAAATCATCACTGAAGGTTACAATTTTTTTATAAGTTTTTGCGTAATTTATTATAATCATGAGAAATTTAGCTCAATCGTCTAAGGCATGAGCAACGATAACATTTTGCCTCGATTATACGCAAGGATCAGCGTTCGAGTCCTACAGTATGAGAAATTTTTTTTTAATACAAAAATTACGTGTCTCTCAGTACAATCTAAAGATTTTGTTTCATCAATTTTAAATCATTTATTAACATAAGAAATATTAATAAGTATAATATAAATTTTTTTTTAATTTACAAAAAAGATTATTAACTATGCTTTCAGATTTTTCTTTTTTTAGTAATTTAGCCACGATAAAATAGTTATTCTGTCAATATTTTTCAATTATAATTTACGTGTAAAGGACAGATTCATTAAAAAGTAAAATAGATTCTTCCGTTTTTTATAAATAAATCAATTCGCTTTAACTTTTTTACTTATACAAACGTACTTATACGTAGCAATCGCAAAGTTTGTAAAAGAAATTTGCCGAACGCATAATATCTTCGTAGTAACTAGCACAAGCTTAAAAAATAATCGTTGTTTTCTTTATTTCTGTTTCGCTTTTACAAATTGCGAAAGTTTTAATGTTATTAAATATAATACTATACAAAATATTAAAGAAAGATCTTTTTTACATTTAATAAATTCATGAAAATATTATATTATTATTATATATTTAAAAGTTTACTGAAGGTTACAACTTTTATATCAGTTTTTGCATTGGCTAACTATGATGAATTTGGCTCAATCGGTTAAGGCATAAGTAACGATAATATTTTTTACCTCCATTACACGCATGGACCAGCATTCGAGTCCTGCAGCATGAGAATATTTTTCAATTTTTTTTTTTTTTAACTATTTTTTCTGATGAAAAACATGAAATATATGTAAATAAAATTATTAAATAAATTAATAACGAATATTCAATGATTATTATATTGTATAAATTCGAAGGGTCGCTGTATAATAAAACAAGAAATCGTATCAAGAATCGAAGTTGATAAAAAAAATGATAATATTATTTTTGTGAATAAAAAGTAAAGTCTGCTGACGAAGAAAGTGATTACGATCTAATTAATTAAATAGATAAATAAAATATTAAAGTAACTAATCATATTGAAGAAGTAACAGTGGACGATGTTTCACGTTCAAGAATAGTAGTTTTCAAGTTTGATGCATCTATTGAAAAAATATTTGTAGTAAAAAAAAGACAAATTAAAGAGTAATAAAAAAAAGTGCATTTAGAAAAGAATCTGATTCTAGAGAGCTAGCTAAGACAAACTTAAGTAAAAAGAAGACTATAAATAAAAATTTTTATGTTCTATTTTTTCATTTTAAAATTTAGATAAAGATGCAATATTATTATGATGTAAATTAAATGAAGTATAAATATTTTTAAAACATACACTTTTATTAGTTTTGGAATCAAACTTTACACATTGTAACATCTATATATATATATATATATATATATATATATTAAAATTTTTAATTTTATTTATATATTCTTTATTATTATACAATATTTAAATAAAATAAGAGCGGTATATTTTTTAGAAAGATCTGTATAGAAATTGAGTAAGGAAAAATATATGGAATCAATATGAATAAATGTTTTAATTTAAAAACACCAAATATATTGTTATAAACATTTATTAGTTAATAAATTTTAAATGTAATATAAAAAGTAATAAAATATATAATACTATATATTTCAATTTTTTACATTAAATTATTTCAGTCAGTAAAATTTAAACACTCGGTTCCATCAATCTTAAATCATTTATTAGAAACGTTTGCACCGAACTTGTGTATATAAATTCGGTAAGTACACTTGCACTCTACTCGTGTATAGTTCGACCGCTCGTCCGTAAGAGGCAGCACTTTCTTGCGCGAAAAACTTGCCACACTTTTTTACAATGCCTTTAGCGATCTCCCTTTTCATCTCTGTACGTACCATTAATAATACCAGAGTATACTGCATATCTGGATTATTATATGGTATACCCTATACTTACTATTGCATTATTTTCATTATTAAACAATCGTGAAAGCACGATAGCTGCATTATAACGGCACAATATGCTTAACACCATGCTCACGATGTTGCCAAGTCTAGTACTGCACATGTCCACGCACTCATACAGCTGCTCGTACTTAAATCAGCTATGTTGGTGCGGAAAATTGCTTAGTTAATTATATCTAAATACAACCTTTTTAATAAAAAGAAAATTATGGTAAGTATTGGTTGTCGTTTAAAGATATTTTTCTGTGCTCTTCATGTAGTATCAATTTATCGAATATTAGTATGGCACCTGTGAGTAACTTATCAAAAAGAATATTTAAAATCAGCATTTTCGACTCTCGTAAGTTGTGAAATCAAATAATATTGCTAAGTATTTTCTTTTTTATCAACATATTTTTTTTTAACGATAGCTGATCATCAATGTTGTTGTATATAATATGCTAATAAATATCTACATGTAAATTCGACAATCTTTTAAATACAAAAAAATTATCGTTTTCGTTGTTATTAAAAAATATGAAAAAATATAATTAATAATTAATTTTCATAAACATACTTTCAAATTTTCTTTAATTTTAAAATATTTTAGACTAAAGAAAGCAATAAAATATAATAATATCGCTAAATATCATCTTTCTTTTTATTAATGTATTTTTTGACCGCTACCTGGTCATCATTTACTTATCGGATTAATAAAAAGTCATTACACAAATTTCTACGCACGAAAGTTGTGAAATCTATTTAATGTTGTTAAGTATTTCAATATTTGTGTCGAACACATTTATTTTATAATTTTAGTTAATACTAAAAAATATTATTTTATATTTTATACAATTTTCTTTTGAAATGTTACTTTGAATTGAAATATCAAAGTATACAAAATATCAATCATGTGAAATGATTCTTTTTACTCTTACATTTATTTAGTTTTTATTTTAATTCAATTCAATAATTTACATATAATTTCATATTGTTTTCGTACAATAGTAGGAAGTTGCTTCGAATGAAACCACTGAAATCAAATAATTCTTTTAACTATATTTTTCTATATCTTTTATGCTATATTCTTTTACAACTTATATATTTCATAAAAAGTTACTTGTGACATGTAATTAAAACCATACTTGCCGGACACTTGTAGAGTATATGGTGATGCTCGCAGTAATTTATGTGATCAACATATATTTTTAGATACTGTAATAGTTTGTCTACGTTTGAAATTAAACAAGTAGATGGTAATGCTCGTGGTAATTTATATAATCAAGATACATTTTTAGATACTGAAATAGTTTTTTTATGTTGTAACTGAAACATGATTGGGTACGAATTACGAATAATAAGATTCTAAACTTTCAGCTATACTTTCTATGTATACAAGTACATTTACAATATACAAAAATGACATAGCATATGCTAATTTTTTCCTTAATAAATATTAAAGAAAAAATAAAAAATTAACATGATTTCATATCTTGTTGTATATTTGTATGATTTTATATATTCATATGCGTGTAATAAAAGATTATTTAAGTTTGTCAATAACAATTTTTTAACATTTGATAATTTTTCATTTAAAAAATAAAGCACTTCATAATTTAAATAGAAATAGAAAAATATAATTATTAAATCAAATGTTCATTTATTTTTTATATTCTATATATTTTATTATTTATATTCTCCACCATTATACTCTACAAGTGTTTATGTTAAAATTGTTTGAAAATGTTTTATTGTTTTAGTACTCAAATTATTTTTTGTTTTGCAGCTATCATTTTTCAGATCATAAATTAGTCGATAGAATTGTCTAAAGGATCAACAGCAAGATTTATATTATAATATAATTATGTTTCATTCTATAACATTTAAAATATTTTTACATCAAAAGGAATTTTCACACAGATATTTAGTTTTGTTTTGTAAAATTTACATGATGATCTGTTTTGTAAATATTACACAAATACAAAATTCTCTTATTGCAAATCATTTGCAACAATTAGATTATAATTTAAAATTTTATGTTGAACCACAAATATATAAAACTGTTGAGTTTTCTGAATTTAATGATTATAATACTATTACTAATTTAATTGATCAACAAAATATGAATTTTAATAATACGAAGCAAAATGTTTTCAATCACAAAACGACTACTATTTCAACAGTTGAAGCACAAGAATATAAAATACTGAAAATTGAATTTCATCGTGTTGAAACTCCTTTTATTATTAGAATATGTAATATCTAATATGTAATATGTTGATTATATAAATTACCACAAGCATTACCATCTACTTGTTTAATTTCAAACGTAGACAAACTATTACAGTATCTAAAAATATATGTTGATCACATAAATTACTGCGAGCATCACCATATACTCTACAAGTGTCCGGCAAGTATGGCTTTAATTACATGTCACAAGTAACTTTTTATGAAATATATAAGTTGTAAAAGAATATAGCATAAAAGATATAGAAAAATTTAGTTAAAAGAATTATTTGATTTCAGTAGTTTCATTCGAAGCAACTTCTTACTATTGTACGAAAACAATATGAAATTATATGTAAATTATTGAATTGAATTAAAATAAAAACTAAATAAATGTAAGAGTAAAAAGAATCATTTCACATGATTGATATTTTGTATACTTTGATATTTCAATTCAAAGTAACATTTCAAAAGAAAATTGTATAAAATATAAAATAATATTTTTTAGTATTAACTAAAATTATAAAATAAATGTGTTCGACACAAATATTGAAATACTTAACAACATTAAATAGATTTCACAACTTTCGTGCGTAGAAATTTGTGTAATGACTTTTTATTAATCCGATAAGTAAATGATGACCAGGTAGCGGTCAAAAAATACATTAATAAAAAGAAAGATGATATTTAGCGATATTATTATATTTTATTGCTTTCTTTAGTCTAAAATATTTTAAAATTAAAGAAAATTTGAAAGTATGTTTATGAAAATTAATTATTAATTATATTTTTTCATATTTTTTAATAACAACGAAAACGATAATTTTTTTGTATTTAAAAGATTGTTGAATTTACATGTAGATATTTATTAGCATATTATATACAACAACATTGATGATCAGCTATCGTTAAAAAAAAATATGTTGATAAAAAAGAAAATACTTAGCAATATTATTTGATTTCACAACTTACGAGAGTCGAAAATGCTGATTTTAAATATTCTTTTTGATAAGTTACTCACAGGTGCCATACTAATATTCGATAAATTGATACTACATGAAGAGCACAGAAAAATATCTTTAAACGACAACCAATACTTACCATAATTTTCTTTTTATTAAAAAGGTTGTATTTAGATATAATTAACTAAGCAATTTTCCGCACCAACATAGCTGATTTAAGTACGAGCAGCTGTATGAGTGCGTGGACATGTGCAGTACTAGACTTGGCAACATCGTGAGCATGGTGTTAAGCATATTGTGCCGTTATAATGCAGCTATCGTGCTTTCACGATTGTTTAATAATGAAAATAATGCAATAGTAAGTATAGGGTATACCATATAATAATCCAGATATGCAGTATACTCTGGTATTATTAATGGTACGTATATATACTCTAATTTTAAGTTTATAGAAAATTGGACCATTTCATCAAAAATGGGTAACTGTTATTTAATCAATTTTGATTATTATTACATTTCTATATTTCTACAAAAATTAATATATTTAAATAGATTTCACACACAAGCAGAATCAATTCTACACTTTCATTTCTTATTACTGTTTGCGTTTATAAAGCCTTTAAAAATCATGATGAAATAGTCCAATTTTCTGTAAACTTAAGATTATAATATATTTAAGTACCATAAATAATACCAGATTATACTGCATAGCTGGATTATAATTTGGTATAACCTATACTTACTCTTGCGTTGTTTTCGTTATTGAGCACTCGTGAACGCACGATAGCTGCATTATAACGGCAAGATATGCTTACACTTTATGCGCACGACGTTGCCAAGTCTCGTACTGTACATATTCATACCTCATACAGCTGCTCGTGCTTGAATCAGCTGTGTTAGTGCGGGAAATTGCTTAGTTAATTATATTTAAATAAATAATTAACGAATTGTAAATATTTTTAGTAGGCTGTTGGCGTGTAAGAAAAGCTACAATTGTATAAAAAAATATATTTAATAATTATCATTTATTCAATAAAAAATTACTTTTATTACGCTTCCAGCCTGGATGCAATTTTATTTATATTTTTTAATTTTTCGTTTGCGGGAAAATTTAATTAGCCTAATTCTCTATAACTTTTTAACCGCAAAGGATTGGCATAAATAAATTTTCATTTTTAGACAAGTCTGTGCCAACTACGAGAAAATATAAATGACATTATTTAGCAGAAGAATGTAGCACTAGTAATTTTGTTTAAAAAAGTTTACAATTTTTTAATATATTAAACAAATTCAGATATAACTAGACAACAAAAAAGAAAATACTTAGCAATATTATTTGATTTCACAACTTTCGAGAGTCAAAAATGCTGATTTTAAATATTCTTTTTGATAAGTTACTCACAGGTGCCATACTAATATTCGATAAATTGATAATAAATGAAGAGAGCACAGAAAAATATCTTTAAACGACAACCAATATTTACCATAATTTTCTTTTTATTAAAAAGGTTGTATTTAGATTTCATAAATTGGGTAGAATATATATCAAATTATAAAATATTATATTAGATTTATTATGAAAGTAATCTGTGAAGAATGATTGCACTATATGATGCATTAGTTGTATAGATAAAAGAAAATGAAATTTTAAAAAGTTGTAAAATTTTGTAGAATGTTATAATATCAACGTTTGTTTTAAGAAAAAAATGTAAATATTTCGAGAAACTTTTGGCCATTGTCTTTTTTTATAATTTTATCATTTTTATATTTTACAAAATGTTTGTGTAAGAACTTTATAAAAATAAGTTAAATTTTAAGAAATATAATTTTGATATAAATTTTATTATAAAAATAAGTTGAATTTAAAGTAATAGATAATAATCATGTACAAATTGTTTTGTAATTTCATGTACAAAATAACATTTTATTAATTTATAATAAAAATATTAATAAAATTGAATTTATATTTGTGTTGTTAATTGAAAGATTTAATTTATATTTGTGTTGTTGATAAAAAAATTTAATTTATATTTGTGTTTATACAAATTTATAAATATAAAGGAAATATAATTTTTATAAATTAAATACATGCAAATACTTGCAATATATTTTATATTACAAATTTATTTTCAAATTGTATTATATAATAGAATCAATTAATTATTTAATATAATACATAAATTATTTAATCAAAAAAAATAAACTGTTTTGATCATATTGTTTTACAAATTTGAGTAAAAATAAAAATTTAATTTAAAAAATAATTTTAATTTATTGGTATTTAAAAATAAAATAATGATATTCTAATGAAACAAACATTAATTTACTTTTAGCAAGAAGATAGAGAATTGGAAATGAATAGGCACAAAATTGTAAATTTAGCGGCAAATAAGAAACAAGTGATTAAATATTTAATAAAATATATTTTTATGGCCAATTGTTCACATTAATTATTTATCATCACAACGAATCTTCATATAACATCAATAAGTTTGAATTTGTAGGAGTCAAATCGATCCATGTTTCAGTTTCCATGAAATTTATCAAAATATCTAATTTGTATATCTGACTATTTTCTTTTTTATTTTTATTTTTGAGTACAAAAGTTTGTTTAACTATATCCAATGCGAATTCTAAAAAATATATTTATAAATAATGAAAAGAAATTAATTATTGAATTTTAGAAAAAATTTTTCTTACCATTACTCATTTTAAGTTTTAAATCTTTTTGATTAATTAAATAATCACACTTTTGTTAAATAAATAATTAATTGTATTTGATAAATTCTGAAACACCTCCAATCCAGAAAAGGCTGAAAAAAGTACAATAATAAATGTTCGTATACCATGCCATAGATAGAGATCATACAGTGCAAAAGTAAATGTAACAATATTTTGAAACTTTAAACTATTATGTATGATCATGAGCAAAAAATAGGTAGCAGAGAATAAAAAAAAAAATGATTGCGAAGCAAATACAAAGGAACCTAAAAAGGTGTAATAAGACTTGCAATTGATTGTGTTATTAATATATTATTGATTAAAAACCCGAAAAAAAATTTTATCATAACTTTTTAGACGAATAATAAAAATAATACAATAAAATAATAGAAATTTATTAATATTGTAGGTACGAACTATTAATAAAATTAGAAAAATATATAAAATTACTTGAATAACTTTTGAGACAAATAATAAAAATAATACAATAAAATAATATAAATTTATTGATATTGTAGATATAAACTTTTAATAAAATTAGAAAAATATATAAAATTACTTGAATTTTTTTCTAAGTGAATATTCAATAAATAAGCAGACTAATGAGTGAATTTTATAACTTTAATAAACTAAATTTTATTATTATAAATAAAAATAAATTTATAGTTATCTTCATTATTGAAAAAAAGTGCACTTACCCGATAACCTTTGCTGTACATCTAAATAAAGCTAAATTAAGTTAACCACAACGTCTTTTTCTCTCTGTTGTAACACCAAATTCGACTCCTCTCTTTTGTAATACTTCACTTATTTAATCTAATAATTCAGTAGGAAAAGCACCATCAGCAACTCGAGTTGTGTAGGCTTTAACTACTGCAACAATTTCTCCAACAAGTGTAGGTGGAAATCCAAGTCCAGTACAAACACCAAATCGCTTATGGCCCACAAAACAGCAATTTTCACAAAAAAAAAAAGACATAATTAGCTCAGCCTAAAAACATAAAAACATTAGACCGCTCACCTTTTTTTTTCTCAATAAAAAATGTTAAACCATTTTGTTGTACATTTAAATTAAGATTTCTCATTCAATGTTAAACATAAAATATTAAATAAAATACTAATAAACTGCTCACAACTAGATGCAAACTGCTTAGGTATAAAAAATGGAAAGAAATAGTAAATTAATTGATAAATAAAAAAACTATTCAAAACTGCAGATAACTGCATTTTATGACCATGTGCGCATGCGCACAGGTAAAAAAGGCGGGAAACTTGCAGAATTTGAATTAAATACTAACACCTATCGATAAATAATCATCCAAAATTTCAAAATGTAGCAGAGAACATATGCATTAGAAAAAACCCGATCACTTAAGACTAACAAAACTAATTATTATTTAAGAATAATGGATATTAAAAATTAACAATGGATATATACAATTGCAACGTTAACAGATTGTTGATTAATGACATTTTATTCGTAAAAACCAATTCTATCGATGGCTATCAAACTGATTAAAACTGCTCAGGCAAAAGAATCAAGTAAGCTAATTTTCATTGACGACAATTATTAAATATCCACTAGCGGCTTAAGAAATTACAATCGAAGGAAAAACGAATTCATCACGTGGTCTCGTGACGTCACAGCCCGCAAAAGTATGAATTCGAGACGTACTTTTCGATTGTGAGACTTTAAAAACTACCTGTTACTAATTATCGACATAATCGAGGGTCATAATTTATTCGTTCATTAATTTACTCTAATTATTTTCAATAATAACGAACTGTATAACAGGCGAGCGTTATTTCAATATTTCTAACGTCGATAGAATGTTAAATAAGATCAATTCACACATAAAAACCATTCCTATCGATGGCTATCAAACTGATTTTAACTGCTCAGGCAAAAGAATCAAGTGAGCTAATTGACGACAATTATTAAATATTCATTAGCGGCTTAGGAGGTTAGAATCGGAGGTAAGAACGAATTCATCACGTGGTCGTGACGTCACAGCCCGCGAAAATATGAATACTGTACGTACTTTCGACGTATACGGATTAAAAAACTACTCTTAATTGTTTATAAATTGAGAGAAAGACTTTAATTAAAATATTTATTAATTGAGAAAAGTTATCTCCTACAAAAAATTAGCAAATTGTAAACAGACTGCGTTTCAATATTTTAAACCTTCATAAATTGTAAATTAAAGACTTTATGCATCCCTACTGATAACGGACATTATTATCCAAATAGCTCATGCAAAAAAAAAGTAATCAACGAATAGCGAAAACTCAACAATGCAGTATTTAGTGTATAGAAAGAATATACTATTGCCTAAAATAAAAATGAAAAATACTTTATCCAAATGCATTCCAGTTAATAATTTACTTTATTTCGTTATAACTAAAAATGCTGGTAATTTAATAAGAAATAAAAAATTTTGATCTTCAAATGATTACCTTTTTGCTTACAAAAGATTAAATTAATGTATGTAATAGACAAAATTTTGAATGATGCTCTGAAAATGAGATTACTCCTGTAATTTTACAGATGTGGCTGCGGTTATGACTTTATTTTCTAACTCACGCTACGTATAATATACTTAACACAAGAATGTCACGATTATTTTTTGCAATTGTTACAATGTATCCTTCTGAAGTTATTTTTAATCAACAACATCTTGATACCTGAAAAAAATATTATTAAATACTTTATCATGTTTATTAATATATAATTACGTATTATTTTATTCAAAATTTGATGTCATTGTTAATTTTTAATAATAAAAATTATGCTTTCGATGATGTACAAAAATAAAAAAATACTTGAAAACTATAATTTCAATTTTTTTCGAATATTGATTAAGAAAATAATATATAAAACTTAAGTTTATATACTTTATGGTCAGTTTTTATTTTAAATTTATAAAAAATGTTTAAAATTATTAAATGTAATTTTTAGAAATAGTATAATATTATATTATAAATGTATTGTAGATATTTTATGTTTTCTATATTTAAGTATCAATATCGATGGCTTATTTTAACATATGGATACTCAAATTCAAAAATCAAAATACGTTCTCTTGAGAATGCTGCCACACGAAATCCATGCATCACTGATATCAATTCCATTGGGAAAATTAGTTATATTTTCTGACCCAATACGACGTAGAAGTTGGCCACCTGTATCAAACAAACTACACAATGGCCTTCAAAATCAGATACGAAGTATTCTTTTTCTAAAACAAAAAAAAAAAAAAAACGTTAATCAAGTATTGAAAATTTTAATATTTTCAATATGAATTTTAAAAATTTTTTTAATAATGCTTATAATAATATCACTAGATTCTCTCATGCAATCTCTACAATCAAACCAGTTAAGTAGTTCTCCTATATCACTTCTAATAAATACAGTTGGAGATACACTATCCACAGCAACAATATGTCCATGACTTGTGACTGCCGAACCTGCTGCAGTGTCAATGTAGCGAATAGCAATCGTTTTTATAAAATGACCATTTTTCTAGAAACTGCTTTTTCGACCTTTGATTGCCTCAATCGCATTCAACGAAATTTCCATTACTTTTAAATAATAAAATAAAGTACTCAATTCCAATAGCATATCAACAAATATAGTTTGTAATACCAGAAAAATATTATGTCTCACTTGAATACGATGATTACACAAATGTGTCAGCTACAATTATACAAAAACTACCACGAGAATTAAGTTGACCTTTACTAGGACCCAATTGACCAAATTTAGAGCGAATTAAAAAATGCCTTAATTTTGTATTATTTGATCTTTAATGATTACTAAAATCATTTGTTGAATTTGTTAACAGTATTACCAACGACAACTGGTATATTATAATTAAATATAATATGCATTCAATTCTGTTGCAGAAAAGTTAACTTATAATACACACATACGCGCAGATGTATGTATATGCATATTAATATAAATATGTGTAGGTCTGCAAGATCACGGCATTAAGGGGTTACCCCCACTTGCGACTTTGAAAAAACCGATTTTTTGTTAATTGCATTTTTTTGAAGTATAAGTATCTGAGAATATGACCTGGAAATTTCAAGTCGATCTGAACAAAATTGACTGAGATATGAGCGTTGAAAGAGAAGAATTAACTGAAAGAATAAACTGAAATTAAAACTTTAAAAGCGTTTTTCTCGAAATGGCATTTCTGAAGTCGGTGATCAAGATTACTCGAACGCTAATGAACCAATCTTCTTGAAATTTTGCAGACTTATTTAATACATAAAAATGTAGTCTTTAATCGTTCGATTTTTCGTTAAAATCGAACCATTAACTTTGACTGTCCGCCATTTTGTGAAAAATGAATATTTTTTTAAATCCTTCGATTAAAGACTAGTTTATACTTATATTTAACGAAATCTATCCACATTTGTTTTAGATGATCCACTTCGCCGCAATGTTGGTCACCGCAAACCGTATAAATAAAAACACTATTTCATTGGCGGCCATTTGCCACTTAACAATGTAATATTTTGCAATAAAAAAATTACTGTAAGTTCTTCAAGATGTATTCTTTAAGATAATATAATAATCGTTTGAAAAAGTTTTGTAGTTTTCTTTAAAAAAATTAATGAAAAAAGGCCTTTTTGTTGAGCTACAAGTGGGGGTAACCCCTTAATCACGAATCCTTATAGCAATATCCTGATATCTACTTGGATTAATTCTTATATGTTTTAAACTCGGAACAGAAAATTTTGAGCTAATTTCGTTCAATAAACTCTGTTGATCTTTTCTTTTGTTCTTCGCTCACTGTACCTTCAATCATTTGAATAATTATCATTTAATATTCTATTTTATATATAATATAATATATTTTTATTTAAAAAGTTAATTTAAAAAGTTTTTCTTGAGTTCGGCAAATATTTATTTATGACAGGAAATATTTTATACCTTGGAATAAATAATTTTAAATTAATACATTATATTATGAAAATAAAAAATATATCAACAAATTTTTATAAATGTTCCATTTTATAATTATTACAGTCTGTCAAGTAAGAGCGTGGTCGTGTTAATTTATAAAAAAATTTATTTGATGAAACTTTCATATTTATATATACATTGTACATATTACAAACAATGATGCAATTCGGTCAATAATGTGTCCAGTCACCACCGGCGTCGATAATTGCCTGGCATCTCCGAGGCATGCTTTCTACTAATTTGACGGCGTATTGTAGTGGCAAGGATCTCCAGATCCGACGAATTTCGTAAGACAACTGCTTCAAAGTGTATGTGCGTCTTCCACAAAGCTTCCGTTTGATATATGCCCACACATTTTCAATAGGGTTTGCATCGGGCGACTGCGACGGCCAATCCAATGTAACGATGCCAGATTGAGTCTTCCACTGAGTACAGAGCTTGCTGCGGTGTTTAGGATCGTTGTCCTCCTGCAGAATCCAATCTTCATTTTTTGTGATGAACCATCGTTTGGCAGATGGCAGTAAAGCCTTTTTGTAGATTTTTATCATTTTCTCGGCATTTAGGTTGTCAGTAAAGAGGTGCAAAGTGCCGAATCCCTGCTTTGAGAAGCAGCCCCAAAGATGCACCTTTATTCCATGTTTTACGGTCCGCTGAACAAGCCTATTGGTGGAAGTTGACCAGGCTCGCGTGAGGACAGAACATGCCCATATAGAACATTCATCAGTAAAAATGACATTTTCAAAATCTCTATCAATATTCTCATGCGCCCAAGCGAGTCGCTTTGTCACATGTTTTTCAGTCAACAGAGGCTTCTTCATTGTGTTGCGCCATTTCAGATGATGAGTACGAAGATGGGTTCGGATAGTTTCGTAGGATATATCTAAACCTTTTGCCATTAATTTTGCTTGTCCTTGCCGCAGTGTTAAAGCAGGATTCCGCGAAAACAGATTCACTATTCTTTTTTCATCTTTTTTGTTCACTTTTCCTATCGAGCCACGTTCTGGTAAATCATCGACATTTTTGGCCACTTTATATCGCTGTATCCACTTCTGTACAAATGCCTCTGACTTTCTCATATATTTAACAGCCGCTGATTGCGACATTTTAGGACCTTTCGGGTGGATGCAAAGGAACACAGCCTCGTAGCGCGACGCGTACTGAGTCAAACTTTCTGAAGCGGGCCACTAAAAATGTACTTGCAGAATATTAAAAGTTTTTTAGCAGATTTTGGAAGGTTTATAGATAAACATAAATGTCCTAAATTTTTTTTTTTTATTTTAATTATTTAACAAATTATAAATAAATGAATTTCTGGCCTTCTTTTATCTAATATTGCTATATCTCCATGAATATTGAATTAAAATTAATGAAATTTTAGTGGTAGGTTTAAAAATAATAGTATAATCGAGAAAAAAATTTTTTATTTGAAAAAAATTTTATTTATTAATAAATAATAAATTTTATTATAAACAATTGACAATTTAACTCACTTCTCCTTGTGTTAAAAATTTTTTTTTTTCACCTTTTTATTTGGTAGAGTATACACTAATCACATGTGCAAAAACATTTTAGTGCACTCTATCTGATAAGAAGATATGAATTTTTTAACACCGTGGACACGCGAAACTGCAGCTAAAGCAAGAGCCAGCGTCGATCAACCGAGCGCTCATGTCTACTTGTGTGCTTATGTTTTCAATTACATATCTTGTAAAAGGTCTGTTCAATGTTAAAATAACTACAACTACTAATTATTATCTATTCACAGTGATGATTTATTTTTCATTACTCTTACAACTGTAGATTTTAAGTAGTTTAGAAAAACTTTATATTTTAAAGAATTCAGATGAAATGGTTTGTAGCAATATTATTATTCAAGTAATTAACACAGTTACTTCTTTAAATTAATAATTTCGAGCAACGTTTTATTGAAATCTGAATAACTGAACTTATTTTCGAGCTCGTGATACTCTTTATTCTTGATTTTGAGTACAGACGACGTATATAAACAAATGAAAATCGCGTATAACAAACGTCAACTTATATTTGTTGCATGCTTTCATTAGTCTCCTTTTTCTAATCATGACACCACCTCCGAAGTGTTGTAATCCTTTTGCCAAGAAAGGGCATAACAGTGTGAAAAAAAAATTATTTTTTTTATCAGAAAAGCATGACGGAAAGTTTAGTGGCTTATTTGGATCATTTATTTGCATTTCGTGTAAACGGCGGCTGTATGAAAATGGAGATTCTGTTAAGTTCAAAAAAGCAAGCGAAATTTTTAAAAATCGAGTAGACAAAGAAGAAGATAAGAAGGAAGAAGAAACTGGAGAACCGGAATCAAATATTTCTGTAGAAGATCAAGACTATATTTGTAAATCTGTTGACAATGAAAACAAAAGATTGAAACTTGCAGCTGCTGTTCGAGAAGTGATAATGGCTCCTCCTGCGAAAAAAATGCACTTAGATTTATCCGATACAGACAATGAGATTCTACGCAACTCTATTAGTAGAAATAGTTCAAGTACTTTTAATGATATTGATTTAAATAGTTGGAGCAGTGATTTTAAATTAGTCACGTGCGACGACGAGAAAACAAAAAATTATTTTACTAACAACGATTCCTGTCGAGTGGTCAATTCGAAAAATCGCGAACGAGTTTGGCGTCAGTAGACGTATGGTAAGCTCAGTTAAAAAACTACGTAATGAAAAAGGATATGGTGCGCAACCCGACAAAAGAAAAGGAAGAGCTATGAGTTCTGATCTGATGGAGAAAGTCGAAAAATTTTACTTTTCAGACGATTTTAGTCGAGTAATGCCGGGTATAAAAGATTTCAAGTCAGTCAAAATCGATGGAAAACGTACACACGAAACAGTAAGTAGCAGCTAATAATATATTTTCTAAATAATATGTATTTAATGATAATATCTAATAATAATATATATTTCTTTAATGTATCATTATCATACATCGTTAGTTTATGTTGGTAATAATATCAATAATAAAAATCACATCGTGAATTATGTATCGATATTTGAGCTAAATAAATAATATTTTTTTTAGAAACGACTGCTGTTAGGAGATCTTAATAGTTTACACGCTGATTTTCTGAAAAAATACCCAGATTCAACGATTTCTCTATCAGCTTTTACAGCTTTGAGACCTCAACAGTGTATCCCTGTTGGCGCGAAAGGTACACATAACGTCTGCGTATGTAAAATACATGGAAATATCCGGCTTAAACAGAGAGGGCTGAAAGAAGAACTTGCTCGAAATAAGTTTAATTATCAAACTACCTATCGAGATTTTTTAAAAACTATGATTTGTTCAAATCCAACTGCAGATTGTTATTTATCAAAGTGCCGACATTGTCCTGGCACAGACAGAATTTTTCATGACTTGCAAGAAACCCTACAAAAATTCAATATTAAAAATATTTCTTTTAATCAATGGCTCACGACTGATAGGTATTGTATATTTAAATTTATTTACATAGTTTTTTCTTTTCTTTTATGATTTCTTTCAAATGAACTCCTTTAAACAGATGTCAATTGCTTCATCAAACTGAAAGTGTCAGTACTTTTATAAAAAATATTACTGCAGAATTACCGGATATTTTAAAACATGACTTCATCGCTGAAGCACAATCAAAGTACTTGAATGAAGTAAAAGAGTCACTTTGTCATGGCGAATTTTTAGTCACTCTCGATTTCTCAGAAAATTATTCTTTCCATGTGCAGGATGCTATCCAATCTCAGCATTGGAGTAAGGACCAAGCATCATTGCACATATATGTAATTTATTATAAAGAAGAGAACATTATACACCATCTTAATTTCCTTGTTTTTTTGGAGTATGAAAATCATGATGCCACTGGAGTGCATCTATACAACTCCAAAATGATTAAGTTTTTAAAAAAAAAATTTGGCGTGCAAAACGTGAAGAAGCTATTTTATTTTTCCAATGGAGCAGGATCGCAATACAAAAATAGATTCAATTTTTTAAATTTATTACTACATAAGAAGGATTTTAATATAGAAGCAGAATGGCACTTCTTTGCCACTGCCCACGGTAAAGGAGCTTGTGATGGCATTGGTGGTTGCGTTAAAAAAAATGCATACCGTGCTAGTTTACAAGACAAAACTATTGTCTCTACACAAAATCTATTTGAATGGGCTCGCGAGTTTTTTAAGAAAATTGATTTTGATTTTTGTACGCTAGTTGAATATAAAAAACACGAAAAAGTGCTAGAGCAACGTTTCTCTACAGCTAAAACTATCAAAGGAACACGACAGTTTCATTGCTACAGACCATTTCACTCAAATTCTTTAGAATGTAAAATTTTTTCAAGCTATTTAGAATCTACAGTTGTAAAAGTAATGAAAAATAAATAATCACTGTGAATAGATAATAATTAGTAGTTGTAGTTATTTTAACATTGAACAGACCTTTTACAAGATATGTAATTGAAAACATAAGCACACAAGTAGACACGAGCGCTCGGTTGATCGGCGCTGGCTCTTGCTTTAGCTGCAGTTTCGCGTGTCCACGGTGTTAAAAAATTCATATCTTCTTATCAGATAGAGTGCACTAAAATGTTTTTGCACATGTGATTAGTGTATACTCTACCAAATAAAAAGGTGAAAAAAAAAAATTTTTAACACAAGGAGAAGTGAGTTAAATTGTCAATTGTTTATAATAAAATTTATTATTTATTAATAAATAAAATTTTTTTCAAATAAAAAATTTTTTTCTCGATTATACTATTATTTTTAAACCTACCACTAAAATTTCATTAATTTTAATTCAATATTCATGGAGATATAGCAATATTAGATAAAAGAAGGCCAGAAATTCATTTATTTATAATTTGTTAAATAATTAAAATAAAAAAAAAAAATTTAGGACATTTATGTTTATCTATAAACCTTCCGAAATCTGCTAAAAAACTTTTAATATTCTGCAAGTACATTTTTAGTGACCCGCTTCAGAAAGTTTGACTCACTTAGCACTCATGGCGTTTAACATGATTCTCTTTTAAAAGATCAACAACAACTGAATTTTTGTTGACAATGCATCAAGGACAAAGCTTCCCTCTATCGGCTCGCGAAGAAATTAGAGCAAAATTTTTGATTACCTATCGGTGAAGTCGACCACGCTCTTACTTGACAGACTGTATATGACTTCGATGGTGTTAAAGTTAAATTTAATGGTAAAATAGTTGCAACAGGTGAACTTAGTGGTGCAGTTTATGTTATGAACATTCGCGTTTGCGCTCCAAAATCGCAAGTAGTCGCCAATCTTGCTACAAGCACAGATCAGCTTCAAGGATGGCATGAGCGACTAGGGCGCCAAGACAAGCGTCACGTTCGCGATGTTTTGTCTAGAAATGGAATTTCAGTAAAATATTCAGACACCAAAAGTTTTTGCGATGGATGCGTTCTCGGAAAATCACATAGCAAACCGTTCCACGCTCGTCAAAATCGTCCGCAAGAAGTTGGTGAATTGATCAATTCAGACGTCAATGGGCCTATGTCCATTAATTCTGTGAATGGCTTCCGATATTACGTGATTTTTAAAGACGATTTTTCACGTTATGTGCGTATATTTTTCATGAAAAATAAATCGGAAGTTACTACCCATTTAAACACGTTTTTGAATGAGTGTGATACTGCTGCTCATAAAGTGAAAGTTTTTCGTGCAGACGGTGGCGGTGAATTTGACTGTGATGCCGTTCGTGAACAACTACGCAAACGTGGTATTGAGTTAAATCTGACGTGCCCATATACACCTGAACAAAACGGTGTTTCAGAAGAGTCAAATCGACACGTGGTAGAGCTGGCACGTTCGATGCTTTCAGTTAGTGAGCTATCAAAAGGCTTTTGGGCTCATGCATGTGATACAGCTGTGTACCTGATAAATCGTACAGGAAAATCAAGCAACCCTGATAAAACACCAATTGAACTATGGTCAGGAAAATCGTTTAAGAGCTTTAACTACCTACGCATTTTTGGGTCCGAATGTTACGTACATATCCCAAAGCAGTTCCGTACCAAGTTTAATGACAAAGCTATTTTTGGTTATCTGGTTGGATATGTTAATGAAAAAGATGGTTATAGGATCTAAGTACCATCAAAGCACCGGGTAGTCAAATTACGCAATGTAGATTTTCGTCCTGAAAAATTATGTACTACCGACAAAGTAGTTGAACTCAGTTTGCCTCCTTCAGATGAAGAAGCCCATGATGAAGAAGTTTTCTTCTCTCCAGAAAGCAGTCTCATTCACCAGGATGAAGAGTTTGGGGTTGGTCAAGAGATAAATGAGCTTCCAACTCAAAACCAACGTCCTGTACGAAATATTCGTGAGCCAGCTAAGTTTAGTGATTACGAAGTAGGCTATAGGCCTCACAGGTCCTTAAATAATCAAGCAAATATTGCCCAGACATACTTGATTAAAGCTCTACAGGAGCATTTTGAACCAACAGATTTTCACGAAGCAATGAAAAGCGATGAATCCGATAAGTGGCTTGCAGCCATGAAAGAAGAAATGGACGCATTCAAAGAAAATGAGAGCTGGAATTTGGTACATTTACCTGTAGGAAAGCGAGCTGTCGACAATCGTTGGGTTTTACGTATAAAATACAATCCAGACGGTTCAGTTTATCGATATCGTGCACGTCTCGTCGCTCGTGGATTGTTTCAGAAGGCTGAGCTTGATTACGACGAAACCTTCAGTCCTGTCGCTCGTTATGACTCCATTCGTGCGTTAGTCGCTACCGCTGCTTGTGAAAATTTACGTTTGGTACAGTTTGATGTCAAATCTGCTTTTCTGTATGGCAACATTGATACAGAAATTTATATGAAGCAACCACAAGGTTTCGACGATGGATCAGGCAGAGTTTGTCGATTGAAAAGGTCAATATGCGGCCTAAAACAATCTCCCAGATGTTGGAACAACAGGTTTCACTCGTTCATGATAAAGAATGCTTTCATACGATCAACGGCTGATCCTTGTATATACTAGGTTGTTTAAAAAGTTTTGAAAGCGACATCTATAGAGCAGTAGAAGAACCAAAATTTTTACGCCATTTTAATATTTTATCTTTCCTATAAACATACCCAAAGTTTCATTTCACTCTGTCAATTCATTGTTTGTTTACAAGCCATTTGAAGTTGACGTGTCAGTGTATTTTTTTCATAATGGAAAAAACCGAATATTGTGCAGTGATAAAATTCTTTGTTTTGGAAGGTTTATCAGCAACGGAAATTCATACAAAAATGGTGAAAGTGTTAAAGGAATCTGCTCCTTCATTTCCAACTGTGCATCGATGGGTTTTAGAGTTTAGATGTGGTCGAAAAAGCGTTGAAAACGATCCACGCTCAGGACGTCCAAAAAGTGCATCAACACCAGCATTCATAGCAAAAGTACAGGATATGGTTTTGGAAAATCGTCGATTGACCGAGAGAGATTTAGCAGAGGCCCTAGACATCTCATTAGGCAGTGTGTCATATTTTAAATGAAGTTTTGGGTTTCAGAAAGCTCTGTGCACAATGGGTGCCGCATTCGCTCACAATGGAACAAAAACACGTTCGAATGCGACTTTCTGAGCAACATTTGGAGCGTTTTCGAAAGGATAAAAAGGATTTTTTGCGTCGATTCATCACTATGGATGAGATTTGGGTCTACAATCATGACCCTGAATCAAAACAAGAGGCTAAAGAGTGGTGTCAACCAGGCACTTCGGCACCGAAGCGAGTTCGTGTCCAGAAATCGGCGAAGAAGGTGTTAGCGTCAGTTTTTTGGGATGCAAAAGGGATTTTGTTGGTGGATTATCTCCAAACTGGCAAAACAATAAATTCTGAATATTATTGTAACCTTTTGGACCAATTGGATGAAAAAATTAGTGAAAAAAGACCCGGTTTGCACAAGAAAAAAATCATTTTTCATCAAGACAATGCACCCGCTCACACAGCTCAAAAAACCATCACTAAAATAACCGGATTAAAGTACGAATTGTTGCAGCATCCACCTTATTCGCCTGATTTAGCTCCCTCTGACTTCTGGCTGTTTCCACACCTCAAGAAATTCCTTCGTGGGAAGCATTTTTCATCAAACGAAGAGGTTATAGCCGTCGTAGAGGAGTATTTTGCAGGCCTTGCAGAAAGTCACTTCCATGATGGGATAAACAAGTTGGAAGACCGTTGGACCAAGTGTATTGAACTTATGGGAGATTATACTGAGCAATAAAAGTGATTTCACCAACAAAAAAAAGTATCTTCATTTCCGCTTTCAAAACTTTTTGAACAACCTAGTATATAAAACATTTTTCAAAGTCTGAAAAGCTGATAGTTGCAATATACGTCGATGATGGTCTCATTGCTGGATCAAATCAAGAAATAATTAACTCATTCTTAAAATTAATGACTTTGGAATTCAAGATAACTATGGGTTCTTTGGACTCTTTTCTAGGCATGCGTATTCAACAACGTAGTTCTGGTTTCTTTGTGTCTCAACGTGCGTACAGTGAGAAAATTCTACAACAGTTTGGCATGGCCCAATGTAATCCAGTGGAACACCATCTGAAAAACAGAAGAAGGAAATCGAGAACGATACTCTCGATTCTTCAATACCGTATCGGTCTGCAGTGGGCTGCTTAATGTATCTGGCATGCGTCACTCGCCCTGATATAGCCTATTCAGTCTCTAAAGCTGCAAGGTCAATGACAAATCCAACAACAGCTGATTGGTTATCAGTTAAGCGCATTTTTCGATATATAAAGGGTACCATTGATTTTGGTTTAAATTATACATCAAATGGTGACTCTCTATGTGCCTATTCTGACGCTGATTATGCCGGCGATCTGAGCACTCGACGGTCAACAAGTGGCTTTGTCTCTCTCATCGGTGGTACAACTATCTCTTGGTCATCTCAGCTTCAGAGGTCAGTTGCTCTTTCAACAACAGAAGCAGAGTTCGTCGCAGCTAGTGAGGGTGCAAAAGAACTTGTTTGGCTCAAGAGACTGTTAAGTGAAATTAAGAGTGATCATATATACATTCCTGTATTATTTATTGATAATGCTAGTGCAATTAAATTGACTAAAAACAGTGAATTTCACAAACGGTCTAAACATATTGAAGTTCGATATTATTACATTCGTGAATTGTTTAGTAAAGGTGACATCGATATTGAACATGTTTCTTCAGATGAGTAATTAGGTGACATGTTCACAAAACCTCTGAGTTCAGTTAAATTTAAAGATATGTGTATTAAAATTGGAATACATAAATGATTCATTTATATATAGTAAAGTTTAAGGGGTAGTGTTGAAGTGTATTTAAATCCACCTACATGTAGATATACATATGTAAAATATACTATAATCTGTTTGGTTTCCTTTTTGCATACCGACGGATGCTGCCATCTGTTCTTCGTTTTCATGTACTAATATATATATATATATGTATAAGATCAGCGGCCTAAGTTAATCTGTTCCTTCTTTTGAGTTAGAGCGTGCCGCATGTATTTTTTGTTTAAAATAAAGTATTATCATTTATAATTATAGTATCATTTTGTGTTCGTTGCTAAATTCCTTTAACAACTTCAGAAAAATATGAAATAAGACATTTAAATTTTATGACAATCTAAAATTTTAACTAAATTTAATCATTTACCTAACAGTCATTCCAATTTACTTAATGAAGTTCAATCAAAATATCTAATAAAGTTTTAACATGCATAACTTGGTAAAATTTATGCACCCACCAATATCTCTTAAAATTTTCATGTTGCTCAATGAATATTATGTAACACCCTGGCCATAGATTTGACTTGTGTGCTGGAATTTAAATCTACAAAATACAAAATGTACACAAATTATGTTTAATAAAATTAATAAATCAACATTATTTTTTACAAAAAAGAGCTACTACAACCTTTCTAAAATTATTATCTTGAAAAATTTCAAAATTTTATGAATTATCAAACTTTAAATCAAAATAGATTTTACCAGCAGATTGACGCAAACCATGGAATGTCAATAATTTTGCTATTTAGTTGCATAGCAGCTTTGCAATCGATAACTACAGATATATTTTGAGTTCTTGATAATAATTCTCTAGATGATAATACTTGACTTGGAATTGATCTGTTTATACATAATTTTTTTTTTTTTTTTTCATTAAAGAATATCACTGCTACCGATTCTTTGAATCAACACAAAATATTAATTGAAATTTGCACGTGTTTGTTAAGTTTGTAATACAACTGTACCATGTATCAAAACGATCATTAGATATTTTAATTATTCCAAGTGTCTATCTATAGTCTCATTGTATGATCAGCATTTTATATTTTCTGAACAAATTCCTAGAAAAAAAAATTATTTTGCTATAAAGTAATTTCTTTGCTGATTGCTCATTAGAATTTTATGTTTACAAAAATTACATTTATTGATTATTTATCTGCAATTAAAAATACCTTTAAATGTTTCATGGCTGTATTAATTACTTGTAAATGTAATTTCATATCTTAATATTTCCTTACCAAAAATTAAAATATTTTTAATAAAATAAATTATATTAGCTTTTTTTAGTTGCTATTTTTAATAGTATAATATTTTGTAAGAAACAGCCAATCAAAAAATAATTTTTAATAATATGCATATTATAAACGTTAAGATTGTTTTTATTTATCCCTCTCAGTCTTTTTGTGTATTTATCTAAATAAAAAAATGTTGTAATCTAATTGTCTTATTTATTTTCATAATATTTTATCGTATATCAATTATTAATAATTAAATTATTAAAATAAAATTTATGAAATTAATTAAAATTACTTTGTTTTTGATTATTAGCTAAAGCTGGATATCTAACTGGGTATATCTAACTGGGTAATCTCAGCTGGAGCTTATCCAAAAATATGAGGTCCAGCTCGTTTTCCAGCTGATTTTTTTCAACCGGGATAGCAATTGTATCCATTCTTACCTAAACGACAAAATAATAAAATAATTACATTATAAATCATCAATGATTTTCAAGAAACGAGAAAAACATGTTATTTAAATTAAAATAATTTACTAAACTATTTAAATATTATTACTAGTTTTAGCATAATCAACATTAGCGTTTCCGAAAATTCAATTATTATAACTAGTGAGAACAATGTATCCTTTCACTAGTTTTAACGAAAACGTTTCTTGAAAAATATATTATAATAAATGATGAAATAATAAGTAAAATATTCTTATAAATATTATTTTTTTATTAAATAGATTCATAAAGTTTCTAATTATTATAATTAAATATAATATACATTCAATTCTGTTGCAGAAAAGTTAACTTATAATACACACACATACGCGTAGATGTATGTATATGTATATTAATAAAAATATGTGTGAAATACGGAAACAAAGAAAGTCAAAACTTACTTTTATTATTGAAAAAATTTTCGAATTCTTTTAGATACGGGAGACGATTATTTTTGAATATTATAAACTATTTAAAGTTTCAACCTCTTTTGGATGAATCAAAATATTTTTATGTATTTCAATGTATATTTAAATATTTTAGTATTTATTGCAGTATATATTTATATATTTTTCTATCTATTCTAGCCATCGATAGGAATGGTTTTTATATATGAATGATCTTATTTACCATTCTATCGACGTTAGAAATATTGAAAAAACGCTCGCCTGTTATACAGTTCGTTATTATTGAAAATAATTAGAGTAAATTAATGAACGAATGAATTATGACCCTCGATTATGTCGATAATTAATAACAGATAGTTTTTAAAGTCTCACAATTGAAAAGTACGTCTCGAATTCATACTTTCGCGGGCTGTGACGTCACGAGACCACGTGATGAATCCGTTTTTACCTTCGATTGTAACCTCCTAAGCCGCTAATGGATATTTAATAATTGTCGTCAATGAAAATTAGCTTACTTGATTCTTTTGCCTGAGAAGTTTTAATCAGTTTGATAGCCATCGATAGAAATGGTTTTTATGAATAAAATAACATTAATCAACAATCTGTTAACGTTGCAATTGCACATATCCATTGTTAATTTTTAATATTCATTATTCTTTAATAATAATTAGTTTCGTTAGTCTTAAGTGATCGGGGTTTTCCTAATGCATATGTTCTCTGCTACATTTTGAAGTTTTGGATGATTATTTATCGATAGGTGTTAGTATTTAATTCAAATTCTGCAAGTTTCCCGCCCTTTTTACCTGAGCGCATGCGCACACGGTCACAAAATGTAGTTATCTACAGTTTTGAATAGTTTTTTTATTGATTAATTAATTTACCATTCATTTTCAATTTTAATACCTGAGCAGTTTGTATCTAGTTGTGAGCAGTTTATTAGTATTTTATTGTATATTTTATGTTTAATATTGAATGAGAAATCTGAACTTAAATGTACAACAGGTTTAACATTTTTTATTGGGAAAAAAAGAGGTGAGCGGTTTAATTTTTTTATGTTTTTAGGTTGAGCTAATTATGCCTTTTAAAAAAATTTTTTTTTTTGTTAAAATTGCAGTTTTGTGGGCCGTAAGCAAATCGGTAGTACAAACTCCAGCAATACAATCAAATACTTTACAATCAAATATAGTATAATATTATCAGCTCTAGTACTGACAACAGAACGACCAATTTTTAAAGATTGTTCTAAAGAAATGTTCATTCATGAAACCCAAGCGGAAATAATCACATATATAAATGTTATTAACAAAAAGTAATTCTTCATAATGATTATTAGCTTTTATTAGGTAATATTAAAATCTTATAATGTGTGGATTTTAAACTCTAATAATAGTCAATAATGTATATTAATGTTTCGAATTTTTTATCGTCATTTTATAAATTTAATAAATGTTTATAAGATTTTATTAGATTTTAATTTGTAGGAAATGTCCTTACAAACAAAGATGCAATAAATGCTAGAATATAAATAGTTATTAGCTTTTACATACGGTTACATATTTCTTTTTCGTGTAAAAACCAAAAAGCTAATCATTATAATGATTGTAAGTAGTTGATGAAACCTTTTCAAATTCTTTTTTAAAACCTTTATAAAAACTTTAGTTAAGTTTTTTAAGTATTTTATATATTTTATAATTTTATTTTTTATTATGATTATACATATTTTTCACATACGCATTATATTTAATCGTTTATTCGCATTGTCGCACATGTTATTTTACACATTATTTTACGGAAAAAAAACAGAAAAATGTTATGATCTACGGTGGGATCGATCCCGGGTAGAATCGATAAAGCAGACGCCCTAACCGTTACGCTATGCAACGCTTGTAGAACTAAGATTTAAATTTGAATCATAAGTTGCATGGCAATCCATATACACTTGTATTAATTTTACATTTAAAATTTCTTCTATAGTGTAAAGTATTTTTTTAAATTAAGAAATAATTAAAAATTCAATATATTTAAATACATAATTTGAATATATTTATATTGTAATTATATCTTAATTTAAAAAAATACTTTACACTATAGAAGAAATAGTAAACACAATTAATAACCCCTTGATTGTTTTCGTTTTAAGCACAATTATTTCATGTTTATTTATCATTTACTTGAATAATGCCAACAATAAACACTTTTAAGTAAAAGTATAACATTTTTAATTTTTAAATAGTATCAATACATATTTAATTTTTTTTAATACTATCAACACATTATATATATATATTGTCACGGAGAACACTCCGTTTTCCGCGCGTGTTTATATTTCGCGCGATTCCGCGGTTCGCGAGCCGAGTTTAATTTCGGCTACGTTACGGCCCCGGGCGGGAAAATACGGTACACGCCGATAGATAGAATAGTCGTGTGCCGTATAGGAAAGATAGGCGAGTTCAGGCTAGGCAAGCTAGCTTCTTCCCGCGTTTTCCAGTTAGTTCTCTTCCGCCATTTTCGCAGTTCGGACGCGTGCCCTCTTCCCGCGTCTCGACAAGTTTTTGCGCGACGTTATCGCGAGTTCTTGGCGCGTCCCGGTCGGGTTTTTTTAGTGCAGGTGCGTAGCTGCGATCGGCGGCCCGCAGGGCACCGCCACCAGACCACAGGGGCGTAGCAGCAAGGCAACGGCACCAACGATTTCGTTGGGCGGCAGCGGCGTCCCGCTACTAGCGGCCTTATCCTGATTTTTGGCGTGCGCGGCTGGCCAGCCACCGTTGTAAGTTTATAGTAAATTTTGTTCGCTTTTGTTCGCGTTGGAGTAACCTCCGCCGGTTACTCCACTCTTTATTAAATTCGTTTTCGCGGTTCGTGCGAGTGAGAGAGCGCTATCTCTCTCACTCTCGTATACAGGGCGAGAGAGTTGCGTTCTCTCTCGCACCTATAGGAGCTTAAGCGCGCGCGAGTGAGAGAGCGGTATCTCTCTCACTCTAGTGGTAGCAGTGCGGGAGAGTCGCTTTCTCTCTCGCACTTGCGGCGTATACGGCGCGCGCGCGAGTGGGAGAAACCTTTATCTCCCACTCGAGTTAGATCGGCGCGAGAGAGTTGCGTTCTCTCTCGCACCCGCGTAGGGTTAGGCGCGCAAGAGTGGGAGAGCGCTTTCTCTCTCACTCCTACGGCGTAGTACGGGAGATCCGTTGTCTCTCTCGTACTCGCAGTAGAAGCGGCGCGCAAGAGCGGGAGAGCGTTCTCTCTCTCGCTCCAACGGGCTCCGTGCGGGAGAGTGTTCTTCTCTCTCGCACCCGTACGTTAGACGGCGCGCGCGAGTGAGAGAGGCCTTTCTCTCTCACTCTCATAGGCGTAGTGCGAGAGGCGTTCTTTCTCTCTCGCACTCGTGGAATACGCCGCGCGCGGGAGCCATCCTCGCGCATTATATCGCGCCTCACCGCCTGCGTTCCTCGTACGCGGCAATTATAATTTATTTTGCTCTCTTTTATTCTTTTTGTAACTATCATTGTCGATTAAGTAATTATTTATTTTTCTGTTTTTGTTATTAAATTATTTTATTTATATTTTTGATTTGTATCTTTTTCTTTTTTTTTCCTATTTTTTTCTGTTTTGTTTGGTGCGAGCTTGTCTCGCTCAAATTATTATATCCTTCTTTTTTCTTTTATTATTTATAATTTACGTTACTTTTCTTTTCGTTTTTTTTTATTATTTCCGCGACGAGGAGCTTTCAGCTCTCCTCCCGAATACCGCCCTCTCCGAGATCAACTAGCCAGGTGAGGACGACGAACGAGCCGCGCAACGACGATTGCGCGGCGTTGCAACGGGTAAGTTGGGTCCGTAGACCGGCTTCTCGAGCCTGGACCCAGGAGCAAAGTCGTCCAAGACTTTAGCTTCCTAAAAGGGGGCGCAAAGGGCAATTTCGCGCCTTTTGCGGATTGCGCGTCCCCCGAAGCTAATTGCTCCTGTGGCGGTTAATGTTTAAAACTGCCACCCCGTTTCAATATATATAGGTTCTTTAAAATCTTTAAAAAATATAACCTCTAAAATGGTATATATAAATCAAATCAATACACAAATAACCTCTAAAATAGTATATATATATATATATATATATATATATATATATACACACACACAAATAGCTTCATTTAAAATTATTTTAAAATATAGTATGTATGTATAATATATATATATATATATATATACATTTATTACAAATATACTATATATATTTTATTTAAGTATAGTCAGTATATATATTCATATAACGAGATGATGAGATATTTTAGTATAGTTAGTATATATATACATACATATATATTTATAAAGAGATGATGAGATAAAAACAAGAGATTATCTTGTTCAGATTATCTTATCTTAATATGAATCTAGATAACACATCGTTTAATAAGTCCCGAGACTAACCCAGAGATGGTGCTAGTAGTACCAAACTGGCCACGTTTCCATAGAGTGCGAACCTTTACATAAAACTTGTAAAAATTTCACGTCGATCGGATCACAGATAGCAGAGTTATCGAGGTTAGAGTAAAGTCACTTTGTAATTTTTTTGAAAAATGAAAAAAAGCGAGTTTCGCGTGTTGATAAAACATTGTTTTTTAATTGGGTAAAAACACCGTAGAAGCCCAGCAATGGCTTGAAAAACATTACCAAGACTCCTCTCCATCCAAACCAACGATTTGTCGTTGGTATGCTGAGTTTAAACGTGGTTGTACGGACACCAACGATGCGGAACGTTCGGGTAGGCCATTGGAAGCCGTTACACAGGAAAATGTGAGTGAAGTGTTAAAAATTGTAATGAAAAATCGCAAAGTGAAGGTCCGTGAGATTGCAGAAATGACACAGATATCATCTGGAAGCGTATTTACAATCCTTTATGAAAAATTAAGCATGAAAAAGGTTTTTTCCAAGTGGGTGCCGCGATTGCTTTCAGTGGAACAAAAACAGCAGGGAGTCAACGATTCAGAGAGCTGTTTATCGCTATTTACTCGCAATAAAAAGGATTTCCTGCGTCGATACGTGACCATGGATGAAACATGGATACATCATTTCACTCCGGAGTCGAATCGGCAATCATCTGAGTGGCGCATGGCTGGCGAAAGCCGCCCAAAGCGTCCAAAAACGCAGCAGTCTGCTGGCAAAGTCATGGCGTCTGTTTTTTGGGATGCACATGGCGTGATTTTCATTGACTACCTGGAAAAAGGTAAATCGATCAACAGTGATTATTATATTGACTTGTTGGTACGTTTGAAGGAGGAGATCGCAGCAAAACGACCGCACATGAAGAAGAAAAAAATCCTTTTTCACCAAGACAATGCATCATGCCACAAGTCCATGAAAACAATGGCAAAATTGAACGAATTGGGCTTTGATTTGCTTCCCCACCCCCCGTATTCGCCAGATTTAGCCCCCAGCGACTACTTGCTCTTTGCTGATCTCAAAAAAATGCTCCAGGGAAAAAAATTTGGCTCGAATGAGGAGGTCATTGCCGAAACTGAAGCCTATTTTGAAGCAAAGGATAAATCCTTCTATAAACATGGTATAGAAATGTTGGAAAGGCGTTGAAAAGATTGTATCACTCTAAAAGGAGATTATATTGATGAATAAAAATGATTTTTGAAAAAAAATGTTGTTTTCGTTGTTAGTCTCGGGACTTATTGAACGATGTGTTATTAGACGAAATGCTTGAAGAGCAATTTGATGAAAATTTGGGGGCGCATATCGTATCTTCGTAACGAATGCACAAATGTTAATGCTTTTTTTTCTATTCGAAAAAACATATAAAAAAGCCCACGTGATAGATTACATTTTATTAAATATTAAAATGTATAATTAAAAAAAATTTTTTAATTTTTTCATGCATCAATTTAATGTATAGTCTGTCAAGTAAGAGCGTGGTCGACTTCACCGACAGGTAATAAAAGATTTTGCTCTAATTCCTTCGCGAGCCGATAGAGAAAAGCTTTGTCTTTAATGCATTGTCAACAAAGATTCAGTTGTCGTTGATCTTATAAAGAAAATCACGTTAAACGCCATGAGTGCTAAGTACGCGTCGCGCTACGAGGCTGTGTTCCTTTGCATCCACCCGAAAGGTCCCAAAATGTCGCAATCAGCGGCTGCTAAATATATGAGAAAGTCGAAGGCATTTGTACAGAAGTGGATACAGCGATATAAAGTGGCTAAAAATGTCGATGATTTACCAGAACGTAGCTCGATAGGAAAAGTGAACAAAAAAGATGAAAAAATAATAGTGAATCTGTTTTCGCGAAATCCTGCTTTAACACTGCGGCAAGGACAAGCAAAATTAATGGCAAAAGGTTTAGATATATCCTACGAAACTATCCGAACCCATCTTCGTACTCATCATCTGAAATGGCGCAACACAATGAAGAAGCCTCTGTTGACTGAAAAACATGTGACAAAGCGACTCGCTTGGGCGCATGAGAATATTGATAGAGATTTTGAAAATGTCATTTTTACTGATGAATGTTCTATATGGGCACGTTCTGTTCTCACGCGAGCCTGGTCAACTTCCACCAATAGGCTTGTTCAGCGGACCGTAAAACATGGAATAAAGGTGCATCTTTGGGGCTGCTTCTCAAAGCAGGGATTCGGCACTTTGCACCTCTTTACTGACAACCTAAATGCCGAGAAAATGATAAAAATCTACAAAAAGGCTTTACTGCCATCTGCCAAACGATGGTTCATCACAAAAAATGAAGATTGGATTATGCAGGAGGACAACGATCCTAAACACCGCAGCAAGCTCTGTACTCAGTGGAAGACTCAATCTGGCATCGTTACATTGGATTGGCCGTTGCAGTCGCCCGATGCAAACCCTATTGAAAATGTGTGGGCATATATTAAACGGAAGCTTCGTGGAAGACGCACATACACTTTTAAGCAGTTGTCTTACGAAATTCGTCGGATCTGGAGATCCTTGCCACTAGAATACGCCGTCAAATTAGTAGAAAGCATGCCACGGAGATGCTAGGCAATTATCGACGCCGGTGGTGACTGGACACATTATTGACTGAATTGCATCATTGTTTGTAATGTGTACAATGTATATATAAATATGAAAGTTTCATCAAATAAATTTTTTTATAAATTAACACGACCACGCTCTTACTTGACAGACTGTATAAATGGGTGCGCCAGGCGCCCGTGGTTAGTACCAATACTTACCACGGGGCGCTGGCGCGCCCATTGATTTAAATAAATAATTAACGAATTACAAATATTTTTGTTGAAATACTTTACTTTTAATATTCCTGCCAAGTCCCCATTTCCAGTTAAGTGAATGTCTAGGATTCTTATTGGTTCTCTTTCTTCAGCTTTTCCTATAGCGGCGGATAAGGATGTAATGCAAGGGTTATAAAATACTAAGTTGCCTTCGCCCTCTGGATTTTTGGTCGCTTTGATTCGGCATTGATCAGCCATCGTCTTATTGGTATGAATTGTCTGAAATTTAAGGTTAAGAATTAGGCTTTATATACGTTTGGATTCTGAATAACTAGGGCTTATTAGAAGGATGAGATTTTAATCATGGTCTTACGGAAACATGTTCCGTCGAGTCTTTGTTCTCTCTTATGGAACGGTTAACATTTTATAGTCTAGGATTGAGGGTTAGTCAATGTCTGGGATTTGAATGAATAGTGTTTATGGATAGGGCAGGGATTGTGGTCGCGTTAATGGTTGGTTTATGAGTTTTCTAGGAGCTAGGATGCTTTCCTGTAGTTGCATCATATAGGATTGATCTTGGATTGTAGATTGATTTTGCATTCCAATTGGGCGTAGTGATATTTCTTGTTAAGGGTGTGCTTGGTTCGTATCGGAGAATACTTCGACTTCGCAGTTGATCTGGTTATGATAATGCATCATCTTCCTAGTATAAGATTTCCAGGCTGTGAAAATGAACGCCGCGGTGATTATGATTTTGCCCAGAGCTCCGCCGTATGTTGAGTAATGAGTAATGGAGACGCTTTTCTTGTGATCCCCAAACTGTGTTAAGCGATAAGTAATTTTGTGTAACGATTCTTCACGGTTTTTCCATCCTTTAATGTCTGGTGCAGGTACGCTTGATATTCGGGCTTCAGGTGCATTCATTATTTCTTGATAGTAGTTTCGTAAGTTAAATTGATTTTAATGCTTAATTTCTCTTTATTAATTTGTTTGATAAATTAATGAAAGAAATGGTATTTACTTTTATTTATAATTAAATTTAACTAATATTTCAACTTGTTCTAAAAAATCTATTTGTGTCAATGAAATAAATTTTTTTGAAATATCTAATCGAACCTTTCGTTTGTGGCGTGGTTTCGCAATCCTTTATCCTTATTCCACTGCGACGAATCGCCATATATTTTGTTTGACTAAATAGCGTTGCAAAGATTATTATAACACTATGACACATGAAATCGCGCGACTTGTGCATCTGACATGTGGCAACGCTGCGCATATTAAAAAATCTATTTGAAGTTAATTAGTCGCACATAAGGCAAATCGCCTTATTTCTAACCTACTAACCCCAGCCTGCAAATTGTGCATTTTGCAATAAAAACCCTTGCCGAATCACGTCTTTTAATTAGCACATTTCCGTTATGACAATTATTTAATTCGCATACTTATCCCATTTTTTTTTTTTTTTCACAAAAAGCACAAATAGAACATATGCATATATTGGAATAACGATATCTCAAAAAATATGACCTCTTTTAATTTGCACACCACGTTAAATCATTAATTATTGATCATTTCAATTTGCACACTCGTAAAATCTCATAAATTGTTAATTATTATAGAGAAAAGAGCGTAAAAAGAACTTTCAGCAAAATTTTGAAACATGCGCATGCGCACAGATGTATGTCAACCTGCGAGCTTGCGATGAAACGCGTATAAAGTATAAGATTCGAATTTCACAATAACAGAACACATTAAATAAACGAAAATAGTTGTTAAATTAACTTGCACACCTTTTGAAAACGTTCATAAACAATTATTACAATTAGCCCATAGCCTAATTATTATTAACTATTCATGTCCTGTTTACAACGTGCGAAATATCCCTATAGAATCAGGTACCAGTGCAACATGCTAAGTAAACGAAAATAATTTTTAGATTAGATTACATACCTTTCAGAAACGTTCATAAATAATTATTACAATGGGCACATAGCCCAATTGTTATTAAATATTTATTAATAACGTTAAAAATCAAATGGTTGTCAACAGCTGATCGCACGGCGATTATGTCCTGTTCACAAGTGCGAAATATCCCTATAGAATGAGGTAATAGTACAATGCGCTACATAAACGAAAATAATAGTTAAATTAATTAGCACACCTTTCAAAACGTTCATAAACAATTATTATTTTAATAAACGTTCATAAATAATTATTACTATAACACTTGTGACATAGGCACCACGTCGTAGCCGATTTGGCTACGTGCGCCCTGAATGCCTTGCACAAAATAATATTATATCAAATGAATGTTTCAATCTATCTCTTACTCTCTCTCTCTCTCTCTCTCTCTCTCTCTCTCTCTCTCTCTCTCTCTTCCGCTCTCTATGACGCGATGATGCAGGCCGGCCGCCAGCGATTGTCTCCCAGCCGACGGAGGCCTATCGCTTCCCCAGGGCAGGGAAGTGGCAATCCCTCGCCTCCCTCACCGAAAACCCGCCACCACACACTCTCGCTCTCTCTCTCTCTCGTTCTAGCTATTTCGCACGAATAAATGAGTCGTCCCTCGGCTCTCTGCTACGATACTTTCCGCCGTCGTCACTCCTCTTCCTCTCGCTGCACCCTCGACTTCATCTTCTTCACTCTCACTCTCTCTCTCACACACACCTCTTCCCTTGGCTTCACTTACTCCGACTCTCTCTCTCTTCTCTGTCACAGAAGATCACTCGTTACTTTTCGTAAAGCACGCAAAACAACTTACTCTGCGGGAGAGCACAGCTAGACTAACTGTTGCGCTCTCTACTCTTTCCCCTTCCTTCACGGCTCCCTAATTCCCCGTCGATCGTCGCCGCGAGTTCGAAAATCGCGTAATTTTCGGACGTTGCCGGCTTTCCGAAAAGTCCTCCTAAACGGGTTTTCCCTAACCGGCAACCCGGCGACAGTCGAGCAAGAATGTAAACATTATACACTCTTCGTCGACGGCCTATGACGGATTCCCCGTCACGCACTGATAAATGGAATATTTTAATAAATATTATTAATATCAAAAGCCTTGTGTATCTGTTTATGTAAAAAATGTAGTATAACTTAGTAATTTTAAAGCATTTTTTCTTATTACATAAATATTCTAATATAAATGATTATGATACTAAATTTATAAATCATAAAGTAAAACTTCCAAAGAATATTTATGTAAAAAAGATTTTTGCTCGTGTTCTCGATTATAACCGTTGCACTTACTACAAGAAACAATGGAATTTCAGTAATTCTTTCCTAGATCTATCAAAGATTTGTCGAATCAAATAGCGTGTTGCACTATTACCTGATTCTATAGAGATACTTCGTACGTTGTAAACGGGACATAATCTCTGTGCGATCAGCTGTTAACAATCATTTGATTTTTAAATAATAGTAATGAATATTTAATAATAATTGGGCTATGTGCTTATTGTGATAATTGTTTATGATCGTTTGTAACAGGTGCGCAAATTAATTTAACAATTATTTTTGTTTATTAAGCGTGTTGCACTATTACCTGATTCTATAGGGATATTTCGCACATTGTAAACGGGACATAATCTCCGTGCGATCAGCTGTTAACAATCATTTGATTTTTGCATATTAATAATGAATAGTTAATAACAATTAGGCTATGTGCTAATTGTAATAATTGTTTATGAACGTTTTCAAAAGGTGTGCAAATTAATTTAACAATTATTTTCGGTTATTTGACGTGCTCTGTTATTGTAAAATTTAAATGTTATACTTTATACGCGTTTCATCGCAAGCTCGCAGGTAGACATACGTCTGTGCGCAGGCGCATGATTGAAAATTTTGCTAAAAATTTTTTTTACCTTCTTTTCTTCATAATAATTAAAAATTTACGAGATTTTATGAGTGTGCAAATTGAAATGATCAATAATTAATGATTTAACGCGGTGTGCAAATTAAAAGAGGTCATATTTTTTGAGATATCGTTATTCCAATATATGCATATGTTCCATTTGTGCTTTTTGTAAAAAAAAAATATGATAAGTATGCGAATTAAATAATTGGCATAACGGAAATATGCAAATTAAAAGGCGTGATTTGGCATGGTTTTTTATTGCAAAATGCACAATTTGCAGGCTGGGGCATTGTAGGTTTATTTCTAGTCTTATTAACAAAAAATAATTTTGTAAATATTCAAAATTATTAAAAAATAATAATTATTATTAGATGCTAAAAAATCTAAAGAATAAAGCATCCATAAAATTTCAAGAAGCTAAGAAATTTTGTTCATTATTAAATAATTACATAATAAAAAATGCAGTTTTCGCCGAAGCACGATGGATAAAGGGGTAATGAAATTCTTAGTGCATTTTAATATAACAGAAGAATAAAAATGAATTCGTATTAATTGATTTTAATAATTTAAATAAAATTTATCTTATGAATTTTACGATTTTTAAGAAATATAAAATATATAAATAGAAAAAATAAAAACTTATACAATGAGTACCTATTTGCTATTTCGATAAAAAATCTCATATTCATTTATTTCAGCTCGCTATTTTGAATCAGCCATGTTAAAAAAGTAAAATCTGATGGTAAATTTTAATAAAGTATATATTTTATTTTAAGTTATTACAGTCGCTATATTGGTCCCGTCATATTGAAAATAATACTAATTTATTAATATTGTTATAACGTTATATAGTAACCTCAACTATTAATATAAACTGGTTTCAAGCAATGCTATAGAAGAAAAATTTAGAAATTATACCCATAGTCAATATAAAAAAAAAATTTTTTCGTCAAATATAGGCGACTATATTTAATTTCAGGTGTAGAATTTTGAAATTTCGATGCCAGATTAGGAAAGAGCAGATTTTTGTACATAGAAAATCATTATAACCTTGTCGGTTTTCATTCATTTTCCTTATTTCCTAAGCCAAAATCCAATCGAATATGAAATGTCCGCTTGGGACAAAATGGATTAAATCAAAGCGCATTGAAAAATAATACAACGAATAAGATCGATTGAATTCAGGAATCAATGCAGTAAAATTAAGGGTGTATTTTTGGATCAATTAAAATGTAATAAATACAAGTAAAATAAATAGGAGTCAATATAGTACAATCAAGATAAATAAGGCCAATCACACACAGTACAAAAGATTTTTAATATGTTTTTAAAAGGTTTCATGAAAGGATAAAACCTTTTTAAAAGCTTTCAAAAAATGTTTTTAAAATGAATTTATGTCCGTTTTTAAACCCTTCAGCAACGTTTCCTAAATCCTTTTATAAACCTTTCGATATAAGTTTTAAAAACATTTCTATAAAAATTATAGAAATATTTATAAAAATATTTTTGTAAGTAGTTAATGAAACCTTTTAAAATACTTTTTTTAAATTTTTTTAAAAACTTTTATTAAATATTTTATACATTTTAGAATTTTATTATTTATTATGATTATACATATTTTTAGCATCCGAATTATATTTAATCGTTTATTTGCATTGACGCACATGTTATTTTACGGAAAAAAACGCAAAAAAATGTTTGACCTACGGTGGGATCGAACCCGAGTCCTTCGTATTCTAAAGCAGACGCCCTAAAAATTACGATATGCAACACGTGTAAAACTGAGATTTAAATTTGAATCATAAGTTGCATGGCAATCCATATACACTTGTATTAATTTTACATTTAAAATTTCTTCTATAGTGTAAAGTATTTTTTAAAATTAAGATATAATTAAAAATTTAATATCCCAGTTGCAAGAATCCACGTGAAAATCCACATGGAAATCCACGTGGATTTTTATATGGAAATCTACACTGAAATCAGTCCAATAACACAATTAAGATATAATTACAATTTTAATATATTTAAATATAATGTTCTTATTTTTTTATATTGAGTTCTATTGATTTAAATATTCAATTGATTTCGATGATGTTTTGGAAGAACACAAAAGTTAGTTCAAATCAATTCAATATTTTTATTGATTTCAATTGATTATTTTCAGCAGGGATAAGTGTGAAATTATTCTTAATGAAAAACATCTTGACAAGATCTGTTATGCATAAAAATAACAACATTTTGACGCTTAATATTGTGAACCGCCCTACGCGGCTAATAAGCACCAAGCATTATATTCAAATACATACAAAATTAAAACGGATACACGTATCGATTCCTAATTAGCAGAAAAAATTTTTTTAAAGGCTTAAAAAGATGTACGTGGTAGATAATTTATCATAACTTGAACCATGTAATACTTCCTCACGAGTTAAAAATTTCAATAGATGAATTTCACGTAATATATTTTGTTAGCTTTTACTAAATAAACGTTAAAACCCGAATTTGCAAAGAATTCATTGGCTTCACTAGATTATCAGAGAATTGTAGGAAAAATTTTTAATTGATTGTTTCATTTTTCTCGCAAAAATCATGTTAATTTATATTTACATTGATTCTTGAATAGATAAAAAAAAAAAAAAAAAAAAAAAAAAAAAAAAAAAAAAATTTTTTCTTGAAAACCATACGTCGTAAAAAAAATCTATTTAAGACAAAAAAATATATATATATTAGAAGGCCCTTTACAATGCAGTATATTATAACCGATTTTTATCCGGTTGGACAATACTTTGGTCGTTTTTTGAGCGCTCAGAATGTTATAGAATCTGCGGCTTCAATTAAATTTCTCAATGCAAGCAATAGAAATAGTTTTATTTGCTATCTCGTTTTTAAAGTTACAGATATACATATATACATATATATGAATATATATGTATATACGTGTATATATATATATATATATATATATATATATATATATATATATATATTTATCTAAGTTGATACTATAATTACTTCTAAATAAAATAATTAATTTATTCCATAGTTGATTTTTCTTATTATGAATTTTTGAATATTATATTTATTTAATAAAGTATTATTTACATATTTACAATAAAATTTATTTTCTTTTAATCTTTATTTAATACTTTATTAACCGTATTAATAAATATAACAATTTTCCGCTGCTTTGGCATTTATCATTTTTAATATATTTTTCATCATTCCACCTGATCCAACATCAAATGTTCTTGGAAATTCTGTGCCTGGCTGTCTCTTGTAAATTTTGTGCATTATTTGCTCCCACCTTATAGGAGAAATAATTTGTTTTGATAACAATTTTTTACTTAATTTTTCATCATTATTGTATGTCTTTGTAGAATAATTTGAATAAACAAGAACATTAGGTTCATGTATAGATATAATATTTAAAGCTTTAATAAATGATTTGAGTGCTGGTTCCATTAACATAGTGTGAAATGCTCCTGATACTGGAAGTCTTTTTACTTTGCGTAAACTTAAATCATAACAGTTTCTTTCAATGTACTGAAGAGCTTCATTACTTCCACCAAAAACTTTTCCTTGAGTACACAAGTATATCGCAATCCTAAACAAATTTATTAAAATTTATTAAATTACATATTTAATTTAATGTTTACATTAAACTGTACATGTGAAAAATTTTAAATAATATGAATGAATTTTTGTACCATGTTCAAAAATAATAAGCATGAACTGTTTATTTAAAAAAATTATTAACAATTTTGAAACATACATTTATATTACCAAATTTATTAAGTACCTGCAAATTGGTTGTGAAACCCCGATGTCCATTGCCCATTTTTCAGCATCTCTACAAATTCTTGATATATGGGCACTAGGTAAACAATAACATGAAAGCATTCCTTGAGATGATAATTCTGAAGCACTTTGCATTGCAGCAGCTCTAATACCAACTAACTTTAATCCTTCTTCATAGTTAATAGCACCAGAAAAAATTAATGCGGTTATTTCACCGACACTATAACCAACTGCAGCAATACATGATTCAATTGCTCTTGGTCTTTCTTCTTGAAGTTTCTCAAGAGCTGCTAATGAAAATACTACTGTAGCTGGTTGATTGAATTCAGTACGATCTAACACTTCTTGAGGTCCTTTTGTACACACTTTTAAAAGATTATAACCCAAAATTTCATTTGCTACTTCAAATAATTCTTTTACTTTTGGAAATTTTAAATATGATTCTATATCACCAACTTTAATAATTCCTTGCCCAGGAAATATAATAACTGAAGTATCTAATGGACTAATTTCTTTACATTTGGGATTTTCATTTTTTTGATTAATTGTAGAATATAACTTTTTTGAACATTCTGAATTTTGTGCACTAAAAAATTCATTTTCATTAATTAATCTTAACTTTGAACTATTCTTCAAACCTTGAAAAATGTTACTTTCAATTTTGCAAGGATATTTAGAATAAGCAGCAAATTGAAACTTTTGTAAAATACAATAAGACAATCTTTTTAAGTATTGAAATTGTTGATACATATTTAACATATAAAAACTCACTTTTTTACTCATTTTAAAATGAGTTTATTTTCAACTTTTTGAATTGATAATAAAGAAGGTATAAAAAGATACAAAAAGTTGCACATTCAAAGAATTACCCTATAACCTATAAATAATAAATTTCTAAACTAATAATACATGAAGATAGTACATTTAAAAATAAAAAGTATCACAAATTTTATTGCGCGTAATCTTATTCGGCATAAATCAAATTGCTTTAAATTTTAAATTCCTTATGTTTCCCAATTTAAACTAAATGGCATAATATTTATCTTAACCTCGGTCGCATGAACAAGCACCTTCTACACCCCGGCCGGCAAATTACCTACTATACCTTAGCCTGCAAATTATGCATTTTGCAATAAAAAAAACCATGCCAAGTTACGTCTTTTAATTTGCACATTTCCGTTAAGTCAATTATTTAATTCGCACACTTATCATATTTATTTTTTTACAAAAAGCACAAATGGAACATATGCATTGTCACGGAGAACACTCCGTTTTCCGCGCGTGTTTATATTTCGCGCGATTCCGCGGTCCACGAGCCGAGTTTAATTTCGATAACGTGACGGCCCCGGGCGGGAAAATACAGTACACGCCGATAGATAGAATAGTCGTGTGCCGTATAGAAAATATAGGCGAGTTCAGGCTAAGCAAGCTAGCTCCTTCCCGCGTTTTTCAGTGAGTTCTCTTCCGCCATTTTCACAGTTCGGACGCGGGCCCTCTTCCCGCGCCTCGACAAGTTTTTTGCGCGACGTTATCGCGAGTTTTTGGCGCGCCCTGGTCGTGTTTTTTAGTGCAGGTGCGTAGCTGCGATCTGCAGCCCGTAGGGCACCGCCACCAGACCACAGGGGCGTAGCAGCAAGGCGACGGCACCAACGATTTTGTTGGGCGGCAGCGGCGTCCCGCTACGAGCGGCCTTATCTCGATTTTTGGCGTGCGCGGCTGGCCAGCCACCGTCGTAAGTTTATGGTAAATTTTGTTCGCTTTTGTTTGTGTTGGAGTAACCTCCGCCGGTTACTCCACTCTTTATTAAATTCGTTTTCGCGGTTCGTGCGAGTGAGAGAGCGTTATATCTCTCACTCTCGTATAATCAGTGCGAGAGAGTTGCGGTCTCTCTCGCGCCCGTATAAGTATAAGTGCGCGTGAGTGAGAGAGCGGTATCTCTTTCACTCTAGAGGTAGCAGTGCGGGAGAGTCGCTTTCTCTCTCGCACTCGCGTAAGGCTAGGCGCGCAAGAGTGAGAGAGCGCTTTATCTTTCACTCCTACGGCGCAGTACGGGAGACTCGTTATCTCTCTCGTACTCGCAGTAGACGCGGCGCACAGGAGTGGGAGAGCGCTCTCTCTCTCTCGCTCCAACGGGCTCGGTGCGGGAGAGTATCCTTCTCTCTCGCACCCGTACGTTAAACGGCGCGCGCGAGTGAGAGGCCTTTCTCTCTCACTCTTACAGGCGTAGTGCGAGAGACGTTCTTTCTCTCTCGCACTCGTATAGTACGCCGCGCGCGGGAGCCGTTCTCGCGTAATATAGCTAGTCTTATTACCTGCGCTTCTCGTACGCGTTAACTATAATTTATTTTTATTGTTTGTTCTTCTTTTGTTTATAACGTCTATTGCTGCTATTTATTCTATGCTAAATTTTATTAAATTATTTTATTAATTATAATCTATTCTTTTCTTTTTTCCCTTTCTTTCCTTATTTGACATTATCGATTTTTCTGTCATATTTTTTTTATACTTTTATTTTTTTTTGGTAACAATAGATTATTCACATTCTTTTTATTTTATTAATTTTTCGTTTAACTTATTTAGCTTCTCCTTTATCATTTTCTTCTTTTTATTATTTGCGCGACAAGGAGCTTTCAGCTCTCCTCCCGAATACCGCCCTCTCCGAGATTCAACTAGCCAGGTGAAGACGACACACAAGCCGCGCAACGACGATTGCGCGGCGTTGCAACGGGTAAGTTGGGTCCGTAGACCGGCTTCTCGAGCCTGGACCCAGGAGCAAAGTCGTCTGAGACTTTAGCTTCCTAAAAAGGGGCGCAAAGAGTGTCCTGAATTAGAGCGCGAAAAAAGGCGTTTTTTTGCGAACTTTTTAGATGAGAAAAAATAAAACGACCCTTTTAAAATTTTCAGGATATGTTCGTCTATATTTATACAATAAAAACAATTTTTTTTAAAATAGTAATATATATCAAAGATATAAACAGCTTTGGGAGGTGCCGCGCAGCCCCACTTACCGCGGCCCGTACACGATGCCGTTCGTAATTTTGATTTCAAACAAAAAAGAACGGTGGCATATTAATTTTAATACTTTTTTTTCTGAATGAACTAAGAAAATTGGAAGAAAGTCGAAACATTTTAAATAATATAACGTTTTAAGAAAAAGTCATGATTTTCAAAAAAAAATTCATTTTAACATTAAATAAAAATTATTTGAAAATACATTTTCCAGAATATTATTAGTTCATTCAGAAGATAATTCAATTGTGAATCTAACAAACTTTATTTTATTTGAATCAGCCAAAAAATTTTTTAGTTATCGTGTACGGCATTTTGACATAATCGCAAAAATAAAATTTCGAGAAAACGCGCTTTAAAGTTTCCCGAGCGCTCACACACATGCTTGACGCCACACCGCTTTAAGTGCTGTATCTTCTAAAATATTTGGAATTGGCCTCTAAAATTTGACAAATATTTTTGAATGTCTAAGGAATAAATTTAAGCAAAAAAAAAAATCGACTTTTTGACCTTCTAATTCAGGACACTCCCTTAATAATGAATATTTAATAACAATTGGTCTATGCACTTATTGTGACAATTGTTTATGAACGTTTTTGTAAGGTGTGCAAATTAATTTAACAATTATTTTCGTTTATTTAGCGTGTTCTGTTATTGTAAAATTTGAATGTTACTTTATACGCGTTTTATCGCAAGCTCGCAGGCATATGTCTGTGCGCATGCGCCCAATTCAAAATTTTGGTAAAAACTTTTTATGCTAATTTTTTCAAAAAAAATTAACAATTTATGAGATATGATGAGTATGCAAATTAAAGTGATCAATAGCTAACAGTTTGACATGGGGTACAAATTAAAGGAGGTCATATTTTGTGGGATATCGTCATTTCTATATATGCATATGTTGTATTTGTGCTTTTTTATGTAAAAAAAAATTTTAATTAATATTTATTAAAATTGTGTAACGTCGGGTGTTATTCTTTTAGCTATGGTTAAGCTACACTGCTATTTTGCCGTTTTTGAGCCTAAATATTGAAGCTCATGGGCTCGGGGCAGCGGAGGATATAGTTTGTAAACGTTTGTTTGGGAGACGTGTGTGTTTCCAGGATTGAGCAGATGCAGGAGGCTCGGTTCCTAAAATTGGAATCAGCCTCGAGCTCTGCTCTGGATAAGGTCCTACTAAAATGATAGTGGATAGCAGAATAGTCGGCCACGTTTCGGCTAATTATTCTGTTGGAGGGTTTTAAGATAAAGAAAAGATTTTAAAACATTTAAATCCGAACTCACTTTTTATTTAAGAATTTAGTGGTGCACGGCAAATCCTCTCTCTCTCTCTCTTTCTCTCTCTCTCTGGTGAGTAGATCTTACACTTGAATTTTCGCTCCTTTTTATGCACTCTTTTCTGCTGTTTTCTGCCTTCGGGCGTTTTTCTGTTGTAGACTATTGCATGCTCCACACTGCAATCTACTGTTTTATTTATTATTGTACTGCTGATTGCTGTCTACAGACTGCTTATTCTAATTTCTTTCTACTGCCGTGGTTTTGAGGTTAGCTTGATAGCAACAAATTTTTGGCGCACACATAAGGAACAACTCCATACCAGTCCTACCATCTATCATTTCAATTTGGACGTCTTACCTACACATTTAGCTGATAAGGAAGCTGCCTGTCTTACACCTTGGATAACACTGCTTTATTTACTTTCTCTAATTATAGTTAATTAGCGACACTTAGCGCATTTACCGACTATTGTATTTCTGCGGTAATTCTTGTTTTATTTTTATTTTTATCTCTTACAGTGCCTTGTTATAAATTACTTTTATTATTGCTTGTTAATCTATAATTGCTTTATTTTAGTTGTTATTAGTTTGCGTTTTTAATTAAATCAATTACATTTAATTAATTAATTTAATTTAATTATATTAGCTTATCAATTTTATTTTATCTTTATATTTATATTTACCTTTATTTTTATATTTATTTTATATTTTTCATTTTATTTTTATATTTACTTTATATTTTTGTTTATTTATTGTTTATTTTTGTTTATATAATTTTAAGTCAAAACTACGTTTTATATTATATTTATACTTCGCAATGCCGTCGAAATGCGCAACATGTCTTAGGGATTTTACGGCTGCATCTAAACCTCAGCAATGTTCTAAATGTGGAAACCTTTTCCATTCTACTTGTGTAAAATTACTAAAAATAAGAGATGATACCGGTGCTGTCATTAAGGTTTGCAACCCTTGTCTAGCGGATGCAAACTCTATGAGTGAGCGATCTAGGACTAGCTCTTTTGGCTCTACTTCCAGCACCACCAATCCTGGAACTCCAATAGATACATTGTCTCGTCCTTCTACCCCCTCTACTGCAACTACTGCAACACAGCAAACACAAGATCTACTCTCAGTTTTAGTATCCAAGATGGACAAACTTGATCAGCTTGACATTATGGCTTCACAGATAAACTCGATGGCTTTGACTGTTGCAGCTCTAGAATCGAAGATGGAGAACATTACTTCCACCCTTTCTCAGCGTATTGATTCTAACGACCTCAGGATTATAAAACTACAACAGGATCAACAACTACTGGTCGAAAAAGTGGATGCTCTCTCAAGTGGTATTATTAAAAGCAACACACCTGGTGACGTTAGCTCTACTGCTATCTCCGACTTAGATCGGGCTAACAATGCCCTAGCGAAGAAGCTAAATGAGCTTTCTCATCAGCAACACAGGTTGGAGCACTCGGCTGATGTTGTCTTGACTGGTCTGGTCCCTCGCGAGTTTATAAACATCAAAGCAGCTGTTGGAGCTGTTTTTTCTGCGCTTGATCCGACTGTCACTGCCGAGGACGTTATGTCTATTAGACAGCTGCGAGCACAGAGCACAGCTACTACTTCGTCCACTGGATCGACATCTGAATCTTCTCGACCAGCGAACATGCATTTTCCTCTTTTGGTAACTCTGAAGAGTGCTGCTCTAGCTCGTAGTGCAATAGCTTCCAAAATTTGTGCAAAAAAGCTGCATACAGAGCAAATTGCCTCATCACTCTCATCCTTTATGCAACCATCAGTCACTATTACTCCGGCGCTTATCAACCTAAACGAGTTTCTCCCACCAGCTCTTTACTGGCTTAAAGTGCGCCTTCAGGAAAAGTCAAGGGACAAGAGGCTGAATTTCTCCGTCTTTGTAAGGAATGGACGTGTCTTTGCTCGTTATAAGATGAGATGCCTCTCTGTGCCAATTAATATTGAAGAAGACGTTGTAAATTTTTTAAGTATGATTGTGCCTACTACCGCCGTGACTCAACCTGCAACGTCCAGCTAGACAAACCAAGCGCCACTGCTGTACAGGTATGCTCTCTCTCTTCATCTACTTCTGTCCCTCCCTCTCTTCATACTTCATCTCCTCTCTCTATTCCTCTTTATGGTTCGAGGCATTGTCCCAGTGAGGATGCTCTTCGAGTCTGCCATTTCAATGCCAACTCGATTCGAGCGCACATTGAGCTGGTCAGGCTCTTCTTGGCTTCTCGCCCTTATTTTCACGTAATTGCTGTAACTGAGACTAAACTTGGTCCCATTGTTGATGACTCTTTGGTATTACTTGAGGATTTCACGTTGTACCGTTGTGATCGTAACACTAGAGGTGGTGGTGTTGCGCTTTATATACATAATTCACTTTTATCTACATTTTTATGTTCCTCGACGCATGTCTGGACCGCTCGGCCTGGACTACCTGAATACCTTTTTTGCGAGGCTAGATCGTCGACTGCTCCTGCCATTTTCGTGGGAGTGGTCTATCGACCCCCACATGCTCCATTTCTAGCAAATAGTAATTTTATTCCCACACTTACCTCTGTTATACACAATTATAGCACTAAAATATTGCTTGGCGATTTCAACACTGATCTCTCTGTTCATAGCGATGATGCTAATTTCCTGATGAGCTTATTCAATGAGAACTCGCTATACTGTGTACCTTACGGGAATACTCATCATACTGCTACATCAGATACCTGGCTTGATTTATGCATTGTGGATGCCAGCGATGTTGTCCTTGATTACTGGAAGACGGTTTCACCATTCATTGATGGACATGACTTGATTGCTGCAACTTTACGTTCCTCTCTCACTAAACCACAACTACAAAATTTTACCTTTCGTGACTTTAACTCAACGGACACTACTGCTTTACTGACATACTTACGTACAAACGTCTGCTCTATTTGTGCTGGTGCTGCTCCTTTGGAAGATCGCTTAACCTGCCTTTATTTACATCTTAATGACGCAATTGCATTATTCGTTCCTACTAAAACCGTCCGTCAGAGGAGCACCCACCGGCCCTGGTACAATCCTGAAATATATAGACTACTAGATGACAGAGACAGACTTTACAGACGTTTTAAACGCTCTCGACTACTGTCAGACCTTTACAAATACAGGACGGCTCGTGATGCTGTTTTCCGCTTGATTACATCGGCAAAACAACGCTACTATTATGACAGACTGTCTAATATCTCGGACTCGAGAGCCCTTTGGAAGGAGCTTCGCCATCTTGGTATTTTTGCGCCGGCTACAGCGTCCCATCAGCCTTTTTCTGCTTCTGAACTGAATAAATACTTTGCGGATGACCCATGATCCAAATGCTCTTTCAATTGATGAATTCGTTTCTTCTCTTAGCTCCGAACTTACCTATAAACCACTATTTAGTTTCAACCCTGTTACCCTTGCCGAAGTACGCAGTGCAGCCTCTTATTCTGCGTCCCAAGCTAGAGGATTTGATGGCATTCCACAAGCGTTTATCATTGACACCTTCACCGTATTTGGACCTGCTATATGCAGTATTATAAACAATTCACTCAAGGACTCTATTTTTCCATCCATCTGGAAAAATTCTCTTATAATTCCGCTGAACAAGACTGTGTCGCCTAAAAATATGAGTGACATTCATCCTATCTCGTTGCTGCCGTTTCTCTCGAAAATTCTTGAGCGCGTTGCCCACCAACAGCTCTACAACTATTTGGAAACCAGAAAGTTTTTTGATCCTTTTCAAACTGGTTTTCGAAAGGGACGCAGCACTCAGACGGCACTTTTCAAATTGACAGATGATGTAAGGGCAGGAATGGATAAGCGCTGTGTTACTTTGCTACTCATGTTTGATTTCAGCAAAGCCTTCGATAAAGTCTGCCATGTTACATTGCTGCGTAAGCTACTTACTCTGGACGTTTCGCCAGATGTTGTCAGATGGTTTGCCTCCTACCTGTCAGGTAGGAAACAGTCAGTATTGGACGCCAATGACTGCCCTTCCGCATTTCTGCCACTCAACACAGGAGTCCCTCAAGGTTCTGTACTCGGTCCTCTACTATTTCTTATCTACATCAATGATGTTGCTGTCGGCTTTGACTCCTCGATTAATCATCTCGTTTATGTGGATGACCTCCAGATTTATTTGACGTTTCCTCTGTCTGACATTGTTACTGCGATTCAACTAATGAGCCGACAAGCGCAGCTCGTCTCTGAATGGGCCGATGCAAACAACCTTAGTCTGAATGTCCATAAAACTAAAGCTATAGTATTCGGATCTTATTATTACATTAACTTACTCATGCGTATGAACGTCCATGGAGTTATTGTTAAAGGTCCACTTGTTAAATTTGAATCCCCTGTTTGTAATCTTGGAGTGCATCTTAACTTTAAATTAAATTGGAAAGTTCACACGTCACATGTGTGTCGTAAAGCCAACTCGCTGTTATATCGCCTCAATTATTTTCGTCGTAGTACGAACTTTTTATTAAGGAAACACCTCATCCAAACGCTACTGTTTCCTTTGAGCGATATTTCTCAGGAACAAGATTTGAAACTTCAAAGGGTTATCAACTCTGGTATACGTTACATCCATGGTTTAAATAGGCATGAGCACATCTCCTCGTATAGAGTCTCCCTTGCTTGGATGACCACTGGAGCTTGAAGACAATTTTTTACAGCTTTTGCTCTCTTTTTAATGTTCAGAGATTCGGCTCCCTCTTATCTTTTTGAGAAATATCAGTGGTCCCAGGTGGGGAGGCCTTCACGGGGGCATGTGAGACCGTTGATCATTCCTCCCTCGGCTACGGTGTTCTACGACAAGTCATTTACTGTTTCCTCCTCTCGACTCTGGAACAGCCTCCCTTCTACGTTCTATTCCATCTCTTCCTACTCTTCCTTTAAATCTTCAGTCTTTGCTTTCCTACTTTCTCTTGAGTGAGAGCATCCTCTTGCGCCTCAAGCCAGTATGTAATATTAATATTTTTATTTTTATTCTATTATTTTCGTTTTAAAATTTAAAAATTTAAAAATTAATTTAATTTATTATATTTCGGTTTCTGGCTTGAGCCTTTTATAGTTTTTATAATTTCTGTTATTAGCATTACTATTAGTTCTATATTTACATATTTTGCTTTGTTTTTAATATAGTTTAGTTTTAAGTTCTAGTTTTAGTTTAGTTATTATTTTTCAATTGTTATATTGCTTATTGTTATATTGTTTCTGTCTAGTTTTTTAGTTATTTTATTTTTTATTATTTTAATTGTTATTTTGTTCTTTATTATTTCTGTTATACCAGGTACAACAAAATGTACACAAATAAACCATTATCTATCTACCTATCTATCTCTGTTACTGTGGTTAACTTTCCATCGTCTTCTTCTTATTTATTTGAAAAATTGAATAGTCTGTTTTGCGTAGCTGCTTCGTAGTGGCTTCCTAGTAGTTTCCTTGTAGTTGCTTGAGGTCTGCTCGTAGTGATAATTCCTTGCTTGCTTGTAGTAGTGTAACTTGTTCCTTAGTAATGTTTATCGTAGTAATGTTTCCGTAGTAATGTTTTGCGTAGTACGTGGGTCCTCGAGTGCTGCCTGAGGTCTGCTACTTGGTGATCATTTTGTGCCATATTTAAATGCGTTGGAGAAGCTACTCAGCCAATTCCTTCTATGGCCGGAAAATTTGGGGAGAGGCCAAGTTTTTCGGGCCCCCTTTTCTTGGCGGGCTTCTTGAAGAGTGAGAATTAGAGAGAGAGAGATGATCCATTTTTGCGGAATTTTTACATAGGTTCATTATTTACTATTTACAATAAAATTATGTTAATTTAAATTGTACAATCGTGTTCTACGAGGTCTGGCTATTAAATAACGAGACTGCGCGCCTACAGGGCGCCGTAGAGGGGTGGGAAAAAAAACGTGTAGTGCGTTGGATATCTAGATATCTTGTCTATGCACGTACCAAAACACGTTCTCGTCACTATTATTGTATTTGTGCAGTAGCGGTTTGAAACGAACGTGTTTTTTTCTCGTGCCGAAAACCATGTGTGACGAAAAACAGGAGCAACGTATCAATCTCAAATTTCTCTTTAAATTGAAAAAAACTCCGACTGAGTGCTGTAAATTTTCGCAAGAGGCCTATGGAGACAATTCTCTATCTCGTACGCGTGTTTTTGAGTAGTGTAAGCGCTTCAGTGAAGGCCGAGTGAGCACTGAAGATGACCAACGCCCAGGTCGCCCTGTCACTGTTTCAACTCTGTAAACAGTGACCAAAATCAACCAAATTGTGCGTGCAGATCGTCGAATGAGCATCCGGATGATTGCCAAGGCTGTAAACGCCGATAAAGAAACGGTTAGACAAATTTTACACGAGAAATTACACATGACAAAAGTCTGTGCGAAGTTAGTGCCAAAAAACCTGACTCCTGACCAAAAGCTCTTGCGTCAACGGGTCTGCTCAGATTTCCTTAAAAGGTTAAAAAAAGATTCCGGACTGATGAAAAACATTATTACTTGCGACGAAACGTGGATTTTTTAATACGATGTTGAAAAAAAGCGGCAATCGATGCATTGGAAAACGCCTGAATCGCCCAGAATCAAAAAAGCAAGGATGTCCAAATCAAAATTCAAGGCAATGTTGATCGTTTTTTTCGACATTAACGGTATCGTGATGACTGAATGGGTTCCAGAGGGTCAGACTGTCAACCAGACTTACTATTTGTCAGTTTTGGCAACACTGCGAGAACGAGTTCGTATGAAACGGCCCGAGTTGTGGAAGAACAACTCGTGGATTTTGCACCAGGACAACGCACCTGCCCATAACGCGCTATCTATGAAGCAGTATTTGGCCGGTAAGCGCACTCCAGTGCTCGAACACGCGCCGTACTCGCCAGATTTGGCACCGCGCGACTTTTTTTTGTTTCCGAAGATAAAATCTGCTTTGAAAGGGACCCGATTTGAGTCGATGGAAGCGGTAAAGCAAAAAACGGCAGAGCTCCTAAAGGCCCTCACCAAAGAAGACTTCCAGCACTGCTTCGATCAATGAAAAAAACGTATGGAAAGGTGTGTGGCGAGGGAAGGGGAGTATATTGAAGGGGAGCATTTGAATGTAGAATAATTTTTATAATAAAACCCTTTTTCGTAACCAGTCTCGTTATTTAACAGCCAGACCTCGTATTTAAAATTCAACGCATTTTATAAAAAGAATGAAGTTTTTTGTCGCATTTTTAATGATTAATTTATATAGTGATTTTTAAATAAAAAATGATTATTTAAATAATAAAAAAAAAGATTGCTACTATGGATACGAATGATATCCTTAGGTTAGTTAGAAGGAAATGAAAGTAGGATAATAGCTTAAATAATCATTTTTAATTAATTTCTAATTATTCGTTAAAGACTGTTGGAAGAGTACTTATTTGATTATCTTTATTTTTAAAAAGTTATTAAGTAAATATTTGCCAGTATGATTGTAAATTTATATTGAAATTTCTCCTATTATTAATCATTTTGATTACAAAATGTAATTATTAATGCAATTTCTTTTTGTACAATTTTCCTTATAAAAATAAAATAATGTAGCTGGTCGTGGACTATTATCTTGTTCTATCAAATAGTGAAATAGTAATAATTAGGATCGTTAAATTGTCGCTGAAATTAAAAATTAAACTAGAGGAATTAATAACAGTTGAACGTTGGCCTATTGACCTATTCGCTTAATTAATTAATTACTTATTTAAAAATTTTCATTCAATTGTTGAAGAGATGGCGCGCTGCGCTCTCTCTTCCTCCCTCCTTTTAGTTATTAATTTTAGGCGCGCGAAGCGCTTCAGAGGCAGTCTGTTTTTATACTTCTTATTGAGCGAACGTTTTTAATTAAATACGAAATTCTTTTGTATCGCGTTTTGCACTCTGTGCACTTTTATAAATAAATAAAGATATAAATAAACTTTAATAGTTTGTTGATTCAGGTTATTTATTTTACCAGGAATGACTACCCTAACTTTAAATATTCAAAAGGTTATGGGCCCAGGAGAAGCTCGGAATAAAAAAGAGGTCACCGGTAACAGCAGTATAGGTAAGAAAGAATATATCTTTTTTAGAGAGGAAGAGTCAAGCTTGAAAGCGACAGTAACTACAGTGAAAAATCACAGTAGAGTAAGTAAAATTAAAATGAGTGCGACGGTTGAGTGAATTGAAAGTTTGTGCATTGTGTATCTCTCAACGTAGGGCAATCGTGAAAGAGATACAATAATCAGGATCGGCTTATAAACGCGATATGCTGTGAAGGGTCGTTAAATCGAGGGTTGCTGCGAGTAGGATAGTGTGTATGTGTGTCGAGGGCGTGAAAAATGTTAAAATTATATTATAATTTCGATTGTTGGTCAATTCGTGGAATTTGATTTTGCCGTTGGTAAGTTTGAACGCGAGCGCTATTCCGAGAAAAACAAACGCGAACGGTGCGAGAGAGAGGGAATACGAACGATGCGAGAGAGAGAGAACGCGAACGGTGCGAGAGAGAGAGGAAACGCGAACGGTGCGAGAGAAAGGAAATGCGAGCGGTGCGAAAGAAAGAGAGAGAGTGAGCACGTGAGTGCGGTGCGAGAGAGAGGGAACACGAGCGGCGCGAGAGAGAGCACGCGAGCGGTGCGAGAGAGAGAGCACGTGAGTGCGGTGCGAGAGAGAGAGAGAGAGAGCACGTGAGTGCGGTACGAGAGAAAGGGAACGCGAGCAGTGCGAGAGAGAGAGAGTATGCGAGCGTGGTGAGAGAGAAAGGGGACGCGAACCATGCGAAAGAAAGAAGAAAGAGAGAGAATACACGGAGACAGGATGAAAGTCTCTATTGTGTATATGACACGCGCATAGAGTATTAAGCCTGTGCGTTGCGAGTGCAAGAGAGGAAGAAAGTTAACGAACACGCGCGATAATGCTAGATGTGTGTACGCAAAATTTCTGCTACAACACGGTAAACCTAGCCTAACAAAATACGAAAATAATAAAGCGTATAGCTATATGGAGTGCGGGTGAGATAGCGATAGGAATTATAAAATTATAATGTATAAATGCTAACAATATTAAATTAAATTAAAATAGAATTAAAGTCAATTTAATTCTTAATTGCTTTGGTCAGTTTGATTTGCTTGTGTTCAGTAAATCAAATTTGATTAGAAACAAAATGGCTCCACTCAATTTGATTGAAAATAAAATAAAACTTATATATTTCCGGAATCAAAGCAAATTAAAATTTTATAGATGAAAATAAATAGAAAGACAATTAAGCTTAAATTTTTTAATACTGTCAGTTTGATTTGCTTGTGTTCGGCAATTCAGATTTGATATTATTTGGGAATTATTTAAACACTATTTAAAATTGAATTCTCAAAAATTTGCGAACAGTAGCAAATGATTTTATTTGCGAACAGTAGCGAATGATACAATTTGCGAACAGGAGCGAATGATACAATTTGCGAACAGTAGCTAATTATATAATTTGTGAACATTAGCGAATGATACAATTTGCGAACAGTAACGAATGATATAATTTGCGAACAGTAGCGAATGATGTAATTTGTGAACAGTAGCGAATGATACGATTTGCGGACGGTAGCGAATGTTCAAAACAAGTGCGAATGTGAATGAGTTAATGAAATAGAAATAAAATAATATAGCATTAATGTAAATCAAAATAAATTAACAATTTCTTGATTTTCATCGATGCTGTCTGCGCAGACGAGAAGTCTTTATTGCTCTTTCTAAAGACACAGGAGCTGGCATTTAGGTTCCAGGAAAACCATCTTAAACAAATTATTACCGTTGGAATACAGAATAATTGTGTTATATTTTTGGTCGATGATGGAACTGTTTACCAACTAGGTAAAGAAAAATAAATTAATACAATTATCATATATGCATCTGGTTTGCTTGTGTTCGGTAAATCAGGTGTGATTGATATACTTTTGCATAGTAAATCCAATGAATTAAAATTAAAATAAAGAACCTAACTCCGGGTGTGAATGTATCTGTGTTTGATCTTCACATTAGGAGTGAAATAAAATAGAAACCTATGCACATGTATGATTTAACAGCGCAAGATAACGACAGCTTAAATGAACTCTTTTGATTTAAAATAATCTAATGAAATTGTCATAAATGCATCTGGTTTGCTTGTGTTCGGTAAATCAGGTGTGACTGATATATTTTGATTATGAAATTAAATAATGGATATTCAAAATAAAAATGTCATTGTTTCAATTAAGTTATATTTCGATCTGATTAGCTTGTGCTCGGCATATCAGATCTGAGCTAAATTAAAATATTTACAATTACTTATGATTACTATATCTTATAGAAAAGGAATTTGTCACTGAAGATGAGTTAAATCTAGTAAGAAAGGCAATGCAAAAGGGAGAGCTCCTGATGCCCTATTGCCGGTCAATGGAAAAAAAGGAAGAGCGACAGAAGTAAAGAGACAGAAAGTAGCGAGAATCAAGTGACAGTTACGATGCTAAGAGAGATGAAGAAACAGCTAGAAAAGCTAAACCAAAAGGTTGACAAACTGCAGGAACGACAGAAAATGAGCGACAGATGCAGCATCAAATTAACGATCTAAAGGAAACAGTAAGCTCAGAAGCAGAAAGAGCTAATGAATCGTGTGCGTCATGAAAATACTCTAAACTTCCTAGAGTTAGGAGGAGAGGTCAGTTCGAATAAATCTAAAACTAGCGATGAAAATTCGAATGTAAGCGACAGAAAAAGCGACAGAGATATAGACGATTTTCGGTCAGAAATTGGTCATAAATCGACAGTTAATAATAACAGCATAGATAGATTAGAATTCCCTAAACTAATTAAAAATGAACTAAAGAAAATCAATATTGATAACAGTAGAGTTGTAAATAGTTTTGGAAATGTATCACGTGAAATTAAAGAAATACTTAAAACAGAATTGTCCGGCAAAGTTACAACAATTAGGCGCGATTGTAAACTAACAAAACAAACAAAATTAGAACATTTTCTGGATCATTTAAACTCAGAACTTAGGGAAATCGACTTACTGTACATACAAGGGTCGTTTGAAAAGTCCGTGCAAAGTCCGAGAGATGGCACCACCGGCGCGTATCGAGGTCATGTTTAGTTAGTAGCAACTATTGAATGAACACACACCAAGTTGCAGCCATATTGGTCTATTTCTTTATGTGCCATAACCTTTCCGGCCGCAGGAACGGTCTTCGCCTTTTTTGATGCAGATTCCCTCTTAGTAACCCATTCTTTAGATTGTTGTTTGGTCTCAGGAGTATAGTAATGTATCCATGTTTCATTCACAGTGACGAAACGACGCTTAAAGACCTCCGGATTTTTCGGAAACAGCTGCAAACCATCCTTGCAACACTTCACACGATTCCGTTTTTGGTCAAGCGTGAGCAATCGCGGCACCCATCTTGCGGATAGCTTTCTTATGTCCAAATGTTTATGCAAAATATTATGTACCCGTTCTTTCGAGATACCCACAGCATTAGCAATCTCACATACCTTAACTCTTCTGTCATCCATCACCATATCATGGATTTGATCAATTATTTCTAGAGTCGTAACCTCCACAGGCCGTTCAGAACGTTCAGCGTCACTTGTGCCCATATGGTCAGTCCGTAAATTTTGAAACCACTTATAAACTGTTCTAATCGAAGGTGCAGAGTCACCATAATGTTTATCAAGCTTCTGTATAGTCTCCTGAGGCGTTTTGCCTTTCATAAAGTAATGTTTAATCACCACACGAAATTCTTTTTCGTCCATTTCTTGAAAATCACTCGACTTCCTTGATTCACACGAATGCCAAACACAAAGAAATAGACCAATATGGCTGCAACTTGGTGGGTGTTCATTCAAGAGATGCTACTAACTAAACATGACCTCGATACGCGCCGGTGGTGCCATCTCTCGGACTTTGGACGGACTGTTCAAACGACCTTCGTAATAGATAGGTCAATAGACATTGATGACTCGCTTGATAACGCGGGTAAAGAAAAATATAAGTTCAAGGTTCGGGACATAATAATAAATCGCATTGATTCTAATTATTATTCGAAAGTAATAGATATCAAAGATCCGGTAGAATTATTAAATGCAACTAAGAAAATAAAATCAAGTGAAACTGACGTAACTTCTACAACAATTAGAAGAAAACTACACAAAATTCAATGTAATCCCATTAGAAAAAAGGCGACAGAATTTATAGACCATTTTGAGGAGTTGGTTAGAAGTTATAATAATTTATCATGCAATAATATTTTGTCAAACGAGGAAAAGCAAGATGCGTTTTACAACTCTATATTTAAGAAAGTGCCTCAGATCCAAAATATAGATTTTATGATAAGAAGCACTACACATAAAATTCTAAATTATGACCGATTAAAATTATATGTTCTACAGCTTGGAAGCATAAAAGGACAGATGACAGCGACGGAAAAGGCGACAGCGATGGTAGCGACAGACGCAAAGAAGGCACCACGCTGCTTCAATTGTGACGATTCGATTGCCCGCACAAGGGCACTAACAAAAAAGTGTGTTTTGAATGCAAGAGGTTAATCAACCACAAAGCAGCAGAGTGTCGCGAGAAGAAGAGAAGAAGCGAACAGAGGTATTAACAAAATATCAATTACAAATATAGCGGCGGAAATAAGTGTCGCGGAAATAAAAGAAAATTTAATAATAGACGCGATACTAGCAACAGTAAAAGGCGACGAATTTTCAGTAGGATAGCGAATACGAATATAGAATATAGAAACATTAGAAAAAAAACAAACAGTTTTAAGAGTAAAACATTCAGTAAAACAAAAAAAAAAAAAAAAAAACTGGAAAATACAATTGTCAGAAAGCGAAAAGAAAATCCTCCTAGAAAAGGTGAGTAAAAGGATAAATCGTTGATTAAAAAGGAAATAGATACTAAAATAGATGTTAGCGACGTTAAATCAAATTTTATGGATGAAAGAAAAGAGAGATTAGGATTAGCAAAGTTTCCAATAGATACGAGAGCGACGGAACATTTAACTAATTCAAAATTAATATTTAAAAGCTTTGATAATAATCCTGACGAAATTAGATGCGCGAATAAAAGCGACAGTGTGAACTTGAGATCGGAGGGAGTAGGCCAGGTTCAAGTGATTGCGGAACAAAACAAAATTTTTAATTTAAATAACGTTATATATGCGAAAGATTTAACAGAGAATTTGTTATCATTGCATAAGTTTACTGATCCGGGACTAAGCGTTTATTTAGACAATGAGCGAATTATTATTTATGATCCTGAAACTAATAAGCCATTTATCACGGGCTTATTATATAAAAGGCCTTATTGGATAGTTGAGTTCAAAATTAATAAATCGACAGATAATGAGCGAACAGAAAAAAAGAATATAATAGCATATTTAACAACGCGAAGCACGACAGAAAGAGGAAAAGCGTAAGAAAATGAAGAAAGATTAATAGCGAATGAAATTGAGAATACAGAAACCAGGACAGAGTTAAGTTTTAACTTCGAAAACACATTATGCGACCGACAAATAAACGAAGCGAATGATATGCAGCAGGATGAACAAGCGAACTGTGATGTTGAACTTGAAGAGAAGTCAAGTAACCAATAGTGCATAAATAAAGCCATGCTCTAGCATGTAAGAATAGGACATGCATTCTTGGGATATTTAAAAGAATTGCAAAAGAAGTTTGCAGAAAATAAAGAATTAAAAGAGACAGTTGTGACGTGGTGTTTTGCACCAGTCACATGAGGAGGCTAATACACAGCCTGTGCGCCTCCTCATATCCTGTTGTATCCCCTTTACAATCTTGGCAGTCTCGCAGGACTGCCAGGCGTGATCCTAACTAACAGCCACGCAGGGCTGTACATACGTTACCTTCACCAGGTACATGGGCTTCAAGCTCAAGTAAAGGCTCCAGCGAGGAGCTAGTCTCAGGAGCCCATGAATAGTCGTGGCAGTGCTCCCACACACTGCAGCAGGTTCCATTTCCATGCTCCTTCCTGTCCTTGTAGTGATCCCCGTACCTGCAACCTCCCAGACGATAATTAAATAAAGAAAAAAATAATAATAGCAGCTGCACCATGGAAGGAAGTACAAGCCGCCACACAACATCATAGGAAAGCGAAGAGGAGGTTAGAAGACAGGCAAAACATTGAAGCACAGCATTTGAGTGCAAGTAAATACGCACCTGGAGGTGTCTGATAGTGTTGCCTCGCTGCCGCTGCAAGCAGGCTATAGCTGTCACCGACACCGCTGCTTAGCTTTCTCAAACACTCATCGTCTGAGCCGCAGCTGTTGACTTGCAGTACGGCCGCACCTGAAACAGAAAGAAGATAGACAAATTAGTCGACGCCTACCAGCTATGGAACGCGTCGACTTACCTTGATCCTCCGTACATCTGAGGTAGATTCTCGCCGCTCCAGGGAATACACAACAACAACACTGGCACTCGCGAGTGGATAACCTCAACGCGCGCTGCTGGCGAGCAGTAATATCAACTGCCGACAGCGCTGAGCGCGCGCGGCGGCTGCGTCGCGTAACGTACTTTACACGTACGTTGCGCCGGCGCAGAACGATCATCAAAAAGCCGCGCTCGCGAAAGTGCCACGCAATAAGCTTCTCGTTCACTCCGTTCGGGTCCGTTGTAGCAAAAAGTCACAATTAGCGAGCAGTTGACACTCCGTTCGGGATAGTCGAAGCCAGCAGTCGCGAACTAATAAACTTTTGCAAAACGAGCGAGCGTCCATATAGTATCCGTGAGCGTGTTGGAGTATCTGGTGAGTGCCAAGGTGCAGTGGCAGCTGCCAGGAGGCACAGCTTCCCCGAATCGTCCCCGTATCCTTCCCGGCTGCGTGCGTGCGACCGCGTCGCGTGTTACGCGCCATTTTCGGCCGTTGTGTAGGCTGTACGGCCGCGACCGCTCTAACCGTGAGTTAGCCGCGCAGAGTATTTGCCGCGCAAGAAACCGCGCTACACGATTGTAGCTGGCGCCCTGGGCTCGCGTAAAAACGCGATAAATTATTGTATTCTGTAATTTAGTTAAAATGAACGTATGTGTTCGTGTGCTAAATTTTTAAATCAGCCGTTTAACTAGTAAGCAAGCAACCCGCTTGCCCCCCCCCCCCCCCTTTACATTTGTACGCCACCCTGATCCCCAGTGGCGTTACAAATTGACGCCGACAACGTGGGGCCGACACAAATCACGCTGATTTGTGAAAATTTTCGGGGTCGCGCAATCGTGTGTATGTGTGAGGACAGTGAAATTGAGTATAATAAAGCAGAGACAGTGAAGTGTGAGATATAAAGTGCATGTATGGTAGTCGCAGTCGTAAGCGAATACCGCATTCTCGAACTCGCCGTTCGCCGCCATTTTTCACGCGTCGTAGAAGCACACGCGGCCGGACGAGGACGAGGAGGGAGTAGGTGGCCATCATGATCGACCACGCGAGAAAGCCGCGCAGTAGCGCTGGCGCTCGCATACGCCACGTCGGAGGTTGGTAAGCTAATTCGAGTGTGCGCATCCAGCGGTAAGATCGAGACTACCGCGATAATTTCAAAACAAATTGTTTTAAAGAAGTTGCGAGAGTCAGGTAAAATTTTAACTTAGTTTCTTTTCAAGTTAAAGATTCGTCAGTACTTCTAAAATTTGTATAAATTCGTTATGATAAAATCAATTTTTTTTGATAAATAATTAATTTTTTTTTCTATTTTTTGTTGTTGTCTTTTCGTTGTTTTCGCTGCGCTTGGCTTGCTGCCTACCGGTAAAATTTTCTAAAACTCTAATAAAAAATTATCTTGCATGATATTGATTCAAATTAAAAAATTTTTTTTTTGTGTAATTGCTGGCGTACTGCCGCTATTATCCCCACCGCGTGTATTAGAGTGAGTACCTATCTGTCGTGGAGCTGTGACGTCTGCTCGATAGCTGCGAGTGTAGCGTCGCGCTTGAACGCGTATCAACTGGCGCGCGTCTCAATTACGGAGGTTAGCACGACGCAAGTTACGTCGTATATTCGACTGGCGCTTCGGAGCGGTTAAAATAATCATTTTATCCGTTTTTTTTTTTCGTTTTTCTTTCTTTTGGCAATTTGAATATTTTTTTTTGTGCTTTCTGTAGTAAGTTAAAGATAATAAATTTTTCTTATAAATAATAATAATTTATTTTATCAATTTTTCTAAATTTAATAATTTTTTTAGTAAAATTTTTTTAACTAAAAAAAAAAAAAAAAAAAAAATTAAAAAAATTTTTTTTTATTATTAAATAAAATTTGTTTTTTTTTAAATTTTTTTTTGTTGAGTATTGAAATTTTTTTTGTCTCCTTCACCATTTTTTTCAATAGTTTTCGGTATTCTCGAGAAATTATTTCTTTTTGGCCTGTGTTTTCGCTTCCGGCAGGGTGCGCCGTCGCCCCTACATCGTCTCGCAAGACGACGAACATCCCGCCGCTCACTCTGACACCACTCATAAGACTATTTTGTGCTGTTTTTGTTTCAGTTTTTTTGCACGCTGACCCCGCACCGTGCTGCAAATAGAAGTCACGGATATTTACTTGTATTAATTGTAATGTGGCATGCTGTGAATTTAAATTATATCTAGTATATATATTTTTTTTATATTTTGGCAAAAATCTATTTTTTGTTGTCTCGTATCCCTCGAAATTATTTTCGGTTATAGCACCGTTTGCTTACATAGTGGCAATTTTTCTGCACTCGGACTTTGCTCGCGCGTATTTCCCCGCTACTTTCCCCGTTTGTTTTTGCATAGCTTGTCGCGGACCACGACTGTCTCCCGCTAGCCTAACCTTCTCCCGCCTGGCACCGTACTATAGCACCTTTACCGGCTTATGCACGTTACATTACGCATCCCGCACCTACGCATGCGAGCGAATTATTAGTTTTTTTTTGCAGTTTTCAGCTTCGCTTGAGTTGGTGGATTCAGCCGTAGCAGTCAGAAAGCAGTCAACGTAAGTTTCAGCAACGATTTGCAAGCTAGTGTGCTCGAGTTGATTTTGTATTCGTGTCATTTTTTTTGCGTTTTGCTGAGTAGCAGCTGTTTAGGTGGAAGTCAACTTCCTCAGCAGAGCTAACCGAGCGCGTAATCGAGCTATTCGTCCCAGTTTTGGAATTTGCATTGAGCTGACTATACTAAGCGTGATATTTCGCTCGTTTCGCCGTAACGTCACGTGTCATTATTGTACGTCGTCGCTCCCGTTGTTGCAACTATTTTGTTTCTCGTGGTTTAGTTTTTATTATTAGTGTCGCAAAATGGAGTCGGATCGCGCCGCCAATCGTGATATGATTTCGCTGGAGCCTGAGATTATCAGGAGTTCCATTCGGTATGCTATTTACACCGCAACCGATGAACGCGTGTTCGAAAACGCACAACGATGTGGACTCAACATCGATTGCGACACCTACGTCGTGCGACAGCGGCTGGAGAGGTACGAGCTCCGTCGCCTATTAGGAGCCGATGCCGCTCCATGGAACCCCGCGCAGGATGAGCGCGCGACTCACAGCCGTCTTCCGCCGCTTAAAGCGGAACCAATTATACCGCGCAGTTCAAGTCCATACTTCGATTCTCCCGCGTGTCCGCAATCGCCTAATATTTCGGTTTTCTCGCAGCTGGCCGCGCGCGCATGGGATAGCACATCGTCGGAAGCGGCACGGACGCCGCAGGGCGAGCCTGATATCCGCGCACCGCGGGTGCGTATCGCCGATACCGCGCCGGAAAGAGCTCGTGCGACGGAGACCCCTCCGCCGCCCTGTGCGCAGTCTACGCGGCTACACCAGACGGTTGGCCGGCTTGGCAGGGACTCCCCGATGGAATTAACTGACCCCGTAGAGCGTACGTTCCACGGAGCAGCCTCCAGCTAACGCGTACCACCAGCGGTAGGCCCTACGGCTGCCCTCGAAGAGTTCGACCCGTTCTGGACGTACGTGGTTGAGAGCCAGCGGCCGACGAAAGACCGAAGGACCGCGGCAACGTATCCGGAGCCAGCCGTAGACGCTCCACAAGAACAGCAAAGGCACGAAGCACCATATTTCGAAGCAGCGCACGCAACCACCCCGTACGGCGAGTTAGCTGCGCAGCCGTTGCCACCCGCTTCTCGGCGCGTTACCGTGAATTGGGGAGCGCCCACGAACGAAGAGGCATGGTACTGGTTTCGCCGCAAACACAACCGCTGGCAAACTTACACTGATTTTGTGGACGCGTTTCGATTGCAGTATTGCGCCGACAATCTGCAAGACCGGTTGCGCCAGGAGATCGGCAGGCGGACACAAGGCCCGCAGGAAGATATATCTACGTTCCTGCTCAAATTCCGCAATCTGCTAGATTAAGTGCGACCGCCGATGTCATTGTCCGAGCAATTAGATTGCACGTGCCGCAACCTCCATCCAGCGTGTAGGCAAGCTGTTTCGCGCGACCGCGTTCGTAATTTTGTAGAGCTGCAGCGTCTGGGGAAAAAGTTCGAGACGAAGAAGTTGCAGGACAAGGCTTATCGTCCTCCTCCGCCACCCGAGGAGTCGTTCTTCCCCAAGGACGCGTACGTGCCGCTGCACCCGGTACGTTCGGTTAAAGCTGCTCCCGTAGAAACGGCGCGCTTAATAGATATTGACGACACAAATCATAGCACGGATTTCGTCGCCGCCGCGAGCGCTTCGGAGGATCGCCTCCTGCAGCAGCAGTCGCAATTTAAGCCTCCGGCTCCGCCGCGAGCTCGAACTCCGCCTAAAAAGCCGCGTCCACTAGTGATTACGCGCACAGCAGCCCCCAAGGTATCCGCGGGAACGCAGACCGAACTACCGCCGCATCTGCAACCCGCTGACGTGCCCGCGCAGCGGCAGCGTAATTCGAATTATTACGCGAACAGCGGCACCACGCCGCCGCGCGCTGGGGTATACGCCACTAATAACCAGCAGGATAACTCGCCGCAAGCTCGTAAGCAGCGAGAGCCGTGCCGTCGATGTGATCAGCTAGGGCATTGGGCTGCGGACTGCCCTAAGTCCCCTAAATGTTATGGATGCGGGCAACCGAACGTACTGCGAAAGGATTGCAATCGATGCAGAGCGTCTCTACGGGCGGGAAACGCACCGCAGGGGACTCGTTAGGAGCTCGCGGGTCCTCGCGCAGCCGAAAGGCAGCTCCACGCCGCGGGCAGCTTTATCCTGACCCGCCACGCCTGTCGCCGCCGCGCGACGCCGTTGAGGTTTCCGCCGCAACGGAATCTCCAGCAGCAGCACCATTAGATCCGCCGCCGTCGCTGATCCAAGGTAAACCGCACCTTCGCGAGGTACGGCTATTTTTTAATATTGAGCTCAACGGTTTGAAGCTCAGAGGCTTACTGGACGATGGCGTCGTCCATTTGTTCCTGGGAAAGGGTTTGAGCACGTTGTTGCAGAACAAGCTCAGCCCTGCGGCTGACACAATTAACGTGGCAGATGGAGGAGCAGTGACAATCCAGGGAGTGCTGGATGTGACTGTCTCCATCGATGGAGAAAGGCGCACGCTTCCTTTCTTCGTGGCAGATGGATTGCAATACGATTGCATCCTGGGCATAGACTTCAAGAGGCTGTTTAAATTGAAGATTGATTATGGCACGGATACCTGGTGGACACCACGGGGCGTGGTACACCAGTTCTATCCGTACGGGTCTAATCCGGCGACCTTTTCGGCCGTCACGACCGTCGGCGGACTCGTAGTAGCAACCGACGACGAGCAGGAGCAGCTAAATGCTCTGCTCGACCGCTTAATCCCGCTAACAATCGCATCGCTAGGATTAACCAACTTAGCAGTGTATACCATCGACGTGCAAGAAGCTGCGCCAATTCGGCAGCAAGTGCGCAGATATTCGCAAAAAATGCTGCAAGTTGCATACGATGAGATCGATCGCATGCTTGCCGAAGGTATCATTGAGCCGTCCGACAGCCCGTGGTGCAGCTGTCCGGTAATCGCACCGAAAGCCAATGGAAAGTGGCGTTTCTGCATTGACTACCGGCGCATCAATGCTGTCACTAAACGCTCCGCTTATCCCCTCCGCAACATGGACGATATTTTAGACAAGCTTAGATCGGCTCGCTACATCTCTAAGCTCAATCTTAGTCAAGCGTATCACCAAGTCCCGCTCGACACCGCAAGCAAAGAAATCACCGCTTTCTGCATCCCTGGACGCGGACTTTATCAATTCACGCGTATGCCGTACGGTTTAACGAACGCCCCCGCAATGTTTCAGCGAATAATGGACCGCCTTATTGAGCCGCAGTGGGAACCGCACGTCTTCCCCTACTTGGACGAGGTGATTATCGTCACTTCTACGTTCCGAGAGCACCTGCAGTGGCTGGAACGAGTGCTCGCGGCATTTAAAGCGGGCAATTTGCAACTCAATCACGATAAATCTGAGTTCAGCTGCGCTGAAGTTCGCTACTTAGGCTACGTCGTGAACGCAGAAGGCTTGAAGCCTGACGACGACAAAATAAAACCGATCGTGGAGTACCCCGCACCTACGAACGTCCGCCAGCTGAGGCGATTTTTAGGCATGGTAGCATGGTATTCGCGTTTCATCGATAATCTGGCAGCATATAAAGCACCGCTCACCCAATTAATGCGGAAAGGCATTCGTTGGCATTGGAACGAGGAACAACAGCTCGCCTTCGCGCAAATGAAGCAAGCTCTAACGCAAGCGCCTGTGCTAGCTCGCCCGGATCTCACCCGCCCGTTTACGCTGCAAACGGACGCGAGTGATTACGCCATCGCAGGCGTTCTAACACAAGAGGTTGACGGACACGAGTACCCGATCTATTTCGTAAGCCGTGTTCTGTCTAAAGCCGAGCGCAACTATTCCGTGACGGAAAAAGAGTGCTTGGCGGTGCTTTGGTCTGTCGAACGGCTAAAAGGTTACCTCCAAGGGGAGAAGTTTACGGTGATTACCGATCACCATAGCCTCTTGTGGTTACATAATTTGAAGGACCCCGCAGGCCGCTTAGGGCGATGGAACACGATGCTGCAGCAATATTCCATCAAATTCGTGCATCGTAAAGGCGCGTTGCATCAAGTACCGGACGCACTCTCCCGTGCGCTCGAGAATAACGTAGAAGCCGCCGCTGTAGCTCCGTCCGCGCACACGGACGACAAATGGTATCCACGACGCTTGCTAGCTGTCTGCACCCGCCCGCACATCTTCCCAGATTGGCGTATTGACAACGGGCTGTTATACGTGCACCGGCCGAGTCAGCTGATTGACCCGCTAGTGCCGGATCTCGACGCGTGGAAACTCGTATTACCGCAGGGCGACCGCGCCAAAGCCTTGTTTGAAGCGCACGATACACCGCAGGCAGGCCATCTCGGTGTCGAGAAAACGTATGCGCGGCTCGCCACCTACTATTATTGGCCTGGCATTTACTATGATACGTGTCGCTACGTACGCGCTTGCCAAGAGTGCCAAGCGCACAAGGTATCGCAGCAAGCACCAGCTGGCTTGATGGGGGAGCGATACATTGACGGACCGTGGACGGTAGTTACCGCGGACGTGATCGGGCCGAAACCACCGTCGTAACGAGGGCACCGCTATGCGATAGTGTTTGAGGATCTCTTCACGCGCTATGTCGAAATCCGCGCGTTACGGAAAGCCGACGCGAAGAGCGTAATGCAGGCGTTCGATGACTTGATAATAAACCGATAGGGCTGTCCTAAGGTCCTATGACGGAAAATGGGACTAAATTTGCTAACAAAATCGTAACCGAGCGGCTGCAGCAGTACGAAGTGACGCAGTCCACCATTCCTCCGTACCATGCGCAGGCCAACCCCGTAGAACGCGTTAATCGAAATTTGCGTACGATGATTAATAGCTTTCTCAGCGAAGACCACCGCGAATAGGATATGCATCTTAATGAATTCGCCTTGGCGCTCAACAGTATGGTGCACTCATCGACCAAATTTTCCCCCGCGTTCCTCAATTTCGGCCGTAACCCGCAACCTTGCATGATTCTCCGCAAACACCTTGAACATCCTGCTCCTGTACGGCCGCCCGATGCAGAACAAGGGCTCGAACTTGTAACCCGCTTGCCAGCGGTACATGATCTAGTAAAGCGACACATCGAGCAAGCGACCGCACAACAATCCGCGCATTACAACCGCCGTCGACGCGACGTTCAATATCAAGTAGGCGATTTAGTGTGCCGCCGCCAACACCACCTGTCCTCTGCTGGAGAAGGATTCGTGGCAAAAATGGCACCGCGGTTCGTAGGGCCAGCGACCATCGTCAAGGTACTCTCACCAGTAGTCTACCTCGTCGAAGACGCCAACTCGAAGAAGCGCGCTAAAATCCACGTAAGCGACTTGAAACGCTACGTACCGCCGCGTTCCCTTTAAGAACTTTTTTTTTTCGGTTTTTTTTAATTTTCTTTTGAAAAGTTTTTTTTGTTCCATATAGCACCACCGCTGCTTATTAAAATTTTTTTTGTATATTTTACGATTAATATAGCTTATATTCAGCAGATTAGTGTGCTTCATTATCCCTGTTGCCTATCCCGCTCATTCCACCAATATACTGCATGCTATTGTTTTTTTTTTGTTTCCTTGCTCCCTCTGTTTTTTTGGTTTTTTTTTAATTTGTTTTTTTTTTGCATTATTTTGTTTTGATTTTTTTTTCTGTTAGTTTGGTTTTGGTTTGCCGCCAAGCACCCCAAGCCAGCAGAGCATTATTTTTTTTCATTTTTGCTATTTTTTTTTATTATTTTTCTTATTTTTTTTTGTATTTCGCACCCACCCCTTTAATTTTTTTTTGCTATTATTACCCGCGTTGGCGCGAACCGCTCGTGCCACCGACGAGCCACAGCTGCATGTCGCACTCGCATCCAGCTACGTACCACTCTCCGACGAGGCAACGAGTAAACTTAGCATGTTTACCATACCTGCTTACTGGCAGTGGGCCACCAAGGTAACCAATTGTTTTTTTATTTATCGAACAGCACTGCGGCTGTCGAATAGTACTGCTACTGCATCAAGTAAGCACGGTATGATTAAAATTATGGGCTATTTTATGTACCTGTTTTTTTTCATGCATATTAATATTAACTATTTTATTGCTTTCGGTATGAGTGGTATTGAATGTTGGAGCGGGTTATGAAAGACCGCGTCGTTAGGACGATTTGCGTAACGATAATAGTTTTTGTACTTTTATGTGTCTTTTTTATTGTATTTTGCCCAAGGGTCGAGCCAGTCGCGTAAGTAACCGACAAACTAGATTTTCCGTTCAGACTCGAGTTCGCCTGGTAATTCCGCGAGCATCCGTACACTGCGTACACTTTAGCTAGAACACCAATGCAGATGAGCCACGCTGCATAAGACGATGTCCACCCAACAACATTCTGCCGCACACCTACACCGTTGCAGGTGAGACCTCTCACCTTAGGCTAAGTGCAAGCGCTAGGCGAATGTAACCATGTTCGATCTCAGTTAGGATCAAACAGTAAATATGGAGTCGTTTCACTTCCCCTATATTCACGCTTTGGCGGGGGGGAGTTATGACGTGGTGTTTTGCACCAGTCACATGAGAAGGCTAATGCACAGCATGTACGCCTCCTCATAGCCTGTTGTATCCCTTTTACAATCTTGGCAGTCTCTTAGGACTGCCAGGCGTGATCCTAACTAACAGCCACGCAGGGCTGTACATACGTTACCTTCACCAGGTACATGGGCTTCAAGCTCAAGTAAAGGCTCCAGCGAGGAGCCAGTCTCAGGAGTCCATGAATAGTCGTGGCAGTGCTCGCACACACTGCAGCAGGTTCCATTTTCATGCTCCTTCCTGTCCTTGTAGTGATCCCCGTACCTGCAACCTCCCAGACGGTAATTAAATAAAGAAAAAAATAATAATAGCAGCTGCACCATGAAAGGAAGTACAAGCCGCCATACAACATCATAGGAAAGCGAAGAGGAGGTTAGAAGGCAGGCAAAACATTGAAGCACAGCATTTGAGTGCAAGTAAATACGCACCTGGAGGTGTCTGATAGTGTTGCTTCGCTGCCGCTGCAAGCAGGCTATAGCTGTCACCGACACCGCTGCTTAGCTTTCTCAACCGCTCATCGTCTGAGCCGCAGCTGTTGACTTGCAGTACGGCCGCACCTGAAACAGAAAGAAGATAGACAAATTAGTCGACGCCTACCAGCTATGGAACGCGTCGACTTACCTCGATCCTTCGTACATCTGAGGTAGATTCTCGCCGCTCCAGGGAATACACAACAACAACACTGGCACTCGCGAGTGGATAACCTCAACGCGCGCTGCTGGCGAGCAGTAATATCAACTGCCGACAGCGCTGAGCGCGCGCGGCGGCTGCGTCGCGTAACGTACTTTACACGTACGTTGCGCCGGCGCAGAACGATCATCAAAAAGCCGCGCTCGCGAAAGTGCCACGCAATAAGCTTTTCGTTCACTTCGTTCCGAGCGAACAAGCGTCCGTATAGTATCCGTAAACGTGTTGGAGTATCTGGTGAGTGCCAAGGTGCAGTGGCAGCTGCCAGGAGGCACAGCTTCCCCGAATCGTCCCCGTATCCTTCCCGGCTGCGTACGTGCGACCGCGTCGTGTGTTACGCGCCATTTTCGGCCGTTGTGTAGGCTGTACGCCCACGACCGCTCTAACCGTGAGTTAGCCGCGCAGAGTATTTGCCGCGCAAGAAACCGCGCTACACGATTGTAGCTGGCACCCTGGGCTCGCGTAAAAACGCGATAAATTATTGTATTTCGTAATCTTAGTTTAAATAAACGTATTCAATCGTGTGCTAAATTTTTAAATCAGTCGTTTAACTAGCAAGCAAGCAACCCGCTCCCCCCCCCCCCCCCCGCTTTACATTTGTACACCACCCTGATCCCCAGTGGCGTTACACAGTATTTAATGATTCTATCCTGGACTGCGAAGTACGTCTGAAATCGAAATTAAACAGACTACTTTTCAGCAATGTGCGAAGGAGAGCGACGGAACCTCTGCAGATAATTTATTCTGATGTAATAGGGATAATAAGTCCAGCGACTCATCCGAAGAAATACAAATACATATCTGTATTTGTAGATGATTTCTCTCGGTTAGCAATGGCGTACCCAATGAAAGCGGAAGTTGAAACAGGCCATTGTATGGAAAATTTTGTGAAGAGCGTACAAAATTTGTTAGGAAGGGACGCGAAAGTATGTTATTTAATGACAGACCAAGGAAAGGAATTTACAGGAGGCGATACAGTAAAAGTTTTAGAAGAACTAAGATCAGAGCTACAGCCAGCTTGTCCAGATACCCCACAACATAACGGAGTATCTGAGAGATTTAATCAGACAATACAAAAGAAAGTGCGAGCGTTGATGTATGACTCTGGATTACCTGAAAACATGTGGGATTTGGCTCTTGGATCAGCTGTATTTGCATCCAACAGAACGCCACATGCTTCGAATAAAATGGTTCCTCCGATTAAAATATTCAATCCAGAGTACAAAATAAACATAAATCAGCTAAAACATTTTGGATGTCTAGCCTACATAAAAGTTTAGCGAAAGACAGGTCCGAAATTTAGATGTATTGGAAAGCGAGCGATATTAGTAGGATACAAAGAGACAGGCTATATTTTATTCAAACCAGAGGAAGAAATATTTTATAAAAGCAGAGCTGTGAGATTTAACGAAAAACTTGTATTCGCAAATAGATACAAAAAACAAGATGTAAATAACTGGAAAAATTTATACAGTGAAATAAACACTGAAACATAGTTCATAGAATTTGAAAACGAAATCCCTCAAGATACGTCGAGAACGGAGGGAGTGCCGAAAAGAGGCAGAGGATGCCCGAGAAAGTAGAAAGCGACAGTTACGGAAGAAAATCTAATGGACGACGAAACGATTCATGCACTTTTGGCAGAAACAAATGGTGACCCAGATTCTTATCAAGAAGCAATAAAAACGATAGAGAAAGTAAATTGGACAGTGACAATTAACGAAGAATTAAATTTCATGTATAAAAACAATGTTTGGGGAATAAACGACAGGCCAACCATCACAAGCGACGGAAAGAAACCAAACATCATTGATTCAAAATGGGTACTAAAGAAAAAGATCGAACTGAACAATAGCGCAAGATATAAAGCAAGATTAGTAATAATAGGCTCCAAAGATAAGAACATTTACGAGTTGCAAGAAACACACCAGTATCACGACTGCCGCTAATTAGATCAGTTCTAGCGATTGCCAATAAGTACGATTCGGAGTTATGTCAAATGGATGTAAAAACTGCCTTATTGAATGGATTTCTTAATAGCGAGGTTTTGATGGAAATACCTGATGGTATAGAACGTGATACAACAATAAAGCGACTGAAAAATTGTAAATTAAAGATAGCACTTTATGGCCTAAAGGTGAGTCCAAAGTGCTGGAATGAAAAATTCCGAGCGACAGCATTACGAATGGAATGAACACCGCATGAGGACGAATTATGCTTATTTACTTGAAAGGAAGCAGATAAAATATTGACATTAACTTTCTATGAGGACGAAATCTTACTGGCATGTAATGATAAAAGTGAATTAAATGAAACTAAGCGACATTTAATGAAGGAATACGAAATGACTGATTTGGGCGAACCGAAGTCGTTTCTTGGACTAGAAATAAAAAGAGACAGAAAAGCGAAAGTGTTGATAATAAAACAAAAAAGATATATTGACAGAATGTTGCGGAAATTTGGTTTTAAGGAAATGCACCCCCAAAGGACACCTATGGTTACAAACCAAGTAATGCATAGAACACGTAAGCTCAGAGAAGAGACAGACAAAATTGAAAAACTAATTACAACAGAAAATGGAGAAAATAGACCATATAGAGAAGCTATTGGTACGCTCCTTTGCTTGCAAATGTCAGTCGTTCCGATGAAACGTATGCAGTAAATGTATTAAGTAGACATCAGGTCAATTCGACAGAAAATGAATGGAAGCTGATAGAACAAGTGTTTCGTTATCTTAAGGGCACAAAAGGCCTTGGTCTATGTTATCGTGGTTATCGTCATGATCTAAAAGGCTTTTCAGATGCAAATCTAGGCGACTGTAAGGAATCTATCACAGCAAGTGGATATTTAATCAAGTTATTTGATGATACGATTGCATGGCGAACGAGAAAACAACGATATATTACATTATCCACATGTCAAGCTGAATATGTAGCCATGAGCGACTGTAGTCAAGAATTGATTTCAATATACAATTCCTTAAAACAGATAATGAAGACAGAATTTACTCCGATAACTTTATGGTGCTATAATAAAGCGGCAGAAGCGAGTGTTAAAACGGGCGGAGGAAATGAATTAAAACATATGGTAGATATCAAAGAACACTATGTGCGAGAGTGTGTTCGAAATAATGGCTTTCGTCAAAAGAACAGATCGCGGACGTATTAACTAAACCCTTATTATTTAAATTACATGATAGTTTGATCAAGAAAATAATAAATTTTTAAAATTTATATAAATAAATTAATTTGTATATTAGTAGGTTTCAGGCAATAAATAGAGGCTGCAGAGCGAGAGCTAGCGCGGGAGGGAGTGTTGATGAGATGGTGCGCTGCGCTCTTCCCCCCCCTTTTAGTTACTAATTTTGGACGCGCGAAGCGCTTCAGAGGCAGTCGGTTTTTATACTTCTTATTGAGCGAACGTTTTTATTTAATACGAAATTCTTTTGTATCGCGGTTTGCACTCTGTGCACCTTTATAAATAAATAAAGATATAAATAAACTTTAATAGTTTGTTGGCGCAAGTTATTTATTCTACCAGGAATGACTACCCCAACTTTAAATACTCAAAATTAATTATTTATTTATTTATTTAGAAAAATTTATTTGGAGTGTACTACTGTGATCAAAAAGTAAGGTGAATTTTTTTATAAAATGTAAATTCTTTATTTATTCTTCCAAATTAATTTCATCCCCTTCAAAGTAATCCCCGTCCGATAAAACGCACTTTTGCCAACGCTTTTTCCAGTCCTCGAAACAGTCGGAATAGTCTTTTTCCGGTATAGCCTTCAAGACCTTCTTCGATTCGGTTTTTATCTCCTCAATCGTGTCAAAACGGCGTCCCTGCATTGGACTTTTAAAATTGCTGAATAGCCAGAAGTCGCACGGAGCCAAATCAGGCAAATACGGTGGTTGCGGAACGACATGAGTCGAGTTTTTGGCAAAACAGTCGCGAAGAACCAATGCAGTATGACATGGTGCATTATCGTGATGAAGGAACCAAGAGTTGTTTGCCCATAATTCCGGCTGTTTTAGACGAACAGCTTCACGCAAACGACGCATAACGCTCAAATAATAATTTTTGTTGACAGTTTGGCCCGGCGGAAGGAATTCATAGTGCACCATACCACGATAATCAAAGAAAACTGTCAACATGACCTTGATTTTCGATTGACTTTGCCGTGGTCTTTTCGGTCTTGCTTCACCTTTTGCACGATAATCACTAGATTGGTCGGTGGTTTCAGGGTCATATGCGTAAATCCAAGTCTCGTCTCCAGTAATGATGCATTTCAAGTGGTCCCGATAGTCAGACAGCAAAGTTTCACACACATCGACGCGACACTTTTTTTCCAAAAAATTGAGCGATTTTGGCACCAATCAAAACGTGACGCATTTAAGACACAAAATATCCTTCAAAATGGTTTGGACTGAGCCAAATGATATTCTAACACTATCAGCAAGGTCTCTAATTGTCAATCGACGATTTTCAAGTACCAAATCTTTGATTTTTTGGACGTGGCCCTCGTCGGTAGACGTTGATAGTCGTCCAGAGCGCGGTTCGTCTTCAACGCGTTCTCGGCCCGCTTTGAACTCGTTGTACCACTTATAAACGTTTTCTTGTGCCGTAGTTTGATCAACAAAGGCCTTCCGCAACATTTTCAATGTGTCCGCACAAGAATATTCGTTCCGCAAACAAAATTTGATGCAAGTTCTTTGCTCAACAAAATCACCCATTGTAAAAATCGTAAAATTCACTATTGGTTGTTTACAAAAACACGTGTAAATCGGAGATAATTAATCCTTTTGACAAACAGACGCTTCGCAAATGTTATAGACAGTCCTACCAACCTAGGAAAAAAAATTTACCTGGCTTCCTGATGCCCGGAAGTTTTAAATGACAATTTTACCTTACTTTTTGATCACAGTAGTATACATATATATTAGGTGTAGTAAAAAGAAATCCATTATTTTTGCATTAAATTGAAGGTTTCATTTAGCATGGATAGAATGATACGATTTAGGTCAAATATGCACCGTTTTGTTCGATAACCTGTTGCCATTTTGGAGGTAATTTCATAATGCCTCTCTCGTAGAAACCCTTGTCCCTATTGTCAACAAACTGGGACAGTCGATTTTCACAATTTTCTCTTGAGGCGAATTTATCACCTGCAAAATCATTCGTCAATGACAGGAACAGGTGGTAATCACTTGGTGCCAGGTCCGGACTATAAGGTGGATGCATAGGAACTTCCCAACCAAGCTCCCGGAGCTTCTGGCGAGTCACTATCGTTATATGCGGCCTGGCATTGTTCTGATAAAACACAATTCCTCTCCTATTGGCCAAAGCTGGCTACTTCTGGGCGATTGCTTCTTTCAGGCGGTCCAATTGTTGACCGTACAGGTCCAAATTAAGAGTTCGGCCGTAGGGGAGCAGCTCATAGTAGATGATTCCCTGCCAGTCCCACTAAACACACAGCAAAACCTTCCTGACTGTCAATCCTGGCTTGGCCACCGTTTGCGCCGGCTGACCGCGATTTGACCACGATCGTTGTCGCTTGACGTTGTCGTAAGTAACACACTTTTCATCACCTGTAACCATTCGTTTCAGAAATGGATCGATATTGTTGCGATTCAGCAGCGATTCGCAGATGGAAATTCGGTCCATGAGGTTTCTTTGCGATAACTCGTGTGGCACCCATACATCAAACTTCTTTTTGTATCCAGCCTTATTTAAGTTGTTCCAAACGGTTTTTTGTGCAATGTTTAGCTGATGGGCAATCGAAACAGTGCTCACGTGGCGGTCGGACTCGACGATTTCAATTATTTTATCGACATTTTCGACAATTAGCCTTCCAGAGCGTGGTGCATCTTTGACGTCAAAATTACTGGAACGGAATCGACGAAACCAAAATTGCGCGTGATTGGCTGTTACAGTATCAGGACCATAAACAATATTTACATTTTCAGCTGCCTGGCTTGCGTTTTCGCCTTTATTGAAGAAAAACTGTAAAAGATGGCGTATTTTCTCTTTGTTGGTGTCTATCTTTGACGCGTGCTAAATAAATACTGAGTTAAGCAATCACAAAACTGTTTTGGAAGCTTTTTTAGTACGTAATCTTATCTTTCTAACGCCATCTAGTGTAACCCGATCGCTTTTTTACAACGGAAGATACAGACTACTAAAGCCATCTATTGACAAAATAATGGTTTGCGTTTTAATACACCTAATATACATATATATGTATGTATATATATACAGGGTGAGCCATTTTAAGTGACCCTTATCTAATTTCTCCATTGGTAAGCCAGATACAGAAAAATGTTTTAAACAAAAGTTGTATAGTTTTGAGGGGGGCATAAGATGGTACTATTGGTTAGACCTTAAAAAGTAATTTGAAGGTTACATGAAGGTTACTTTAAACTTTTTAATAGAAATCTATTATTTCTTGTTACATATTCTTGTAGGTTATCTCAAGAGCTTTCTAAAACACTATAATAAAATAAGTTATCATTTAAAAATTTTCCAATAAAAGGCTCCAAAGCACTAAAGGACAAAATATCTTGCACAATGTCATGTTATGGGTTAAATTGATTCTTAGGTATAATTCGAAAGTCAAATTGACTATCCACTTAAATCTCTGTAGTTATGCATATTATGCATCAGAAATACGAATCACCCTACTTTTAACGCTATCCAGGAACAACGACGTGGACGTAGTAGAATTCTGTTCTCTTTTGGGTGCTTGATTAACGTGACTCCCTTTGCCTCTCACTATTATAACAATTATAATTATTAACCATGAAGCAAATGTTCGAAGTTGCCTCCATTGGCCTTAAGGCATAAATTTAATTGCCTCTAAAAACGTTGTACCGTTCTTAGCAAAGTTTCTCTTGGAATCGCTGCGCAAGTTCGACGAATCCCGTTTATCTTACGTATGGCCAAATTGTGTCACGTGCTTTTTGGACGAATGTGTGCGATCAAATAAAGAGCCAAAACGCACTGCGCGTAAGAGGTCGTCTAACTCGACCGTCGGATACTGGGAAGGGGCTCGTGTTAACACTAGAAGCGCCACGTAGCGGCTAAGGATTGCACTTGCTCCGCATATGTTATGAGCAATTGTTATTTAGAGAGAATTTTCGAGCGGCTCCGTTCGGATCGATCTCCGCCAATCACAGGCTAGGAGAGTCCGTACGTAAACATTTGTATGTAAACAAGCTTTTTTTGTAAAATTCGATCTTTATCCGTATGTAAACATGCCTGACTATCCGCCTAATGAAATTGTTGATATTATAACAGTTTCAGGGAAATGTCATAACAATTTTCGTGCAGCGACAAGACGGTACGCTGAACGCTTTCCAATTAGAAGACACCCAAATCATAGGACAATATGTAGAGTAACTGAAAGAGCTCGCGGTGGACATCTTGTACACCAACGCAGGCGCTACGAATACGACGAAAATGATGCTCGCGCTGTTACTATCTTAGCAGGTATTCATCTTGATCCTTTTACTGGCAGTCGCCAAATTGAAGAGAAATTAGTATACCACAAAGAACGGTTCTGAGGATTCTAAATGTTCTTAGATATCATGCCTACCACGTGTTACAGAGGCACCTCGTCGTAGCCGAAATGACTACGTGCGCCCTGTAGGCCTTGCACAAAAATAAATTTATTAAATTAATTATATATGCTCCCTCGCTCTCTCTCTCACTCTGTCATACAGCAGCGCACGCTTGCACCGTCTCTTTACCGCACACCCGGATATGCACGAGATTCTACCCCGCAAATGCAAGCCGGTCGCCCGCGACTGTTTCTCCAGCCGACGGAAGCCTATCATTTTCCCAGGGCAGGAAAATAGCAATTTCTCGCCACCCTCACTACGCGAACTCGATCACTCACCCTTGCTCTCTCTCTCTCTTATTAGCATCGGACAATTAAAGACACTAACGATAGGTGTCTCGGTGACTCGTCCGCTCGTCGTTGAATGCCTGGCTGCTCTTCTCCTTGCCGTGATCCTTGACGCCAGCTGCTTCTCCCCCGGAGAAGCGCTGCTGGACCTCGGAAAAAGCCTGCCCGTTTGTCGACGGCTTCCTCCTCAACATCGGCTGCAGAAGTCGCTGTGGCAACCTCAAGTCGCCGCCCGCTGACACCTGCCCTTCTCATCCCTCGTCTAACTTCTTTGCCTTAGCTCCTCATCTTCGCTCTCCTTCCTTGCTCTCCGCATTGCTCTTTCGTCTTCTTCCTCACTCTCGCTCTCTCTCGCACACCTTCACCCCTGGCTTCACTCGCGACGCTCACTCTAATCAAACAGGAACAAAACTATGTTCAACCGCGGGATTTATCTTTCTGTCCTCGCGGGAGCACTCAGCGAAACTGAACTGTTCCGCTCGCTCTCCTCTCCCCTTTCCTCACGGCTCCCAAAATTTCTCGCAGATCGTCGCCGCAAGTTCGAAAATCGCGTGATATTCGAACGTTGCCGGCTTCTGGAAAAATCCGCATTTTCGCGGCTAAACAGGCTTACACAAGCTGGCAACCTGGAGACGATCGTGCAAGAATGTAAACACTTACATTCTTTGCCGACGACCTATGACGGACTCTCCGTCATACACGTAACTTTGGTTCAAGAGTTAAGGTCACACATATTCGAATGCGTATTGAATTTTGCCAATGGGCTTTAAGAATGATAACAAATGATCCTAATTTTTTTAGATTTGTACTAGTTTTTGATGAGGCTACATTTTGTAGTGATAGACAACTTAATAGGCACAATTCTCATGATTGGTCAAATCAAAATCCCCAGTGGCACAAACCTGTAGACCACCAAAATCGATGGAGCCTTATGGTATGGTGGGGCATAGTCAATGGTTATTTCATTGGTCCTTATTTTTTTGAGAGAAATGTTGATAGAGATAGCTATTTGAAGTTGCTGAGAAATCGGTTGCCAAAATTATTAAAAGATGTTCCTTTAGCTACAAGACAAAAAATGTGGCTCCAGCAAGATGGTGCAGCACCACATTTTGCACGAATAGTACGTGACTTCTTGAATTAAAACAACAATGAGAGGTGGATCAGACAAGAAGGTCCAGTTAACTGGCCTCCTTACTTATCAGATCTTACATCTCCAGATTTTTATTTATAAAGCTACTTAAAAATGTTGTTTTTGCAGAACGACTAGCAACTAAAGCAAACATAAAAGACCGTAATCGTCGAGCTTGCGCAGCATTTCCAAGAGGAACTTTACTAAGAATAGTACAACATTTCCAGAGGCGATTACATTTATGCCTTGAAACCAATGGAGGTAACTCCGAACATTTGCTTCGTAGTTAATTATAATTGTTATAATAGTGAGAGGCAAGGGAACTCACAGGAAACAAACCCCAAACGAGAGAGGCAAGGGGACTCACGGTCAACAAGCACCCCAAATATGAGAAGCAAGGGGACTCACGGTAAACAAGCACCCCAAAGGAAACAGAACTTACTACGTCCACGTCGTTGTTTCTGGGTAATACTAAAGGTAAGATAAACGCATTTAAACAAACAGAACAGCAAAGTACTGCTTTGAAGCCTCATGATTCGAAAATTACTCGATAAAAAAATATTTTATTATAGTGTTTAGAAAAGCTCTCTACATAACCAACAAGAATATGTAACAAGAAATAGAAGGTTCTATTCAAGAAATTTAAAGCGATCTTCATGTGACCTTCAAATTACTCTATAAGGTCAAACCAGTGGTACCATCTTATGTCTATTTCGAAACTATACAACTTTTGTCTTAAGCATTTTTCTGTATCTGGCTTACCCATGAAGAAATTGGGGTGGCTCACTTAAAATGGCTCACCCTGTATATAACACATCGTTCAATAAGTCCCGAGACTAACCCAGAGATGGTGCTAGTAGTACCAAACTGGCCACGTTTCCATAGAGTGCAAACCTTTACATAAAATGTGTAAAAATTTTACGTCGATTGGATCATAGACAGCAGAGTTATCAAGGTTAGAGTAAGGCCACTTTGTAATTTGTTTGAAAAATGGAAAAAAGCGAGTTACGAATGTTGATAAAACATTGTTTTTTAATGGGTAAAAACACCGTAGAAGCCCAGCAATGGCTTGAAAAACCTGACCCGGACTCCTCTCCATTCAAACCAACGATTTGTCGTTGGTATGCTGAGTTTAAACGTGGTCGTACGGACACAAACGATGCGGAACGTTCGGGTAGGCCATTAGGAGCCGTTACACAGGAAAATGTGAGTGAAGTGTTAAAAATTGTGATGAAAAATCGCAAAGTGAAGGTCCATGAGATTGCAGAAATGACACAGATATCATCTGGAAGCGTATTTACAATCCTTCATGAAAAATTGAGCATGAAAAAGGTTTTTTCCAAGTGGGTGCCGCGATTGCTTTCAGTGGAACAAAAACAGCAACGAGTCGACGATTCAGAGAGCTGTTTATCGCTATTTACTCGCAATAAAAAGGATTTCCTGCGTCGATACGTGGCCATGGATGAAACATGGATACATCATTTCACTCCGGAGTCGAATCGGCAATTATCTGAGTGGCGCATGGCTGGCGAAAGCCGCCCAAAGCGTCTAACAACGCAGCAGTCTGCTGGCAAAGTCATGGCGTCTGTTTTTTGGGATACACATGGCGTGATTCTCATTGACTACCTGGAAAAAGGTAAATCGATCAACAGTGATTATTATATTGACTTGTTGGTACGTTTGAAGAAGGAGATCGCAGCAAAACGACCGCACACGAAGAAGAAAAAAATCCTTTTTCACCAAGACAATGCACCATGCCACAAGACCATGAAAACAATGGCAAAATTGAACGAATTGGGCTTTGATTTGCTTCCCCACCCCCCGTATTCGCCAGATTCGCCAGAAAAAAATGCTGCAGGGAAAAAAATTTGGCTCCAATGAGGAGGTCATTGCCGAAACTGAAGCCTATTTTGAAGCAAAGGATAAATCCTTCTATAAACATGGTATAGAAATGTTGGAAAGGCGTTGGAAAGATTGTATCACTCTAAAAGGAGATTATATTGATAAATAAAAATAATTTTTGAAAAAAAATGTTGTTTTTGTTGTAAGTCTCGGGACTTATTGAACGATTTGTTATATATTAGGTGTAGTAAAAAAAAATCCATTATTTTTGCATTAAATTGAAGGTTTAATTTAGCATAGATAGACTGATACGATTTAGATCAAATATGCACCGTTTTGTTTGATAACTTGTTGCCATTTTGGAGGTAATTTTATAATGCCTTTCTCGTAGAAACCCTTGTCCCTATTGTCAAAAAACTGGGACAGTCGATTTTCACAATCTTCTCTTGAGGCGAATTTTTTACCTGCAAAATCATTCGTCATAGACAGGAACAGGTGGTAATCACTTGGTGCCAGGTCCGGACTATAAGGTGGATGCATAGGAACTTCCCAACCAAACTCCTGGAGCTTCTGGCGAGTCACTATCGATGTATGCGGCCTGGCGTTGTCCTGATGGAACACAATTCCTCTCCTATTGGCCAAAGCTGGCTGCTTCTGGGCGATTGCTTCTTTCAGACGGTCCAATTGTTGACAGTACAGGTCCGAATTAAGAGTTCGGCCGTAGGGAAGCAGCTCATAATATATGATACCTTGCCAGTCCTACCAAACACATAGCAAAAACTTCCTGACTGTCAATCCTGGCTTGGCCACCGTTTGCGCCGGCTGACCGCGATTTGACCACGATCGTTGTCGCTTGACGTTGTCGTAAGTAACACACTTTTCATCACCTGTAACCATTCGTTTCAGAAATGGATCGATATTGTTGCGATTCAGCAGCAATATGCAGATGGAAATTTGGTCCACGAGGTTTCTTTGCGATAACTCGTGTGGCACCCATACGTCGAACTTCTTTTTGTATCCAGCCTTATTTAAGTGGTTTCAAACGGTTTTTTGTGCAATGTTTAGCTCCTGGGCAATCGAAACAGTGCTTACGTGATGGTCGGACTCGACGATTTCCATTATTTTATCGATATTTTCGACAATTGGCCTTCCAGAGCGTGGTGCATCTTTGACGTCAAAATTACCAGAACGAAATCAACGGAACCAAAATTGCGCGTGATTGGCTGTTACAGTATCAGGACCATGAACACTATTTACATTTTCAGCTGCCTGGCTTGCGTTTTCGCCTTAATCGAAGAAAAACTGTAAAATATGGCGTATTTTCTCTTTGTTGGTGTCTATCTTTGACGCGTGCTAAAAAAACACTGAGTCAAGCAGTCACAAAACTGTATCAGCAGCTTTGTTAGTACGAAATCTTATCTTTCTAACGCAATCCAGTGTAACCTGATCGCACTTTTACAACGGGAGATACAGACTACTGAAGCCATCTATTGGCAAAATAATGGATTACTTTTTACCACACCTAATATATATATATATATATATATACTACTGTGATCAAAAAGTAAAGTTAAATTGTCATTTAAAACTCCTGGGCATTAGAAAGGCAGGTAAATTTTTTTTCCTAGGTTACTAGGACTGTCTTTAACATTTGCCAAGCGTCTGTTTGTCAAAAGGTTTAATTATCTCTGAGTTACACGTGTTCTCGTAAACAATCAAAAGTAAATTTTTCGATTTTTACAATGGGTGATTTTGTTGAGCAAAGAACTTGCATCAAATTTTGTTTGCAGAACGAATATTCTTGTGTGGACACGTTAAAAATGTTGCGGAAGGCCTTTGGTGATCAAAATATGGCACAAGAAAACGTTTATAAGTGGTACAACGAGTTCAAAGCGGGCCGAGAACGCGTTGAAGACGAACCGCGCTCTGGGCGACTATCGACGTCTACCGACGAGGACCACGTCCAAAAAATTAAAGATTTGGTGCTTGAAAATCGTCGATTGACAATTAGAGACCTCGATAATAGTGTTGAAATATTATTTGGCTCAGCCCAAACCATTTTGAAGAATGTTTTGTGTCTCAAACGCGTCAAGTCTCAATTGGTGCCAAAATCGCTTAATTTTTTGGAAAAAAAGCGTCACGTTGATGTGTGTGAAACTTTGCTGTCTGACTATCAGGATCACTTGAGATGCATCATTACTGGAGACGGGACTTGGATTTATGCATACAACCTAGAAACCACCGACCAATCTAGCGATTATCGTGCAAAAGGTGAAGCAAGTCCGAAAAGACCACGGCAAAGTCGATCGAAAATCAAGGTCATGTTGATAGTTTTCTTTGATTATCGTGGTGTGGTGCACTATCAATTCCATCTACTGGGCCAAACTGTCAACAAAAAATATTATTGGAGCGTTATGCGTCGTTGGCGTGAAGCTATTCGTTTGAAACGGCCGGAATTATGGGCAAACAACTCTTGGTTCCTTCATCACGATAATGCACCATGTCATACTGCATTGGTTCTTCGCGACTTTTTTGCCAAAAACTCGACTCATATCGTTCTGCAACCACCGTATTCGCCTGATTTGGCTCCGTGCTACTTCTGGCTATTGAGCAAACTCAAAAGGCCAATGCGGAGACGCCGTTTTGACACGATTGAGGAGATTAAAACCGAATCGAAGAAGGTCTTGAAGGCTATACCGGAAAAACACTATTCCGACTGTTTCGAGGACTAGAAAAAGCTTTGGCAAAAGTGCGTTTTATCGGACGGGGATTACTTTAAAGAGGATGAAATTGATTCGGAAAAATAAATAAAGAATTTACATTTTATAAACAAATTCACCTTATCTTTTGATCACAGTAGTATATATATATATATATATATATATATATATATATATATCTATATTGTAACGCCACTGGGGATCAGGGTGGCGTACAAATAGAAATGGGGGGGAAGCGGGGAAGCGGTTTGCTTGCTTACTAGTAAACTACTTATTTAACAATTTTACACACGGACACATACGTTTATTTAAAACTGATTTAACTAATACAATTATTTATCGCGTTTTTACGCGAGCCCAGGGCGCCAGCTACAATCGTGTAGCGCGGTTTCTTGCGCGGCAAATACTTTGCGCGGCTAACTTACGGTTAGAGCGGTCGCGGGCATACAGCCTACACACGGCCGAAAATGGCGCGTAACACGCGACGCGGTCGCACACACGCAGTCGGGAAGGATACGGGGACGATTCGGGGAAGCTGTGCCTCCTGGCAGCTGCCACTGCACCTTGGCACTCACCAGATACTCCAACACGCTCACGGCTACTATCCGGACGCTCGCTCGCTCGTTTTCAAGAGTTACTCGTTCGCGACTGCTGGCCTCGACTATCACGAACGGAGTTTTGGCTGCTCGTTAATAACGACCGTTTGCTAACACAGACCAGAACGGAGTGAAAGAGAAGCTTCTAGCGTGGCACTTTCGCGAGCGCGGCTTTTTGATGATCGTTCTGCGCCGGCGCAACGTATGTGTAAAGTACGTTACGCAACGCAGCCACCACGCACGCTTAGCGCTGGCGGCAGTTGATATTACTGCTCGCCAGCAGCGCGCGTTGAGGTTATCCGCTTGCGAGTGCCAGTGTTGTAGTTGTGTATTCCCTGGAGCGGCGAGGATCTACCTCAGATGTACGGAAGATCAAGGTAAGTCGACGCGTTCCATAGCTGGTAGGCGTCGACTAATTTGCCTATCTTCTTTTTGTTTCAGGCGCGGCCGTACTGCGGGTCAACAACTGCGGCTCAGACGAAGAGCGGTTGAAAAAGCTATGCAGCGGTGTCGGTGACAGCTATAGCCTGCTTGCAGCGGCAGCGAGGCAACACTATCAGACACCTCCAGGTGCGTATTTACTTGCACTCAAGCTGTGCTTCTATGTTTTGCCTGCCTTCTAACCTCCTCTTTCACTTTCCTTTTGTATTGTGTGGCAGCTTGTACTTCCTTCCAAGGTGCAGCTGCTATTATTATTCTGTTCTTTATTTAATTACCGTCTGGGAGGTTGCAGGTACAGGGATCACTACGAGGATAGGAAGGAGCATGTAAATGGAACCTGCTGCAGTGTGTGCGAGCACTGCCTCGACTAACCAGGGCTCCTGAGACTAGCTCCTCGCTACAGCTGTTACTTGAGCTGGAAGCCCCTGTACCTGGGGAAGGTACAGTATGTACAGCCCTGCGTGGCTGTTAGTTAGGATAGTGAGTGGCAGTCCTGCGAGGCTGCCTAGATTGTAACAGGGGGGAAATATTTCAGCTACGAGGAGGAGCATAAGCTATGCTTTGGCCTCCTCATGTGACTGGTGCAAAAACACCACGTCACAACTCCCCCCCGCCAAACCGTGAATATGGGGGAAGTGAAACGACTCCATATTCACTGTTTGATCCAAACTGGGATCGAACATGGTTACATTCGCCTAGCGCTTGCACTTAGCCTAAGGTGAACGGTCTCACCTGCAACGGTGTGTGCGTACGGCAGAACGTTGTGGTGCGGACATCGCCTTCTGCAGCGTGGCTCATTTGCATTGGTGTTCTAGCTAAAGTGTACGCGGTGTACGGGTGCACGCGGAATTGCTAGGCGAACTCGAGTCTGAACGGAAAATCTAGTTTGTCGGTTATGTACGCGACTGGCTCGACCCTTGGGCAGAAATACAAAAAAAATAAAAGTAAAAAAAAAACTATTATCGCTACGCAAATTATCCTAACGACGCGGTCTTTCATAACCCGCTCCAACATTCAATACCACTCATACCGAAAGAAATAAAGTACTTAATATTAATATGCATCAAAACATGTACATAAAATAGCCAATAATTTTAATCATACCGTGCTTACCTGGTGCAGTAGCAGTACTATTCGACAGCCGCATTGCGGTTCGATAAATAAAAAACAATTGGTTACCTTGGTGGCCCACTGCCAGTGAGCGGTTATGGTAAACCTGCTGATTTTACTCGTTGCCTCGTCGGAGAGTGGTACGTAGCTGGATGCGAGTGCGACATGCAGCTGTGGCTCGTTGGTGGCACGAGCGGTTCGCGCCAACGCGGGTAATAGTAGCGAAAAAAATTGAAAGAGGTGGGAGCGAAATACAAGAAAAAAACAAGAGAAATAATAATAAAAAAAAATAATAATAAAAATAAAAAAAAATAGCAAAAATGAAAAAAAAATAATGCTCTGCTGGCTTGGGGTGCTTGGCGGCAAACCAAAACCAAACTAACAAAAAAACCAAAACAAAATAATAATGAAAAAAAACCAAAAAAACAGAGGGAGCAAGGAAACAAAAAAAAACAATAGCATGCAGTATATTGGCGGGATGAGCGGGATAGGCAACAGGGGTAATGAAGCACACTAATCTGCTGAATATAAAAAATTTTAATAAGCAGCGGCGGTGCTATATAGAACAAAAAAAAATCAAAAAACGAGAAAAAAAAATTCTTAACGGGAACGCGGTGGTACGTAGCGTTTCAAGTCGCTTACGTGGATTTTGGTGCGCTTCTTCGAGTTGGCGTCTTCGACGAGGTAGACTACTGGTGAGAGTACCTTGACGATGGTCGCTGGCCCTACGAACCGCGGTGCCATTTTTGCCACGAATCCTTCTCCGGCAGAGGACAGGTGGTGTTGGCGGCGGTACACTTAATCGCCTACTTGATATTGAACGTCGCGTCGACGGCGGTTGTAATGCGCGGATTGTTTCGCGGTCGCTTGCTCGATGTGTCGCTTTACTAGATCATGTACCGCTGGCAAGCGGGTTACAAGTTCGAGCCCTTGTTCTGCATCGGGCGGCCGTACAGGAGCGGGATGTTCAAGGTGTTTGCGGAGAATCATGCAAGGTTGCGGGTTACGGCCGAAATTGAGGAACGCGGGGGAAAATTTGGTCGATGAGTGCACCATACTGTTGAGCGCCAAGGCGAATTCATTAAGATGCATATCCTATTCGCGGTGGTCTTCGCTGAAAAAGCTATTAATCATCGTACGCAAATTTCGATTAACGCGTTCTATGGGGTTGGCCTGCGCATGGTACGGAGGAATGGTGGACTGCGTCACTTCGTACTGCTGCAGCCGCTCGGTTACGATTTTGTTAGCAAATTTAGTCCCATTTTCCGTCATAGGACCTTAGGACAGCCCTATCGGTTTATTATCAAGTCATCGAACGCCTGCATTACGCTCTTCGCGTCGGCTTTCCGTAACGCGCGGATTTCGACATAGCGCGTGAAGAGATCCTCAAACACTATCGCATAGCGGTGCCCTCGTTACGACGGTGGTTTCGGCCCGATCACGTCCGCGGTAACTACCGTCCACGGTCCGTCAATGTATCGCTCCCCCATCAAGCCAGCTGGTGCTTGCTGTGATACCTTGTGCGCTTGGCACTCTTGGCAAGCGCGTACGTAGCGACACGTATCATAGTAAATGCCAGGCCAATAATAGTAGGTGGCGAGCCGCGCATACGTTTTCTCGACACCGAGATGGCCTGCCTGCGGTGTATCGTGCGCTTCAAACAAGGCTTTGGCGCGGTCGCCCTGCGGTAATACGAGTTTCCACGCGTCGAGATCCGGCACTAGCGGGTCAATCAGCTGACTCGGCCGGTGCACGTATAACAGCCCGTTGTCAATACGCCAATCTGGGAAGATGTGCGGGCGGGTGCAGACAGCTAGCAAGCGTCGTGGATACCATTTGTCGTCCGTGTGCGCGGACGGAGCTACAGCGGCGGCTTCTACGTTATTCTCGAGCGCACGGGAGAGTGCGTCCGGTACTTGATGCAACGCGCCTTTACGATGCACGAATTTGATGGAATATTGCTGCAGCATCGTGTTCCATCGCCCTAAGCGGCCTGCGGGGTCCTTCAAATTATGTAACCACAAGAGGCTATGGTGATCGGTAATCACCGTAAACTTCTCCCCTTGGAGGTAACCTTTTAGCCGTTCGACAGACCAAAGCACCGCCAAGCACTCTTTTTCCGTCACGGAATAGTTGCGCTCGGCTTTAGACAGAACACGGCTTACGAAATAGATCGGGTACTCGTGTCCGTCAACCTCTTGTGTTAGAACGCCTGCGATGGCGTAATCACTCGCGTCCGTTTGCAGCGTAAACGGGCGGGTGAGATCCGGGCGAGCTAGCACAGGCGCTTGCGTTAGCGCTTGCTTCATTTGCGCGAAGGCGAGCTGTTGTTCCTCGTTCCAATGCCAACGAATGCCTTTCCGCATTAATTGGGTGAGCGATGCTTCATATGCTGCCAGATAATTGATAAAACGCGAATACCAGGCTACCATGCCTAGAAATCGCCTCAGCTGGCGGACGTTTGTAGGTGCGGGGTACTCAACAATCGGCTTTATCTTATCGTCGTCAGGCTTTAAGCCTTCTGCGTTCACGACGTAACCTAAGTAGCGAACTTCAGCGCAGCAGAACTCAGATTTTTCGCGATTGAGTAGCAAATTGCCCGCTTTAAATGCCGCGAGCACTCGTTCTAGCCACTGCAGGTGCTCTTGGAACGTAGAAGTGACGATAATCACGTCGTCCAAGTAGGGGAAGACGTGCGGTTCCCACTGCGGCTTAATAAGACGGTCCATTATTCGCTGAAACGTTGCGGGAGCGTTGGTTAAACCGTACGGCATACGCGTGAATTGATAAAGCCCGCGCCCAGGGATGCAAAAAGCGGTGATTTCTTTGCTTGCGGTGTCGAGCGGGACTTGGTGATACGCTTGACTGAGATCGAGCTTGGAGATGTAGCGAGCCGATCTAAGCTTGTCTAAAATATCGTCCATGTTGCGGAGGGGATAAGCGGAGCGTTTAGTGACAGCATCGATGTGCCGGTAGTCAATGCAGAAACGCCACTTCCTATTGGCTTTCGGTGCTATTACCGGACAGCTGCACCACGGGCTGTCGGACGGCTCAATGATACCTTCGGCAAGCATGCGATCGATCTCATCGTATGCAACTTGCAGCATTTTTGGCGAATATCTGCGCACATGCTGCCGAATTGGCGCAGCTCCTTGCACGTCGATAGTATGCACTGCTAAGTTGGTTAATCCTAGCGATGCGGGTGTTGGCGGGATTAATCGGTCGAGCAGAGCATTTAGCTGCTCCTGCTCGTCGTCGGTTGCTACTACGAGTCCGCCGACGGTCGCGACGGCCGAAAAGGTCGCCGGATCGGACCCGTACGGATAGAACTGGTGCACCACGCCCCGTGGTGTCCACCAGGTATCCGTGCCATAATCAATCTTCAATTTAAACAGCCTCTTGAAGTCGATGCCCAGGATGCAATCGTATTGCAATCCATCTGCCACGAAGAAAGGAAGCGTGCGCCTTTCTCCATCGATGGAGACAGTCACGTCCAGCACTCTCTGGATTGCCACTGCTCCTGCATCTGCCACATTAATTGTATTAGCCGCAGGGCTGAGCTTGTTCTGCAACAACGTGCTCAAACCCTTTCCCAGGAACGAATAAACGGCGCCATCGTCCAGTAAGCCTCTGAGCTTCAAACCGTTGAGCTCAATATTAAAAAATAGCCGTACCTCGCGGAGGTGCGGTTTCCCTTGGATCAGCGACGGCGGCGGATCCAATGGTGCTGCTGCTGGTGATTCCGTTGCGGCGGAAACCTCAACTGCGTTGCGCGGCGGCGACAGGCGCGGCGGGTCAGGATGGAGCTGCCCGCGGCGTGGAGCTGCCTTTCGGCTGCGCGAGGACCCGCGAGCTTCTAACGAGTCCCCGGCGGGGCGTTTCCCGCCCGTGGAGACGCTCTGCATCGATGGCAATCCTTGCGCAGTACGTTCGGTTGCCCACATCCATAACATTTAGGGGACTTAGGGCATTCCGCAGTCCAATGCCCTAGCTGGTTACATCGCCGGCACGGCTCTCGCTGCTTCCGAGCTTGCGGCGAGTTGTCTTGCTGGTTATTAGCGGCGTACGCTACTGCGCGCGGCGGCGCGGTGCTGCTGTTCGCGTAATAATTAGAATTACGCTGCCGCTGAGGGGGCACGTCAGCGGGTTGCAGAAGCGGCGGTATTTCGGTCTGCGTTCCCGCCGAAGACCTGGGGGCTGCTGTGCGCGTAATCGCTAGTGGACGCGGCTTTTTAGGCGGAGTTCGAGCTTGCGGCGGAGCCGGCGGCTTAAATTGCGACTGCGAATGCTGAAGGCGCTCCTCCGAAGCGCTCGCGGCGGCGACAAAGTCCGTGTTATAATTCGTGTCGTCGATATCTATAAGTCGCGCCGTTTCTACGGGAGCAGCTTTAACCGAGCGTACCGGTGGCAGCGGCACGTACGCGTCCTTGGGGAAGAACGACTCCTTGGGTGGCGGAGGAGGACGATAAGCCTTGTCCTGCAACTTCTTCGTCTCGAACTTTTTCCCCAGACGCTGCAGCTCTACAAAATTACGAACGCGGTCGCGCGAAACAGCTTGCCTACACGCTGGATGGAGGTTGCGGCACGTGCAATCTAATTGCTCGGACAATGACATCGGCGGTCGCACTTAATCTAGCAGATTGCGGAATTTGAGCAGGAACGTAGATATATCTTCCTGCGGGCCTTGTGTCCGCCTGCCGATCTCCTGGCGCAACCGGTCTTGCAGATTGTCGGCGCAATACTGCAATCGAAACGCGTCCACAAAATCAGTGTAAGTTTGCCAGCGGTTGTGTTTGCGGCGAAACCAGTACCATGCCTCTTCGTCGAGGTTCGCCGGCAGAGCTTTAACAATATCTTCGAGAGTCAAGCCGTATGTCTCCCGACACTGATTCAGGTTGGTCAGGAATCCCTCGGGGTCTTGCTTCTGCCTCCCTTTGAAAGAAATGCGCTACTTCTCCAGTATTTTGCACGTTTGCTTTTCGCGCAGAAGCGTGGAATTGTCAAGAATAAGCTGCGTGGCATTCGTTTGCGCGTGCTGAGGCGCTGCAGCTTCAAGCGGAGGTCTTAGAGGTGCGTCGTACCTCTTCGCTCCGTACGGCTGCTGGTGGTTAAACTCTACGGGACGCGGAGGCGGCGGCGGTGCCAGTCGAGTCGGCCGTCGGTCCTCCGGTAATTGTGGGTGCGGCGCGTAAGCCTCTTCGTTCGTGAGCGCTCCCAAATTCACGGTAACGCGCCGAGAAGCGGGTGGCAACGGCTGCGCAGCTAACTCGCCGAACGGGGCGGTTGCGTGCGCTGCTTCGAAATATGGTGCTTCGTGCCTTTGCCGTTCTCGTGGAGCGTTTACGGCTGGCTCCGGATACGTTGCCGCGGTCCTTTGGTCTTCCGTCGGCCGCTGGCTCTCAACCACGTACGTCCAGAACGGGTCGAACTCTTCAAGGGCAGCCGTAGGGCCTACCGCTGGTGGTACGCGGTAGCTGGAGGCTGCTCCGTGGCACGTACGCTCTACGGGGTCCGTTAATTCCATCGGCGAGTCCCTGCCAAGCCGGCCAACCGTCTGGTGTAGCCGCGTAGACTGCGCACGGGTCGGCGGAGGGGTTTCCGTAGCACGAGCTCTCTCCGGCGCGGTATCGGCGATACGCACTCGCGGTGCGCGGATATCAGGCTCGCCCGGTGGCGTCCGTGCCGCTTCCGCCGATGTGCTATCCCATGCGCGCGCGGCCAGCTGCGAGAAAACCAAAATATTAGGCGCTTGCGGACCCGCGGGAGAATGGAAATTCGGACTTGAACTGCGCGGTATAATCGGTTCCGCTTCAAGCGGCGGCAGACGGCTGTGAGTCGCGCGCTCATCCTGCGCGGGGTTCCATGGAGCGGCATCGGCTCCTAGCAGGCGACGGAGCTCATACCTCTCCAGCCGCTGTCGCACGACGTAGGTGTCGCAATCGATGTTGAGTCCGCTTCGTTGTGCGTTTTCGAACACGCGTCCGTCGGTTGCGGTATAAATAGCATACCGAATGGAACTCCTGATAATCTCAGGCTCCAGCGAAATCATATTACGGTTGACGGCGCAATCCGACTCCATTCTGCGACACTAATAAAACTAAACCACGAGAAAACAAAATAGTTGCAACGACGGGAGCGACGACGTACAATAATGGCACGCGACTTTACGGCGAAACGAGCGAAATATCACGCTTAGTATAGTCAGCTCAACGCAAATTCCAAAACTGGGACGAATAGCTCGAGTACGTGCTCGGTTAGCTCTGCTGAGGAAGTTAACTTCCACCTAAACGGCTGCTGCTAAGCAAAACAAAAACAAAAAAAAAACACGAATACAAAATCAACTCGAGCACACTAGCTCGCAAATCGTTGCTGAAACTTACGTCGACTGCTTCCTGACTGCTATGGCTGAGTCCACTAACTCACACGAAGCTGAAAACTGCAAAAAACTAATAATTCGCTCGCATGCGTCGGCGCGGGATGCGTAATGCAACGTGCTTAAGCCGGTAAAGGTGCTATAGTATGGTGCTAGGCGGGAGAAGGTTAGGCTAGCGGGAGACAATCGTGGTCCGCGACAAGCTATGCAAAAACAAACGGGGAAAGTAGCGGGGAAATACGCGCGAGCAAGGTCCGGGTGCAGAAAAATGGCCACTATGTAAGCAAACGGTGCTATAACCGAAAATAATTCCGAGGGATACGAGACAACAAAAAAATAGATTTTCGCCAAAATATTTAAAAAAAATATATATAAATAAATTAGATATAATTTACATTCACAGCATGCCACATAACAATTAATACAATTAAATATCCGTGACTGCTATTTGCAGCACGGTGCGGGGTCAGCGTGCAAAAAAAAACTGAAACAAAACAGCACAAAATAGTTTTATGATTGGTGTCAGAGTGAGCGGCGGGATGTTCGTCGTCTTGCGAGACGATGTAGGGGCGACGGCGCACCCTGCCGGAAGCGAAAACACAGGCCAAAAAAAAATAATTTCTCGAGAATACCGAAAACTATTGAAAAAAGTGGTAAAGGAGAGGAAAAAAAATTTTAATACTCGACAAAAAAAAATTTAAAAAAAAACAAATTTTATAAAAAAAAAATTTTTTTTTTAAATTTATTTAGTTGAAAAAAAAAATTTTACTAAAAAAAAAATTATTATTTAATTTAGAAAAATTAATGAAAAAAAAATTATTATTATTTATAAGAGAAATTTATTATCTTTAACTTACTACAGCAAGCGCAAAAAAAAATGTTTAAATTGCCAAACGGAAGAAAAACGAAAAAAACGGAAAGAAAAAAAAATGATTATGTTAACCGCTCCGAAGCGCTAGTCGAATATACGACGTAACTTGCGTCGTGCTAACCTCCGTAGTTGAGACGCGCGCCAGCTGATACGCGTTCAAGCGCGGCGCTACACTCGCAACTATCGAGCTGACGTCACAGCTCCACGACAGATAAGCACTCACTCTAACACACGCGGTGGGGATAATATCGGCAGTACGCCAGCAATTACACAAAAAAATTTTAATTCAAATCACTAGCATGCAAGATAATTTATTAGATTTTTAGAAAATTTTACCGGTAGGCAGCCAGCCAAGCGCAGCGAGAACAACGAAAAATAGAAAAAAACAAAAAAAAATTAAATTATTTATCAGAAAAAAGAATTGTTACTTTTGTCGAAAAGAAAAAAAAATATTATAAGAGAAAAAAAATTAAAATTTTAAAATAATTTCTAGTTGAATTGTACCAAAAAAAAAACAAATTCAAATTTTAATTAACTCTCGCAAACGTCCTTCAAAACAATTTGTTTTGAAATTATCGCGAGTATTCTTGATTTTACCGCTGGATGCGCACACTCGATTAAGCTTACCAACCTCCGACGTGGCGTATGCGAGCGCCAGCGCTACTGCGCGGCTTTCTCGCGTGGTCGATCAAGATGGCCGCCCACTGGCTTCCTTCCCTCCTCGTCCTCGTCCGGCCGCGTGTGCTTTTACGACGCGCGAAAAATGGCGGCGAACGGCGAGTTCGAGAATGCGGTATTCGCTTACGACTGCGACTACCATACATACACTTTATACCTCACACTTCACTGTCTCTGCTTTTATTATTCGAAAATTCACTGTCCTCACACATACACACGATTGCGCGATCCCGAAAATTTTTCACAAATCAGCGTGATTTGTGTCGGCCCCACGTTGTCGGCGTCAATTTGTAACGCCACTGGGGATCAGGGTGGCGTACAAATGGAAAAGGGGGGGAAGCGGGGAAGCGGTTTGCTTGCTTACTAGTAAACTACTTATTTAACAATTTTACACACGGACACATACGTTTATTTAAAACTGATTTAACTGATACAATTATTTATCGCGTTTTTACGCGAGCCCAGGGCGCCAGCTACAATCGTGTAGCGCGGTTTCTTGCGCGGCAAATACTTTGCGCGGCTAACTCACGGTTAGAGTGGTCGCGGGCATACAGCCTACACACGGCCGAAAATGGCGCGTAACACGCGACGCGGTCGCACACACGCAGTCGGGAAGGATACGGGGACGATTCGGGGAAGCTGTGCCTCCTGGCAGCTGCCACTGCACCTTGGCACTCACCAGATACTCCAACACGCTCACGGCTACTATCCGGACGCTCGCTCGCTCGTTTTCAAGAGTTACTCGTTCGCGACTGCTGGCCTCGACTATCACGAACGGAGTTTTGGCTGCTCGCTAATAACGACCGTTTGCTAACACAGACCAGAACGGAGTGAAAGAGAAGCTACTTGCGTGGCACTTTCGCGAGCGCGGCTTTTTGATGATCGTTCTGCGCCGGCGCAACGTATGTGTAAAGTACGTTACGCAACGCAGCCGCCGCGCGCGCTCAGCGCTAGCGGCAGTTGATATTACTGCTCGCCAGCAGCGCGCGTTGAGGTTATCCGCTCGCGAGTGCCAGTGTTGTAGTTGTGTATTCCCTGGAGCGGCGAGGATCTACCTCAGATGTACGGAAGATCAAGGTAAGTCGACGCGTTCCATAGCTGGTAGGCGTCGACTAATTTGCCTATCTTCTTTTTGTTTCAGGCGCGGCCGTACTGCGGGTCAACAACTGCGGCTCTGACGAAGAGCGGTTGAAAAAGCTAAGCAGCGGTGTCGGTGACAGCTATAGCCTGCTTGCAGCGGCAGCGAGGCAACACTATCAGACACCTTCAGGTGCGTATTTACTTGCACTCAAGCTGTGCTTCTATGTTTTGCCTGCATTCTAACCTCCTCTTTCACTTTCCTTTTGTATTGTGTGGCAGCTTGTACTTCCTTCCAAGGTGCAGCTGCTATTATTATTCTGTTCTTTATTTAATTACCGTCTGGGAGGTTGTAGGTACAGGGATCACTACGAGGATAGGAAGGAGCATGGAAATGGAACCTGCTGCAGTGTGTGCGAGCACTGCCTCGACTAACCAGGGCTCCTGAGACTAGCTCCTCGCTACAGCTGTTACTTGAGCTGGAAGCCCCTGTACCTGGGGAAGGTACAGTATGTACAGCCCTGCGTGGCTGTTAGTTAGGATAGTGCGTGGCAGTCCTGCGAGGCTGCCTAGATTGTAACAGGGGGGAAATATTTCAGCTACGAGGAGGAGCATAAGCTATGCTTTGGCCTCCTCATGTGACTGGTGCAAAAACACCACGTCACAATATATATATATATATACGAGGGTGGTTTAATAAGTACCCGTGTTTGACGAAAGAGGACGTTCCTGAGGAAAGTTGGTATTATCTTCATGTGCTGCCATCTATCAACCGACGGTAAGACAAATTTTAGACTGATTGATAGGTTAGTTTGGATTTGACAGCCATTCGAGTAAGACGTGTTTCGTGATTTTTGCTAAGATGGAAAAAGAGCTGTATCGTTGGGTAATTCGCTTTTTGTTTTTGGAAGGAAAAAAATGCGAGGAGATAAAAGTAAAGTTGCGTAATCCTCATGAATTATTCGGAAAAAGGAAGAACGATCACTGGGCAATACTACAGTGTGTTATTGGACCGCTTAGACAAAAAATTGAAGGAGAAACGGCCGCATTCGGCGAAAAAGAAGGTGCTGTTTCACCATGATAACGCACCAGCACATTCATCTGGAGTTGTCGCCGCCAAACTGCATGAATGGCGTTATGAATTGCTTCTGCAACCCCCGCATTCACCTGAACTGGCTCTCTGCGACTTTTTCTTGTTCCCTAACATGAAGAAATAGCTCGCGGGAAAAAAATTTAGCTCAAACGAGGAAGTCATCGCCGAGACAGAGGCGTATTTTGGAGAGTCTGACAAATACTATTTTTTGAAGGGGTTAAGAAAATGGCAGGAGCGTTGGGAGAAGTGTATCTTTCTAAAAAGGGACAATGTTGAAAAATAAAAAAAAATTTTTTGAAATAATGGTGTCTTCATTTCTAACACGGGTACTTATTGAACCGCCCTCGTATATATATGGTACATATTATTACAGAAATAATTTTATAGTAATTACTGCGATAATATTTCACTATTGTAAATCTCATAACAATTTAATAGCAAAAGGCTTGACCATGTTCTTTTTCGCTTTTATAATAAGAATCTTTTTCTCGTTTTTTCTAAATAGCCGGATCAATAAGTAGGTCAATATGAATTTTAAATGGTAAGAAGGAAACCCCAGTCTAAAGATTACCTCCAGTTACCGACGAAGCTGTGACCGTTATTAATATCAGTAATCCACATTTTGGCAAGGTACCTTTTTTTCGCTAAGACATAGGAAAATGAGCATTTCCGCCGTGATTTGAGACGTCGCTAGATCACAACGTTTTCATTCTCACGCTAAATGCTGAGTATTATTTTTACAGTAGATTCTTGGTAAACATTTCTTTACACGGATTTAATAACTAATTTAAAATATTATCAAAAAGCCTGCAATTATACCAAGATTATTAATAATAGTAATACCGTACTTATGCTAATCATAATTTCTTATTAATTTAGCGATATGACGTATTAATTTCACTTTGTAATTTTTTTTCAACGATAATTATAATTATTATTTCACTTCCTTAATTTTATATTAATGATTAACGCTAATATATTTTCACCTATATATATTTCATATGCAAGTAAATTTAATTCTATGGCAGTACCTATCCTTCTTTGCGAGGACAAATCATAGCACTCAATATTCCAATTTATTATAACTATTTACCTACTAATTATTTTTTTTCTATCCTCCTATTTCTTTCTGCAATATGTTACATTATTTTTATAAACAAAATTTTATAAGAATAATTGCTTTAATCATTATTATTTTTAATATTTTCTACTTGGTGATATCATTTTATATAACTAATATGAAATAAAACACAGACACAACTTCAAAATGTGTTAATAGTTATTTTTTTGTTTAGACCAAATGCACAGGGTACAAATTACAAAATTAAGAAAATACAAGAGCGCTTGTTTAACTTGATCTATCAAGGTTGACTGACTGACTACTACTGTCGCACGCGCCAGAGAATAGACTAGACTAAACTGAGAAAAAGAGGATAGAAGAGAGCGCAGCTCGCCATCTCTTCAACACTCCCTCCCGCGCTAGCTCTCGCTCTGCCGTCTCTATCTATTGCCTGAAACACACCAAGTTTACAGATTAATTTATTTATATATTGTGAGGGGGTGGCGGTTTTAAAGTTAACCGCCACTGAAGCAATTAGCCTCGGGGGACGCGCAGTTCGCAAAAGTTTCGAATATGCCCGTTGCGCCCCCTTTTTAGGTAGCTAAAGTCTCGGACGACTTTGCTCCTGGGTCCGGATGCGAGAAGCCGTTCTTCGGACCCCACTTACCCGTTGCAACGCCGCGCAATCGTCGTTGCGCGGCTCGTGCGTCGTCCTCACCTGGCTAGTTGAAATCTCGGAGAGGGCGGTATTCGGGAGGAGAGCTGAAAGCTCCTCGTCGCGCAAATAATAAGAACTCAAAAAGAAATAATAAAAAAGAAAAAAAAAGAAATTAAATAAATTAAATAAGAAAATCTATGAATAACAAGAATGTAAATAATCTATCGTTAATTAAAATAAAATTATAAAAAAAAACATAACAAAAAAAATCAATAATATTATATATAAGAAAAGAAAATAAAAAAAGAAAGAAAAGGATTGATCAAAATAAATAAAGTAATTTAATAAATTCAACAAAGAATAAATAGAAACGATAGAAATTACAAGATAACAATAAAACAATAAAAAGAAATTATACAAAGAACGCACAAGAAGCGCAGGTAATAAGACTAGCTATATTGCGCCGAAAAGGCTCCCACGCGCAGCGTACTATACGAGTGCGAGAGAGAAAGAACGTCTCTCGCACTACGCCCATGAGAGTGAGAGAAAGGCCTTCCTCACTCGCGCGCGTCGTTTAACGTACGGGTGCGAAAGAGAAGAATACTCTCCCACACGGAGCCCGTTGGAGCGAAAGGGAGAGCGCTCTCCCACTCCTGCGCGCCGCGTCTACTGCGAGTACGAGAGAGACAACGAGTCTCCCGTACTGCGCCGTAGGAGTGAGAGAAAAACCGCTCTCCCACTCTTGCGCGCCTAGCCTTACGCGAGTGCGAGAGAGAACGCAACTCTCTTGCACTGGTCTTACTCGGGTGGGAGAGAAAGGTCTCTCCCACTCGCGCGCGCGCCGTATATGCTGCGAGTGCGAGAGAGAAAGCGACTCTCCCGCACTGCTGCCACTAAAGTGAGAGAGATGCCGCTCTCTCACTCATGTGCGCTTATACTTTTACGGGTGCAAGGGAGACCATAACTCTCTCGCACTGACTATACGAGAGTGAGAGAGATAACGCTCTCCCACTCGCACGAACCGCGTAAAATACGAATCTAATAAAGAATGGAGTAACCGGCGAAGGTTACTCCAACGCAAACGAGAATGAATACAAAAACGCGCGCAAAATTCAAGTTATAATCAATTTACTTTTGGCTGGCCAGCCGCGCACGCTAAACGGAGAATGGAATGCAGTGAGGGTGGAGGGGCAACGTGCCGTCGTCCTGTGTAGCCTCGCTGATGCGTTCCCGGTCGCCGGTGTCGGATGCTCATACACTATCGGCCGGTGAAGCTTCCCTTGGCTACCCATGTAGCCGGTAGACGCTAAGATATAAAACCAAAAACGCTCTGCACGCAAGAGAACAATTAAACGAACGCGGGAGCGAAGGACCTGTGCGCGTCCAAAATGGCGGCTCTATCGCGTAAAACTTTCGAAAAAAGCCGCACTATCTTAACACGTGTCGGTAACAAAGGATCGAGAAGAACTAGCTAAGGCGGGAAGCGGCTTGGCTACCTAGCCTAGCCTTGCCTAGCTTGCTTATACGGCACTCGACTATTCTATCTCTAGTCGCGTACCGTATCTTCTCATCCGCGACTGTCTCATTACGTATTTTCGGCCCGGCTTACTAACCGCGGTAACGTGCGAAATACGACGAGGCGCGGAGCACGGAGTGTTCTCCGTGACATCCCCCTCCCAGAAATCGCTTACCCGGGGTAAGCGGATTTTGATACCCTCCGCGCGTCTCGGATCGCCGGGATGGGAATTGGTGAGGGATGAAATAAGGACACGATACTCTAGTGATTATTACAGAAAAAGTGCTTTATTGACTAATTGGCCTTCCTGGCCGCCTGCCGCCAATGCGTCGGCCTCTGGGGGCACTGCTTGGGGTCGGGCACCCCACGATGCCCGCATGCCGGACACCTCTTCCTCTTCTTTTACAGCGGGTCCGTTCTGGGGGCCGTGCCCGAAGAGCTGGTGATCGCCTCGGGTGTTGGCGCGGTTGTGGGAACTGGGTTCGGCCGCCTTTTTTCGGAGGCGAGGCGCTCCCTCTCGAGAGCGGCACGCTCCGCTTCCTGGGCATCTTGGACGGCCCTCTGTGCCCGCTCCCGATGCTTCCGAACCTCCTCGAGGAGCTCGGAGGCTTCTCGCTCCTGGCGCGCGTCCTCGCGCCTACGCCTGCGGAGCTCCTCGATAGCTCTTGTCTCGGCCTTGCGGGTTTCAGCAAGGCGGGGCCATTTGCCTGCGTGCGAAGTGGCCTGAGGCCCGGCGCGGAGGTACTCATCGAGCACCTCGAAGGCGCGCCTCTCTCGGCGAGTCGCTTTACTCGCATATTTGCGAGCCACCAAGAGTCCCAGCTCCACTCACGGCCATCACGCGGCCAGATCGTTGGGTAGCTCCTGCTACCAATACTCCTCATACTGCTTGGAGGCGTCCCTCGTCTCTACTCTCGGGTGCTCAGGGGTTGGCGGGCAGCTTGGGATCGCCGACGCTGACCCGAACGGCAGTCCTGGAGCCCGGAAATCAGGGACTCCGATGCGGAGGGGAGCTGTCGAATCCTCCTCGTCGTCGCTCAATTCCCCGATTAAGACGGACTCCTTGAGCTCTTTTTGCCGCTTTGCCTCCTCCTCGTGAGCTCTCACCGTCTCCGTGGCGGTGGTCAGGGCCGCGTGGACCAGGCGCTGGACCTCTTTTTTCAGCTGGAGGTTGAGAATGGCGGCCGACAGCCGCTCCAGCTCTTCGAGGGTCGTTTCCAGGGCCATGGTCGTGATGTTCTGCCTGTAACAGAAGGATTCAGGCTTACCTAACTCTGTGGAGAAGGAGGAAGAATGAAACGAAAAAGGAAAAGAAAAAAAAAACTGGAAGAAAAAAGCGGATAAGGAGAGAAAAAGAGATCGACTAGAATCGTCGAAAGACGCTCGGGGAATTGCCTGAGATCGCGTAGCGTGGAAGGCCGGTGACCGTTCGGACTCGAGGCGACCTGGAGGAAAACTACATGCGCTTTTTCGCACCTCTCGGTCTGCCTCGAGTGCGGGTCTGAGGGGTCCGCACGTTCGCGCCCTTCCGCGGTCTACCCCTTCTTTTTATCGGCTCGGGGTCGACCTCGGACGGATCGGGCTCAGGTTCGACGGGCTCCGCTGAGCCTTCGCTCGTCGGCTGTGGCTCTAACGCAGGAGCCGAAGCGCTCGCTAAAGGCGCTCGCTCATCGCCTGCTCTTCTCCCGGTGGTTGGGGCTCTCGGTGTACCTCGGCGGGGTCGACTTCGTCTTCTTCGGACGTTTGCCCACCGTAGTACGCCTTTAACTGTTCCGCATGAACTAAATCTTGAAGCTCACCTCGCTCGCTTATGAGCTTGAAGCAATTGGAGCCCCTAGTCTCCACTATCCAATATGGACCCGTAAATTTTGGTGCTAATTTGGCCGTCACGCCTCGAGCGGCTGAGGAAAGCACGCGATTCCGCTTCCAGACGCGATCTCCAACCTTGAACGGTACCTCACGCCTTCTATCGTCGTAGAGGTTAGCCTGCCTGGCCTGCGCGTCGCGGGAACTTTCCGCGGCGTGATCGAGAAGCAGCGGGAGGTTCTGCATTCTTGTGCTCCACGCTTCCTGGCTCTCGTCGGCGACCTTGTTGGTCGCCTCGCGCTCTTGTGCACGCCTTGCAGTTCCAGGAGGCGTTGGCTGCTGGCCGTAGTTGAGCACTGCAGGGCTCAGGCCGGTTGAGCTTTGCTCAGCCGTGTTCAGGGCGAAGACGAACTTAGGGAGATGTTCATCCCATGAGTTATGATTTTCCGCAACAAACGAGGCAATCATCGTCTTGAGGGTCCTGTTCACTCGTTCCACTGGGTTGGCTTGCGGATGATAAGGCGGAGAATTAGTATGGACTATTCCCGCCGCCTCTAAATACTCATCAACCGCTTGATTTTTGAACTCCGTGCCGTTATCCTAAAGGAAAAACTCTGGAGCGCCAAAGCGTAAAACGACCCGCTCGTTAAATTCGCGGATGATCGTTTTCACGTTCGCTTTTTGGATCGGCACGGCAGCATTTCTGAATGGTCATGTAAAGTCAGAAGTGTATGTCAATGCACCAAAAGGTTACCAAATAGGAATAAATAAAGTATATAAATTGAAAAAAGCACTTTATGGGCTAAGAGAAAGTCCAAGGGCATGGTACGATTGTTTTCATAAATCTATAAAAAACTTAAATTTTGTGAGAAGCAATTATGACTATTGTCTCTATGTAAATACACAAGCCAAAAATCCAATATACATTCTAGTCTTTGTAGACGATCTCTTAATCTGTTGCAAGGACAGAAAGAATATAAATGCAGTAAAATCAAGTTTAATGGAAAAATTTGCTATGAAAGATTTGGGAAAAGTCAGCCAATATATTGGCATTGAAATAGACTATAAGAAAGAAAAAAAACACAATGGCTCTAAGTCAAACTAAATATATTGAATCTCTGGCAGAAAAATATAACCTAAAAAATGCAAAACTTTACAATACTCCAATGGAAACCAAACTAAAATTAGAACAAGCACAAGAAATTAACGAAAATATAAAGTACAGAAACTTAATTGGAGAATTATTATACATAAGTACTGGCACAAGGCCAGATATATCATTCAGTGTCAATTATTTAAGCAGGTACCAAAACTGCTACAATGAATCTCATTTTAAATATGCTTTGCGAGTACTAAAATATTTGTATAAAACCAAAGATTTGAAACTAACGTACAATAATTACCTTAAAAATGAAACACTAGACTGCATGGTTGATTCTGACTACGCAGGAGACAATGTGGACCGAAAATCCACAACAGGATTTGTAATTAGACTCTACGGTAACGTAATATATTGGAAAACTCATAAACAAAGTACAGTAACAAAAGGCTCTACATTCGCTGAATATACGGCTATGTCTGAAGCTGTAACAGAAATTTTATTTCTAAGAAATCTTTTAATAGAATCATTTGGCTTAAACTTTGACAAACTAATAAAATTGTATGGACATAATTCTGGCGCACTTGCGATTGCAAAATATGGTAATATGACAAAAAACTTAAAACACATAGAAGTCCAGTTTCATTATATAAATGAAAATTATGAAAATGGTACAATAGATTTAATCAAAGTTGAATCTGAGTCAAATATTGCATATATACTGACAAAAAATCTAGCTAAAGCAAAGTTTACCGAGAATAGAGAAGCATTGAGACTCTTACAAAGAGAATAATAAAAATAAAAACAAGAATAAAATTAAAAAGACTAATAAAATTAAAAAAAAAAAAAAAAAAAAAAAAAACATGTAACGAGCTCAGGAGCGTAAATTTAAGGTAGCGTGTTGAATATCAGTAAATACTTACACTCCTAGACTCGCTATACTCTCACATAGGTAAGCGCGCTAGTATGTATATAGTGAAGTAGTGGGAGAGCGCGCTCATCTAGAGATGTATACTTAATAGGGAGCACACTAGTGCTATCTCACTTTTCTACATTATATAGATCTAGGGATCTTAAACTAGTCGATAGAATGATATTACGCCGCGTAGTTATGTAATTCCGCATTTATAAATATATTCAAAGTTATTAAGAAAAATAAAAGTATTCTAGTGTAATTAGTACTATGCTTAACTTTATTTTAACCATCTAACCTCCATTTTTCCCAACAATCGTATTTCTCTCGGTTGACCGTTAATCCAGACTCCGCAAGACGTTTGAGTACGAGCGCGAGATACTTTTCGTGCTCTTCAAACGTCTCTCCTACGACGATAATGTCGTCTAGGTAGGAGAAGGCGTACGGCTCCAAATCTGGGCCAACGACTCGGTCGATTACGCGCTGAAAAGTCGCGCCTGCGTATGAGAGACCATACGGCATCCTTTTAAATTGAAAAAGCCCCATACCGGGTTCGGTGAACGCCGTGATAGGTCGCGAGTCAACCTTTAGCGGTATTTGATGGTATGCGCTACTTAGGTCGAGGGTAGAAATATACCTCGCCTTCCGCAGCTTACGCAAGATATCCTGCATATAGGGCAAATGATGTGCGTCCGGCTTCGTGACCGCATCGACCTTGCGAAAGTCAATGCAGAAGCGGTATGAGCCGTTCTCCTTGCGCACCATGACCACCGGGCTAGACCAGCCACTGGTTGACGGTTCTATTACGTCCTGCTGGAGCATTTCTCGGACTTGGCGATGCATTTCTTCCTGAATCTTGTCTAAGACGGCGTAATAGCATTGCTTGATGGGCGAGGCGTCGCGTACATCAATCGCATGTTCTATCCCGTGTGTACGTCCCAGGGTGAACCCCCCGCTTGGCGAAACTGCGTCGAGCAGAGCTTGGAGTCGAGCACGCTGGTCGTCCGTTACGTCGGCTACGCCGGCAGACGCTAGCGCACCCACGCCGGCAGCTAGGCTGGCGACTTCCAGGCCGATACTTACATTTGCGTCGTTAAAATGTAGACGATCGGTGTCGGGGTCCAAAACCGCGCGGAATGCTCGGATAAAATTTACTCCGACATAGCATTCCTCGTCGAGCTGAGGCATTATGGCAACTCTGATGTCATGAGTTAACCCTGGATGTTCACACGCCGTGGCCGGTGAAGCTTCCCTTGGCTACCCACGTAGCCGGTGCACGCCAAGATATAAAATCAAAAACACTCTGCACGCAAGAGAACAATTAAACGAACGCGGGAGCGAAGGACCTGTGCGCGTCCAAAATGGCGGCTCTATCGCGTAAAACTTTCGAAAAAAGCCGCACTATCTTAACACGTGTCTGTAACGAAGGATCGAGAAGAACTAGCTAAGGCGGGAAGCGGCTTGGCTACCTAGCCTAGCCTTGCCTAGCTTGCTTATACGGCACTCGACTATTCTATCTCTAGTCGCGTACCGTATCTTCTCGTCCGCGACTGTCTCGTTACGTATTTTTTGGCCCGGCTTACTAACCGCGGTAACGCGCGAAATACGACGAGGCGCGGAGCACGGAGTGTTCTCCGTGACAATGTATATGTATATTTAAATGTTCATTTTTTCCTTGATCAAACGATCATGCAGTTTGAAAGATAAAAGTTTAGTTAATACGTCCGCGATCTGTTCTTTTGATGAAAGCCATTTTACATTTATAAGATGATTTCGAACACACTCTCGCACATAGTGTTCTTTGATATCGACCATATGTCTTAATTTATTTCCTCCGCCCGTTTTAACACTCGCTTCTGCTGCTTTATTGTCGCACCATAAAGTTATTGGAGTAAATTCTGTCTCTATTATTTGTTTTAACGAATTGTATATCAAAATCAATTCTTGACTACAGTTACTCATGGCTACATATTCAGCCTGACATGTGGATAATGCAACGTATCGTTGTTTTCTCGTTCGCCATGCAATAGTGTCACCAAATAACTTGATTACATATCCACTTGTCGTTATTGATTCCTTACAGTCGCCTAGGCTTGCATCTGAATAGCCTTGTATATCATTTCGATAACCATGTTAACATAAACCAAAACCTTTTGTGCCTTTAAGATAGCAAAACACACGTTTAATCATCTTCCATTCATTTTCTGTCGGATTGACCTGATGTCTACTTAATACATTTACTGCATACGTTATATCGGGACGACTGGCATTTGATAAGTAAAGGAGCATACCAATAGCTTCTCTATATGGTCTATTTTCTCCATTTTCTGTTATAATTAAGTTTTCAATTTCGTCTGTCTCTTCTCTGAGCTTACGTGTTCTATTCATTACTTGGTTTGTGACCATAGGTGTCCTTTGGGGGTGCATTTCTTCAAAACCAAATTTCCGCATCACTCTGTCGATATATCTTTCTTGTTTTATTATCAACACTTTCGCTTTTCTGTCCCTTTCTATTTCTAGTCCAAGAAACGACTTCGGTTCGCCCAAATCAGTTATTTCGTATTCCTCCATTAACTGTCGCTTAATCTCATTTAATTTACTTTTATCATTACATGCGAGTAAGATGTCGTCCACATAGAGAGTTAATATCAATATTTTATCTGCTTCCTTCCAAGTAAATAAGCATAATTCGTCCTCGTGCAGTGTTAATCCCATTCGTATTGCTGTCGTTCGGAATTTTTCATTTGAGCACTTTGGACTCACCTTTAGGCCATAGAGTGCTTTCTTTAGTTTACAAACCTTCAGTCGCTTTATTGTTGGATCACACTCTATCCCATCAGGTATTTCCATTAAAACCTTGCTATTAAGTAATCCATTCAAGAAGGCAGTTTTTACATCCATTTGACATAACTCCAAATCGTACTTACTGGCAATCGCTAGAACTGATCTAATTAGTGGCAATCGTGATACTGGTGCGTATGTTTCTTGCAACTCGTAAATGTTCTTATCTTTGAAGCCTCTTATTACCAATTTTGCTTTATATCTCACACTGTTGTTCGGTTCAATCTTCTTCTTTAGTACCCATTTTGAATCGATGATGTTTGGTTTCTTTCCGTCACTTGTGATGGTTGGCCTGTCGATTATTTTCCAAACATTGTTTTTATACATGGAATTCAATTCTTCGTTAATTGCCTCTGTCCAATTTTCTTTCTCTGTCGTTTTAATGGCCTCTTGATAAGAACCTGGGTCACCATTTGTTTCTGCCAAGAGTGCATGAATCGTTTCGTCGTCCATTAGATTTTCTTCTGTGACTGTCGTCTCATTCTTTCTCGGGCGTCCTCTGCCTCTTTTCTGCACTCCCTCCGTTCTAGACGTATTTTGAGAAATTTCCTTTTCAAATTCTACAAACCATGTTTCAGTGTTAATTTCATTGTTTAAATTTTTCCAGTTATTCAATTCTTGTTTTTTGTATTTATTTGCAAATACGAGTTTTTCGTTAAATCTCACATCTCTGCTCTCATCAAATTTTCCTTCTTCTGGTTTGAATAAAATATAGCCTGTCTCTTTGTATCCTACTAATATCGCTCGCTTTCCAATACATCTAAATTTCGGACCTGTCTTTCGCTGCACTTTTATATATGCTAAACATCCAAAGCGTTTTAGTTGATTTATGTTTATTTTGTACTTTGGGTTAAATATTTTAATCGGAGGAACCATTTCATTCGAAGCATGTGGCGTTTTGTTGTATGCAAATACAGCTGATCCAAGCGCCAAATCCCACATGTTTTCAGGTAAGCCGGAGTCATACATTAACGCTCGCCCTTTCTTTTGTATTCTCTGATTAAATCTCTCAAACACTCCGTTATGTTGTGGGGTATCTGGACAAGCTAGCTGTATCTCTGTTTCTAGTTTTTCTAAAACTTTTACTGTGTAGCCTCCTGTGAATTCAGTTCCTTGATCCGTCCTTAAGTAATATTCTTTCGCATCCCTTCCTAACATATTTCGTGCGCTCTTTACAAAATTTTCCATACAATGGCCTGTTTTATCTTTCGCTTTCATTGGATACGCCATTGCTAAACGAGAGAAATCATCTATAAATATAGATGTGTATTTATATCTTTTCGGATAATTCGCAGGACTTATTATCCCCATTACATCAGAATGAATTATCTGCAGGGGTTCCGTCGCTCTCCTTCGCACGTTGTTGAAAGGCAGTCTGCTTAATTTCGATATCAGACATACTACGCAGTCCAATATGGAATCATTAAATACTGTCTCTTTTAATTCTTTATTTTCTGAAAACTTCTTTTGTAATTCCTTTAGATATCCCAAGGATGCATGTCTCATTCTCACATTCCATAGCATGGCTTTATTTATAGATGATTGATTACTTGACCTCTCTTCAAGTTTAACATCACAGTTCGCTTGTTCATCCTGTTGCATATCATTCGCTTCGTTTATTTGTCGGTCGCATAATGTGTTTTCAAAGTCAGAACTTAACTCTGTCCTGGTTTCTGTTTTTTCAATTCCATTCGCTATTGAACTTTCTTCATTTTTATTCGCTTTTCGTTTTCCTGTCGTACTTCGAGTTGTTACACATGCTATTATATTCCTTTCATCTGTTCACTTATCATTTGTCGATTTATCAATTTCAAACTCAACTATCCAATATGGCCTTTTATATATGCCCGTGATAAATGTCTCATTATTTTCAGGATCATAAATATCAATTTGCTTATTGTCTAAATAAACACTCAGTCCCTGATCAGTAAACTTTCGCAATGATAATAAGTTCTCTGTTAAGTCTTTCGCATATATAACGTTATTTAGATTAAGAACATTGTTTTGTTCCGCAATTATTTGAACCGCACCTACTCCCTCCGATCTCAAGTTCGCACTGTCACTTTTATTCGCGCATTTAATTTCGCCAGGATTATCATTAAAGGTTTTAAATATTAATTTTGAATTGTTTAAATGTTTCGTCGCTCACATATCTATTAGTAATTTCGCTAGTCCTAATTTCTCTTTACTTTCATCGGTACAATTGGATTTGAAGACGCTAACATCTATTTTATAATCTACTTTATTTTCCATCAACGACTTATCCTTGCACTCACCTTTTCTAAGGTGATTTTCCTTTTGCCCTTTGTGGATAGTATTTTCAATTTTCCTTTTATGGAATGTTTTAGTTTTGTAGCTGTTTGTTTTATTTTTGTTATTTTTATACTCTTTATTCTCATTCGCTATCCTACCAAAAATGCGCCGTCTTTTACTGTCGTCTGTATCGCGTCAATTATTAAACTTTCTCTTATTTCCGCGATAATTATTTCTGCCGCTATATTTGTAATTAGTATTTTGTTGATACCTCTGTTCGCTTCTTCTCTTCTTTTCACGGCACTCCGCTGCCTTGTGATTTGTCAGTTTCTTGCATCCGAAGCACACCTTTTTGTCTGTGCCCTTGTGCGGGCAGTCTGTAATGTCGGAAGTATTGGCTTTTTCTGCAGCTTTTGGCCTATTTTAAGCCTGAGCACTGAAGCTCATGGGCTTGGGGCGGCCGAAGGAATCACCGAGCGGAATGAATTAATTTTTATAAAAGGACAGGTGTGAAGTTTAGGATTGAGAATGCGACAAGCCACTACAGGCTTGTCTACTCTCGGTATAGGACCTAACAATATGCAAAAAGGATAAAAGTCGAAGGACACTTTATATTTAGTCCAGCGACTTTTTGGAGGAAAATAGATAGAGAGTAAAAAGATGAATTTATTATTGGATTTAAAATATTTAATGCTGATCTTACTTTTTTATTTGGAGGAAAAAAGACCACTTCACACTCTCTCTCTGACGAGTTGGCGAGTTGACTTGATGCTGTGCTGGGGCGCGGTCGGCTCGTGGTGATCCGGATCGGGCTCTGCCTGCTGGGGTCTTACGATGTCCTTCGGTCCGGGGCGCAGTCGGCTCATTTTGATCCAGCAACTTTTTTCTTGAATGGCGGTGTCGATGCTCTTCGGCTGATGGTGGTTGACTCCGACGAACTTTGCGCGTCGGCGGTATTTATGCACATTGGGGGAGAGTTGTCCGCACCAATAGATTTTCCGGAAAATTCGGGCCCGGCCCGGGGGCGTGGGCCTTTTTCGGAGATCCTCCTTCGTGGTGGTCACAAGAGTGCGAGAGAGAGAGGAAGCTTGTTTTCTTCCAAATACTTACAATCTACTTATAACTAGTTTAAACAATTTTTTGACGCTATTTTACATAATTTAATATTATTTAGCGCAAAATTTTGATATGATACGAAAAAAGAACGAAATTTTTACTACAATATTAAAACTATTAGTTATTAATTTAAAATTATTTGTAATACTAACACAAGTTGTGAATTATTGTGTATAATAATATACTAATAATATTTTAAAAGGTATAATATTTCAAATATTTTTAAATTTTACACGTCATATTTGAAGTTAAACAACCATCTATTATTGCTTTCTTATCATCTAGAACAAAAATTATAATATAAACCTAGAACTTAAATATTGCATATCATTGTGGTAAATCCATATTTTGATCTTATTATGTATAACGTTTATACTTTTATCAATTAAGTTAAATTATAAATTTTCGAAATACATAATCCTTTTTTTTCTAAAATACTTGATTTATAGTTATCCTACACAATTAAATATATTTTTTTTTATTTGGATGTCAAAAATAATTATCAATAATACAGTGATTATTTATTTATTTAACGATTATAAAATTTATTTGGTTAAAATGTAAGTCTGAGGTAGTGGACTGTAGAATAAGAAGGTTTTAAGCAAACAAACGTGGCGCAAGATTTTTATACGCATTGTTGTTTATAAAAAGTTATAAAACTATAAAATTTGTAGTTAAAATTCGGCTGTGCATTTTACAATAATAAGTTGAATTTTGTTTCTATAAATTGAGAATACGAATTTGCAATTTCAAAATAAAATAATATTAACAAGTTTCGAGTATGCGAGTGTTTTTATTTTATTTATTTTAAATCAGTAACATTTAATTTAGTAATCTTTAAGATAGCAAGGTGCTACCAGATTTAAATCATAATTGTGTATTTTTTATAATAATTTAAGTTCTATTGCATTTATTACATTTCTTTTCTAAATTTTTTTTTTTAAATACTCATTTTATTTTCTACAATAGAAATTCGTATTTTTAAAATATAAGGTGGCGAATTATATAATTATGTATTTAGTTATTTGTTCGCAATAAATAACTCAAACATTTTTTTATTAAAAATTAGGAAAGTATAATCGCCTAAATTTTATCTATTTTGTTTTATTCATTTCGACATCTCTGTTAGTTTGTAGTTTTTAATCTAGTTGTTAATTGTTTTTAATTTACTTTTATTTATTCCTCTAGTGTAATTAATAACTTAAAACTATCGCAAAAAGGAAAGTAAATCGTTATAAATTCCTTTTTTTTTCTTAATAATGTGTCGCATATTTTTGATTACTATTTTTAATTGTGAATATTTTTATATAATTGTATAAATTAAATTATTAATAGTAAGAAAAAATATAAACGCTGTTGATTTTAAAACAATTTTAAGAGAAAAGAAAAAAAAATATAATGCACATCTGAGAATGCAGTAGACCGTTAGAAGAAAGCGGTAAGGCGGTTATTCGTATTTCGGGTACATAGCCTTTTTTTTATATAGAGATTCTGCGACTCAAGTGAAAGAGGACTAGAGCAGCATAAAAAAAAGGGTCTCCGGGAAATTTATTACTTTTCCGGTGCCTTAGTGTCGCGCACGTGTTCGTCAAGATCAGTTTGCGTTGCATCAAAACTTTCCTTTTCTAAGAAGGATAAGCTATTATTTTAAATTTATTTTGTGTATATTTATTTGTAAAATTGTTAGTTTAACCTAGGGCTCAAAATTAGAGTCCTAGGGTTTTGTAGGCAAGGAAGTTTAGGAGCACACTGATCTTCTTTACCCGTACTTTTAGGATAAGTGCAGGTAATAGAGAACGAAGATCGGTATAGTGTCGTTACCGAACGGTTTCGTGGCTTGTGAGTTTAAAGTGTTTGCGGACGTATGCGGGTAGGTGGCGAAAGAAAAAAAATAAAAAAAAATTGTGTGCATTTAAATGTCGAAACTGTATACCGACATTACAGTCAAATGCCATGTGTCCGAAATCATTACAATTGAAGCAGCGTGGTGCCTCCTTTGACCCTGTCGCCACCATCGCTGTCGCCTTTTCCGTCGCTGTCATTCGACATTTTATACTTTCTAGCTGTAGGACATATAATTTTAGTTGGTCATAATTTAGTATTTTGTCTAGTACTTCTTATCATAAAATCTATATTTTGAATTTGACGTATTTTTGTTAATATCGCATTGTGAAACGCGTCTCTCTTTTCATCGTCTGATAGGATATTATTATTTGATAAGTTATTATAACATCTAACTAACTCCTCAAACCGATCTATAAATTCTGTCGCTTTTTCTTTAATGGGATTATATTGAATTTCGTATAGTCTTTGCCTGATCGTAGCAGAAGTTACATTAATTTTACTGAGTTTTATTTTCTTAATTTCATTTAATTACTCTACAGGGTCTTTGATATCTATTACTTTTGAGTAATAAGCAGAATCAATTCGATTTACAATTATATTCCGGACTTTAAACTTATGTTTTTCTTTAACCGTATCATTATGAGAGTCGTTAACCTGTACCTTTTCATCTAATATGTACAATAGATCCGCTTCCCTGAGTTCTGAGTTTAAATGATCCAGAAAATGTTCTAATTTTGTTTGTTTTGTTAATCTGTAATCGCGTCGGATTGTTGTTACTTTACCGGATAATTCTGTTTTAAGTGCTTCTTTAATCTCACGCGATACATCTCCGAAACTATTTTCAAATATGCCTTTATCTCTATTAATTTTCTTTAATTAATTTTCGATTTATTTTGATATATCTATTCTATCTATATCTTTATTAATGACTGTCGAATTATGACCAACCCCTGACTGACAATTGTCTATAATTCCGTCGCCTTTTCCGTCGCCCTCATTTGAGTTTTCATCATTCACGTATGATTTGTTCGAACTGACCTGTTCTCCCAACTCTAGGAAATTGCAAATGCTTTCATGGCGTACTCTGTTTATTAACAGAGAGCCATTTTCTGCTTCCGAGCTCACTGTCTCCTTTAGGTCATTTAGTTGTTCTCTAGTCTGTCGCTCAAATTCTCTTTGTCGTACCTGCATCTTATCTACTTTGCGGTTCAGCTTTTCCAGCTGTTCCTTTATTTCTATAAAAGATTCATTAATTTTATTATCCTTTGCACCATGTTGTATCAATTTATGTGTATCCATGTACTTATTTTTATTAATAAAAATTTTCTTTATAAAAATATTACCCCTTTCTATATTTTTAATTTTTGGTATACCTTTTAACATCGCAGCTGTCGCTTGGTTCTCGTTTCTCTCTGTTTCTTTACTTCTGTCGCCTTTTCCTTCTACCATTGATCGACAATAGGGCATCAGGAGCTCTTCCTTTTGAATTGCCTTCTCCACTAGACTTAGCTTGTCTTCTGTGATAAATTCCTTTTCTATAAGTTATAATATTCATAAGTAATTGTAACTGTTTAAATTTAGCTCAGATCTGATATGGCGAACACAAGCTAATCAGATCGAGATATAACTTAATTGCAACTACGACATTTTTATCTTGTATATTCTTCATTTAATTTTACAAACAAAATATATCAGTCACACCTGATTTACCGAACACAAGCAAACCAGATGCATATATGATAATTTCATTGAATTATTTTAAACTAATGAGTTCAGTTAAACTGTCGTTATCTTTTGCAGTTAAATCATACATGTGCATAGGTTCCTATTTTATTTCAATTTAATTCATTGGATTTACTATGCAAAAATATATCAATCACACCTGATTTACCAAACACAAGCAAGAAATCATCCAGTATTCCTACTCTGATGATTTGTTCTGGATGTTTTTCTGGGAACATAAAAGCCAGCTCCTGAGTCTTCAGAAAGAGCAATAAAGACTTCTCATCTGCGCAGACAGCATCAATGAAAATTAGGAAATTGTTAATTTACTTTGATTTACATTAATGCTTTATTGTTTTATTTATATTTCATTAACTCATTCACATTCGCATTTATTTTGAACATTCGCTACTGTTCGCAAACTGTATCAATCGCTACTGTTCGCAAATAAAATCATTCGCTACTGTTAGCAAACTTCAATTTTAAATAATTTATTAAGTTTTTTTTTTTTTTTTTTATTATTATTAAATAATATTAAATCTGATTTGCCGATCACAAGCAAATCAAACTGACAGTATTAAAATTTTAAGCTTTATTGTCTTTCAATTAATTTTCTTATGTAAAATTTTAATTGTTTTTAATTCCGGAAATATCTAATTTTTATTTATTTTCAATCAAATTTGGCTGGAGCCATTTTGTTTTTAATCAAATTTGATTTACTGAAGACAAGCAAATCAAACTGACCAGAGCAATTAAGAATTAAATTGACTTTAATTCTTTATTAATTTAATTTAATTTAATTTATTATTGTAAGCATTGATTGATTATAATTTTATAATTTCTGTCGCTATCTCACTCGTACTCCATATAGCTGTACGCTTTATTATTTTTGTATTTTGTTAGGCTAGGTTTACCGTGTTGTAGCAGAAATTCCGCATACACACATCTAGCATTATCGCGCGTGTTTGTTAACTTTCTCTCCCGCACTCGCAACGCACAGGCTTTAATCTCTATGCGCGTGTCTTATACACAGTAGAGACTTTCATTCTGTCTCCGTGTATTCTCTCTCTCTCTTTCTTTCTTTCGCATCGTTTGCATGCCCTTTCTCTCTCACCGCGCTCGCATACTCTCTCGCACCGCTCGCGTTTCCTCTCTCTCACACCGCTCGCGTTCCCTCTCTCTCGCACCGTTTGCGTTTCCTCTCTCTCGCACCATTTGCGTTCCCTCTCTCTCGCACCGTTCGCGTTTCCCCTCTCTCGCACCATTCGCGTTTCCTCTCTCTCGCACCATTCGCGTTTCCTCTCTCTCGCACCGTTCGCATTTCCTCTCTCTCGCACTGTTCGCGTTTGTTTTTCTCAAAATGGCGCGCGTTCAAACTCGCCAACGGCAAGATCAAATTCCACGCATTTACCAACAATCGAAATTACGATTTTAACATTCTTCACGCCCTCGACACACATACACACTATCATACTCGCAGCAACTTTCGCTTTAACGGCCCTTCACAGCATATCGCGTTTATTAGCCCGTCCTGATTTTCGTATCTCTTTCACGATTGCCCTACCTTGAGAGATACACAATGCATGAATTTTCAAATCACGTCACCGTCGCACACAATTTCACTCATACTTACTCTACAGTTATTCTTCATTGTAGTTACAGTCGCTTTCAAGCTTGATTCTTTCGTTCCAAAAAAGATATATTCTTTCTTACCTTTATTGCTGTCACCGGTGACCTCTTCTTCATTCCGGGCTTCTCATGGGCCCATAACCTTTTGATATTTTCTACTTGGTGACATCATTTTATATAACTAATATGAAATAAAACACAGACACAACTTCAAAATGTGTTAATAGTTATTTATTTGTTTAGACCAAATGCACAGGGTACAAATTACAAAATTAAGAAAATACAAGAGCGCTTGTTTAACTTGATCTATCAAGGTTGACTGACTGACTACTACTGTCGCACGCGCCAGAGAATAGACTAGTCTAAACTGAGAAAGAAGGGATAGAAGAGAGCGCAGCGCGCCATCTCTTCAACAATTATACTATTAATTACATTTTGCAATGTCTTAATTTCAACTTATAATGATAATTGTTAATGCGCAACAGTTAATTTTCTAAAATTGCTTAATTAATTCAGTTGAAGTAACGTAGCAACTCAAAAATCTTAATAAATGTTAATTAAATAACTCTTGATTTTACCAAAATTAACGACAGTTTATAGCGATTACCTACTAATAAATTGAAAACTGTAATCTCTAAAGAATAATTATTTAAACTATTATTTTGCAATTATTGCCTTGTTTACCGTTTTATAATTATAAATCACTTTGCTCTCCCAAGGATATCGCACGCGTTCTTGGCGGAGATCATTTTTTTTTATTTAAATAATTATTCTTTATTAAACTATGCTTGTGTAAATTAATTGCGTAAAACGCGACAAAAAACTTCGTTCTTTTTTGTAATATGCGCTAAATTTAAAAAAAACAATGGTGTAATTTAATTTAACGTATTTTTATGATAAATAATATCAAATGAATATGTGTAAAAAATATGCAAAAAAAGATCATCTCTCTCTCTAATTCTCACTCTCCTACTCAAGCAGAACGCCTTCAAGACAGACAGTAGCGTCTACCTCGCACTAATTTCGAGCAATCGGATTGGCGCAAAGTCATCTCTGTACGAATGTATAAAAAGGGAAGATTCACCTGCGGAGAGCAGACTTTTCGGACTTGACGCACTTGCTGGACTTGCCGGAGTTGCCGTGATTTTTATTATTTTTCCAAAGTCAAGACGCATCAACCATCAATCAACCAAGTTTTCGCTGGACTCGTGCACGCAACCGGACCAAGAGAGAGAGAGAGAGAGAGAGAGAGAGAGAGAGAAGATTTAAGCATTAAAAATCCATATTCAAATAAAAAGTAAGTTAAAGCTGATTGTTGTATCGTGAATCATAATTTTTCTATTTCTTCAACCTTACTTCTTTCATCTATATATTCTTTTTTTTCCTCTCTTTCTTTATTATTATTTTCCAAAAAGGTACAGTTAGCCTGAGTTTCGGCTAACTACCTTTATCCACAAATAAACTGTTAGGTCCTCATCCAGAGAGGCGTAGCTGGCCTGAGTTTCGGCCTAGACGCACGCTCAGTCCTGCATTTCACCACCTTTCCCTCAGGAAAGCCAAGGAAAATAAGACTGATAACTGCTTCGCTATCCCGAGCTCATAAACTTGACTGCTTAGGCTCGAAACGGCAAAGACGAGTTGTGTTACATTAAGTTAACGGACAGTGACGTCACTCCGACGTTACACATTCATATTTTTCAATTCAAGTAAATAACTTTTCAAACTTTCGTCAATATTTTTTAATTTTATATTTGTTTCAAAATATTTAAATAGCATTCCGAATGAAGCTTCCAGCTGCTCCGAATTTTCACGTAACACATGTTTTTCGTATAGGCTTTCATTTAAAATGTTTTACAGCTTGATTAAATTTTTCAAGAGCTGGTTTTCGTCGTCAGCTTCTTCTACTTGTACACCTTTGATCTGTATCTTTAAGTCTTTAAAACAGACTTCCTTTCCTTCCTCATTTTTATTCATAGAACTAGATAATGTCTCAATTTCTTTTTTTTTGGTCTCGCGATGCCTCTCGCAGTAATATCTCACTTGCCGTATTTGTCTTTTCTTTCTTTTTAAAATTTTTGTTTGGACTAAGAATTTTTTTTGATAACGCAATAATGTTTTCAGAGAGTGCATTTGCTTCTGTGTTTTCCAACACTTGTTTTTTGATTTTATTTTCTTATGCAATATGAGTAGATATTTGACTTGTAATTTTAATTGTTAAGCGTGTATGCTTGTACGTTTACCTTCCTTGAATTTGTTTTCAATAACTCATATCTTTGCGTAGTCTCCTCAAAAACTCATTTACTTGTCTAGCCATTATAATTCAGCGAGAATCTAATCCTTCTTTAATTCCGATTCGAAACTTGGATTAGGGCTTTCCTTGCGCCCTTGGATTTGTAGAACATCTATTTTCAATTCTTGATATATTCCTTGGATTGAGCTAGCATTCGATATATTTTGGCTTACAGCACGCTTTTCGTTGTATATTACAATCTCCTTTGCATTTGTCTTTTGATTTGTATGAATTGCGCTGTTCTTATTTTCTTAAAACTTCCTGCTCTTTATTGTCTCTTCATATTCATTCATAGATACCGCAAAGGGCTTGGCCTAGGGTTTAGTGCTTGTTTTTGGCCATCGAGCGGTCATTGCTCCTTTGTTTCGTTGTAAGGTATAAGTCGCTCTTGTTCTCGGTTGTTTCAACCTTCTTTCTCCCTTGCGCTTGCAGTGTGCTGGCCACGTTAAATTTCTTTATAAATGGAATTTTATTTCGGCTGATCATTAGGCTATTATTTTCATAGTTGATTTGTGTATTAAATTTTGAAAAAAATTCGTTTCTCAATAACCCTTCTTCTTGAATTAGAAACTTATTCGAAACTAAGTGAAATTTAATATTGAACCCGAGAAAACAAATGTTAATTTTTCAGAGCGTAAAAATGCTTTCGCTTGTTATACCTTATAATTCCAAAATTTCTTCAGTGTTGATTTTGCTATATTTTTTGATATTTCCAATTTTTAATAAATTTGGTCCTGCTCCGAAGTTTAAAATTAATATTATTTCTCTTTCCGGCGTCGCGTCAAAAAGCGCGATGGTCGGAGAAATTGTATCTTGATTTAATTGTGCGTATTTTTGGATGATTGAGGCTCCTGCGTACTTGTTCGTGGGCGCGGTGCGTATTCGGCCTCCTTCTCTGCGCCCTGGAGAGAAAAGTTTCTCAAGTTTTTCTGTTTTCTGTTATTAAATTCGCGCGTCCGGCAAAGTTCTAAAATGTGAGTCATATAGTTCATGCGAGAGAAAGAGAGACAGAGAGAAAACTGTTCCTACTTTGTTTTGAGAGCGCTAGTATCGCTGACTGTAACCTGGCTAGGCTGCGGCTTGGAAGGAACGGAGAAAAATTTCAAAATAATTGAACACCAAGACTTCTTTGTAGAGTGTTTGTTATTTAATATATTGAACCTGGCGGGTGGCTTTATCTAGTAACAATTTCTGCGCAGTTATACCTACTCTCATACTTTGCGGCCAAGTTGGAAAATCGGATCGGTGTTAAACAAATCGGCAGAGCCTCCGTGTACTATGACGGTTTTAAGAAAAAGACCAATCTCCGGTGCATCGTCCACACTCTTTTTATAGGCAAAAACTAGAAGTTTGCATTTGTTCCTTATTAAAAAAGGGATGGTCCAAAAAAATGATACATGTATACCTTGCTTACGCAAGCACATCTCATACATACACATATGCACGCATAATCCGAGGCGCATTCCGTATCAGTGCTTCCGCGTCATGATGTTATTGCCGCAGCGGTAGCGCTTCTTTGTAGGAGAAAAACAAAAAAAAAAAAAAATAAAAACAAGAAAGAAAAAAAAAAGAAAAAGAAACACTGACGATAACACCTAAACTAGCGGTACGACGTCGAGGCTATTAGTAAAAAAAAATACCACGTCACCTCGTAGTACGACGGGACAATATTCAATAGCTGGAAATCTACTGAAAATAGTTCAAACTAAATATTAGGTGCAGAACTAAGTTCTCTTCTGTTGCTGATTTTTATCATGAAAATGAAACTTTATTGTTAAAAAATGGTTACAAATAAATCATTCTAAGTATTGTCCATCGCTAGCTACAACTTTTTCCCATCATTCTGGCAGAGCTCGAATACCGTTACGGGAAAAGTGTTCGTCTTTTGAAGCTATCCACGAATCAAGCCAATTAATATCTTCATATGAGCGGAATTGTTCATCAGCCAGACTATGTGCCATCAACCGGAACAAGTCATAATCGGACGGCGCAATATTTGAAGAATATGGCGGGTGGAGTAAGACTTCCTATTTGAACGTTGTTAAGAAGGTTTTAACGGGTCTGGCAACGTGAGGCCGAGCATTATCATGCAGTAGAATCACTTTATCGTGCCTGTGTTCGTATTGTGGCTATTTTTCGTTTGGTTTCAACAGCTCAAAATAAATAACGCCAACCTAATCCTACCAAATTCACAGCAGAACCTTTGCAGCGTAAATATTGGGCCGAGTCGACAACGGACAAGCATAACCGGGCAGTCCCCATGACTTTCTTCTCTTTGGGTTGCTGTAATGAATCCATTTTTCATCACGATGTAATGAAGATAACCTTTCCTTTTTTTCCGCTGGAGGAGTTGCTTACGGCGAGAAAACGACGCTCAACGTCCCTTGGCTTCAAATCATAAGGGACCCAAGTTCCCTGCTTTTGAATCATTCCCAACGCAAGCAATTGCTTGGAAATGACTTGGCGGGTAACTCCTAATACTAAAGCAAGCTTATTTTCTATTCGGCAATGATCTTCGTCGAGTAATGCCTCCAATTCAGCGTCTCCGAAGGTTTTTCGCCTTCCTTCACACGGACGGTCATCAATGCCGAAATCACCGTCTTTGAAGCGACGAAACCAATCACGGCACGTTTTTTCATTTAGAGCAACATCTCTGTAAACGTTTTGGAGCTCCCAATGTGCTTCAGCCTCCGTTTTCTCCGAATGAAAGAAGAAAAGGACCACTTACCGCAAATGACGATTATTTTGCACAAAATGAGACATTTTCACACAACTAAAAGTATATGACGCCAAAACATAATCACTAATGTGTTGAAGCGATTTGTTTACCATATGTCTGAGCTTGCCTTATAACGTTTTGTATGTCTAAATCGACAAACGCTTACTGCTGGAGCCATGTATTGACAAACAGCGAAAACTTAGTTGCGCACATAATAGTAAAGTAAAAATAATTTTTAACGTTTATTTACCAGGCTGTTCAATAAGTTTTGCGGTTCGATAAGAAAAACACAATTTTATGGTTTGAAATACACTTTATTATTCAGTATAGTCTCCCAGAACATCAATACACTTGTTCCAACGAGATTCCAATTTATGAATTCCATCCCTGAAGTGAGAATCTGGAAGGGCTGCAAAATACGCTTCCACATCTGTTATAACCTCATCATTTGATAAAAAACGCTTTCCACGCATGAATTTTTTTAGGTCTGGAAACAGATGGAAGTCGCTAGGGGCCAAATTTGGTGAATACGGTGGATGCTCCAATAATTCGAATTTTAATTCATGGATTTTAGCCATTGTCAAAATGCTCTTGTGACACGGTGCATTGTCCTGATGTAACAGGATTTTTTTTCTTCTGCAAACCGGGTCTTTTTTCACGAATTTTTTCCTTCAGCCGGTCTAAAAGTTTACAATAATATTCAGAATTCATTGTTTTACCAGTTTGCAAGTAATCCAAAAACAAAATTCCTTTCGCATCCCAAAAAACTGATACTAACACCTTCTTGGCCGATTTCTGGACACGAACTCGTTTCGGAGCCGAAGAACCAGGTTCACACCACTCTTTAGCCTCTTGTTTTGATTCAGGATCATAGTGATAGACCCAAGTCTCATCTACACTCTGACAAAAAAGTATCTGGAAATTTGAAATAAAACGCAATAATATTAAACTTCTTCAATATTTATTGAATCTCCTTCAAAATATGCTCCATTTGAAGCGATACACATGTGCCAACGTTTTTTCCAATCATGGAAACATTTTTTATAGGCGCTTTCAGGGATGGCCTTCAGCTCCTTCTGCGAATTTTCTTTTATTGCGTCTATGGAGTCAAATATGGTTCCCCGGAGCGGTAATTTCAGTCTGGAGAAAAGAAGAAAGTCACACGGAGCTAGATCAGGCGAATAAGGTGGCTGGTCGATGGTATTTATCGAGTGTTTGGTCTTAAAATCGTTAATAATCGTGGCTCCATGAGATAGTGCGTTATCGTCATCCAAAATCCACGAATTGTTTTGCCACAAATCTGGCCGTTTACGGCGAATATTTTCACGCAAACGTCTCAAAACAGTTAAATAGAAGTCCTTATTGACCGTTTGACCTTGCGGAACGAATTTATGATGAACCACACCACGAATATCGAAGAAAACAATAAGCATCGTCTTGATTTTCGAACGACTTTTGCGAAGTTTTTTCGGTTTCGGCTCATTTTTTTTCACCCATTCCGATGATTGTTGGCTCGTTTGTGTATCGTATTCATAGACCCATGTCTCGTCACCAGTTATGATCCGTCCCATGAACGTGGGATTAGAATTCGCACGATCCAGCATGTCTGCAGCTACCTGCATCCGGTACTGTTTTTGAAGAAAATCCAGCTCTAACGGAACGAGCCGAGCGGCGACGCACTGCATGCCCAATTGGTTCACCAAAATCAAACGACTTACCGGCCAAATACTGCTTCACAGATAGCGCGTTATGGGCAGGTGCGTTGCCCTGGTGCAAAATCCACGAGTTGTTCTTCCACAACTCTGGCCGTTTCTTACGAACTCGTTCTCGCAGTGTTGCCAAAACTGACAAATAATAAGTCTGGTTGACAGTGTGACCCTCTGGAACCCATTCAGTCATCACGATACCGTTAATGTCGAAAAAAAACGATCAACATTGCCTTGAATTTGGTTGGTCATCTTTAGTGCTCACTCGGCCCTCACTGAAGCGCTTACACCACTCAAAAACACGCGCACGAGATAGAGAATTGTCCCCATAGGCGTCTCGCAACAATTTACAGCACTCAGTCGGAGTTTTTTTCAATTTGACGAGAAATTTGAGATTGATACGTTGCTCCTGTTTTTCGTCACACATGGTTTTCGGCACGCGAAAAAAACACGTTCGTTTCAAACCGTTACTGCACAAATACAATAATAGTGACGAGAACGTGTTTTGGTACATGCATAGACAAGATATCTAGATACCCAACGCACTACTCGTTTTTTTCCCCACCCCTCTATGGCGCCCTCTAGGCGCGCAGTCTCGTTATTTAATAGCCAGACCTCGTATTCCAGCGGTCTCTTAACATGTCGATACTTTCCTTAAAATAAAATTGATCGAGACCCTCAAAATACGCTATTGTCTTCGTCTTGACCTCCTCATTTGACAAAAATCTTTTACCCTGAAGTCATCTTTTCAGGTTTGGGAAGAGGTAATAATTACTGGGGGCCACATCAGAAGAATTAGGCGAATGGGGAAGTAATTCCAAGTGCAGTTCATCAATATTTGCCATTGTTTGCAACGATTTGTGAGCTGGTACATTGTCTTGCAAGAACAGAATTTTTCTCCTCGCCAAATGTGGCCGTTTTTGCTTGATATCCTCCCTTAATCGGTCCAATAATGAACAATAATACTTCCCTGTTATTGTTTATCCTTCTTCCAAAAAATCTATAAAAATTATTCCGTGTGCGTCCTATAATAATTCCGGCCGATTGTTGGGTCTTTGGTTATTTGGGAGCGCTTCCAACAGCTTCTACCCATTTTTTTGATTTTTGTTTGGACTTTGGTGTGAAGTGGTGAATTCAGGCTTCATCAATAGTTATTAGGTCTTTTGGAGTTCTAGTCTACAATAGCTCCAAAGTCTTTTGGATTACGCTCAAATCGCTCCAAACAATGCTTTGAATCACGAGCACGTTATCGTTTTTCGTCAAGGGTGAGAAAACGCGGCACCCATTTTGCGGTTAGCTTTTTTATTTCCAAATTTGTATGTAAAATGGAAATAATCGATCCAGTTAATATGCCTGTGATCTTAGCTAACTCACACATTTTAACTTTAGAATCATCAAGAACAATGTCATGAACTTTTTTATTCACTTGTTCAGTAGTAACCGTTTTTTCTGGTCCACGACCATGTCCGCTTTTCGTGCTCGAACGACCCCTTTTGAATTCAGCAAACCAATAACAAACAGTTGTTTTCGACGGAGCCGATTCGCCATAATATTTATTTAGTTTTTCCTTCGTTTCTTTTGCATTTGTTTCATGTAAAAAATAATATTTGGTAAATGCACGAAATTCAACGCTATCCATGTTTTGAGAAAATTTGAAATAGACTGCTTTTAATAATTGTAACTCTATGAATAATTGACAGATAAATCTGAAACTTTCAATATAATTGAGACAGAAAACAACTTGTTGAACGTACATATTTTGATCAAGCTCAGTAATGATATTTCGAGTCCGGCTGCATGTTGAACCGCCTAGTATATTGTTTCTTTACAATATATTGTATTATTATAATTAATTTAATATTGATTACTTGCTGTTTTTAGTTGAGCTATTAAAATAAGATTTTTGATACCAATGATATTCTCTCGTGTCGCAAACTAGGGCTTAATTTTTGTACGATCAGATGCGAATAAGCCGTTGATTTATTTGGGTTTTTAATACTAAATATCAATATTTACAGACATTCCAGCTATGTGCTAATTGAATTGACTGTTTGTAAACGTTTTTACAAAGTGTGCAAATTAATTTATAACAACAATTATTTTCATTTATCCAACGTGTTGCACTAATGACTGATTCTATAGAGATACTGTCGCACGTTGTAAAGGGGACAATCTCCGTGCGATCAGCTGTTAACAATCATTTCACTATTAAACATTAATGATAAATATTTAATAATAATTGTGTTATGTGCAAATTGAATTTATTGTTTATAAACGTTTTTAAAAGGTGTGCAAATAATTACCAATTGATTTCGTTTATATAGCGTGTTGAACTATTGACTGATTCTATAGGGATATTGTCGCACGTTGTAAATGGGACGTAATCTCTGTTCGAATAGCTGTTAGCAATCACTTCACTATTAAACATTAATGATAAATATGTAATAACAATTAAGCTATGTGCAAATTAAATTAATTGTTCATAAACGTTTTTAAATTGTGTGAAAATTAATTAAATATCTATTTTCGTTCATTTAACGTATTTTGTTATTGAAAAATTTGAATGTAATACTTCTCGCGCGTTTGATGCAAGCTTGCAGGTAGCATGCGCAGAATTCAAAATTTTAGTTAAAGTTCTTTTTATACTATTTTTTCTAAAATTATTAACAATTTATGACATTTAATGAGCGTGCAAATTAAAATTATTAATAATTAATGATATGACGTGGTGTGCAAATTAATAGAGGTCATATATTTTAGATACCGTGAATTCAAAATATGCATATGTTTCATTTGTGCTTTTCATTTATAAAAAAAATATGATGAATATTTAAATTAAATAATAATTGGCATACAATTTTGATTACCTATAGTATTAAAATCAAGTGCATATTATAAAAGTTGATTGTCTTTGTGTATGTATTTGTATTTAAATTATATAATATAGTAAATTGAAACTAAATTTAACAAAAGATTTAACAAACTTATAGTATACAAACTTACATACAACAAACTTTCACTTGAGGGTGTTATATGACGAAACTGCAACTGCCTGTTTACAGCGGCCAAAATTTTATTTTTTCTCGTTTTCCCATATAAATTTTAGTTTCAATTTAATTTTCTACATTTTTTTTTTAACTTTCTAGAACCAAGGCATTTAAAAGATTTCAAGCAAGTTTTCAGATATTGACGCACGTTCAAGTATTAAAGATCATCTTGTACACTATCTGAAACGAAATCGCAGATCGATCTGCGCATATATAACCTAACGTCTTGTATCTCGATTATGAGATATTTGAGAGAAAAGTAAATAAAGTGCATCTGCTTGCGCTCTTTGCATTTCTGTAAGAAAGTGTCATAATAAATTATCCTCAATGATTTTACTCGTTGCGCTAAAACCGAATTTTGTTATACACGATCAATGCAACCTAAAACTCCCACTTTGAGATTCCAATCTAAAAAAAAACTTTAAAACTTTTCCCAGTACTACTGACCTACCCGAGTGTGCCACCCGGGAAAGCGTATGCAGAAAAAACCGCGAACCTAGTGAAAGGAACCGTACAACTGGAAAAAACCACTAACAAGGAAGCTACCCCTGGTGTACCTCACCGATTTCTTTCATTTTTTAATATATTGTAGTACTCATAAAAATAATAGACAAGTGCTTTTTTAAGTGCTAATTGTCGATTTAAGGGGTAAAAATTACCCTTGAAGTTCACCCCTGAAAACAGTTTTTTTTCAATATCTCAAAGTTTTACGAGTTTTTAAATAAAACCAACGACAAATTGTTTCTTATGAAAAGGCGCTTTCACGGAAATAACTTTTATACCAAAGGGTTGCTACCCCTATTTTTTTTAGGGGTAAATGTGGAATATTCATGCTTTTTTTCGAGTACAATTTATTATATCAGCTGGATTAGGTTATCCTGAGCATAAAAATTGAAAAAAAGAAGCTATTCCTAAGCATAAAAGCAATGTTCACTAAAACGTCTTTTTTTTTTTAAATTAAATGACGTTTATTTTATTAAAAGATTCCAATTCGCTCTTGAGATAATAAAAAAAGAATAATTTTTGGGGGTGAACTAGAAAGGTGGCTTCTGAATTTAGGATTAACGGATTTGAGGTTTGTGGATTCAGATTTTATAAGTTTATAATAGCATAATACTGATAACAGTTTGTATGTATTGTAAATAAAAAACAAAAAAAAAGTTTACTGCTAATCTAATAACGATCAAGGGCTAGAGAGTAGTAAACTTCGTTACATGAGGGTTCTATATTTTCGTTATTCATTTATTTTTTTGATAAGATTTTTTATAATAAATGTATTCAAGTTAAATTCAAAAGTTAATTAGTGAATAATTATCTACATTACAGTGTATGTTAATAATAAAATCACTTTAAATGTAAAACACCTCCAGAAAAATTTTTTTTCCAAAAACACCGAAACACGTCAACTTAATTTTATTTTCTACATGACAGTGCAATTTATAACCTAATTTAGCTGATTTAATAAATTTTACACGAAAAAAGCATAATAATTGTACATTTACCCATAAGAGAAAAAGGGGTTTCAACCTTTTGGCATAAAAATTTTGCCCATAGAAACGCCTTTTCGTAAGAAACAATTTGCCCTTAGTTTTATTTAAAAATTCCTAAAACTTTGGGATATTAAAAAATTGTTTTTAGGGGTGAACTTTAAGGGTGATTTTCACCCCTTAAATCGACGATTTAGCACTTGAAAAAAACACGTGCCTAATATTTTTATGAATACTACAACATATTATAAAATAGAAGAAATCAGTCAAGTACACGTGGGGTAGTTTTCTTGTAAGAACATGCGTGTAGACCTATCTAGAATAGAAGCGTTCGTTATAAAGAATTTTGTATCTTGAACCATACGTTAAAATAAAAATGACACTGTTATTATAGGTATGAAATAATATACCAACAAAAAAATTTATTATAATGATTCTCTAAATTTTCTGCTATTATATTTTATCTTGACATGAGAGAAGTACACGTTCTATTTTAAGTTAGATAATAGCGCATTATGTTTTAACATAAGTAATTGTAATTACAATATTCAGTTAAAATACTTATTAATTATTAGTATGTACATAGGTTACATATAATTAAGGGGAGGTTCTCATCAAGCACGACCAAACAATCGATTTTTTTTTTTTTTTGCTTAAAAAGTTGGCAAATGTCTCGTAGAATACGCTCGTGAAACCCGTTTTGCCGAATTCAATTTATTTTTAAAGTTATAGTCAAAAAACCGAAGTCGTCTTTTTACGTACTAAATCGCGTACTAAAACTTTAAACGCGTTTTTCTCGAAACCATGTTTTTTGAGACGGGCGGCAAGTTACCTCAAAAACTATTATAGATATCGAGATGAATTTTTGACAATGATTATTTTTATTGTTATTGCACTTTTTAGAGCAAAAAAAAGTGCAAAAAATATTTTTTTTTTTGCAAGTCCACCATTTTGTTAATTTTTAATTTTTCTTCGTGATTTTAGTTCAAGATTCAGCAAATGTCTTCTAGTTTATAAAAAACTTTGATTTTTTGATTTCAGACAAAAATTGGATGAGTTACCTTGCCGCCCGTGGAGGTGTCTTTTTTTTCGATGACTATTTTTCAATGCATATAACTAATAAACTATTCGGTGTTTTTGTTCAAAACAATTTGTAAAAGTAGTTGATAACATACTTAATAAGTATCAAAAAACTTGACTACTTTATTTATTTCCTTCCATGAGATAAAAAATCGCGAAAATCACGTAATTTTTGGGTCGCTAGACGAGAACCTCCCCTTAAAGTTACAAATTTAAAAATGCGGTATGTAGCATAATAGTTAATTATTGTATTTTACATTTACAGACAAAAAGCATGGTTATTTTTATCAACTTCTAAAGGACAATTTATTAATGCATACTAAATAATATTGATAAGAATATTGCATAGATAAACAATATTGCCATATAAGTTAAAAATAAATATACGAGTACATACGTGTGAATATACACTGGTAACGCCATCGTATAATATTATAATATAAATATTTCTGATTAATTAAATTTAAATAAATACTTGACTTTAAATATATGAATATTTTTGGTTATATCTAAATAAATTATAACTAACCTAATTAGCTAATTACATAATATAAATATTTCTGATTAATCGAATTTAAATAAATATTACACTTAAAAAATATAAATATATTTAGTTAAATCTGAATAAATTATAACTAAATTATATAATATATAGCAGATAAGAGGAGCAAGGAGAATAAGAGGAATAAAAAAAATAAAAAGAAACGACGGTTTGCAAGCCGACGTTACACTTGGATATTTTAATTACCTGTAAGTTGACGGAAAGCATCGGATTTCGATATGCTACACATTTACAAATCTTTATGTTAATTGTTGTAATTAATTTGTTAACTATATTATCATTTAAGAATCTTTAGCTTCCCTTTTATTTTAAATAAAACGAATTAATAAAAGAAGTATATTGCAATAAATATATTTTAGTTATATCTAAGAATATCAAAAGACTCTTTGACAGGCAATTTTTTGACTTACTGTCGATTCAAACATGTGAATATTAAAAAAATCATTTCCAAATATTTTTATAATAAATAATAATAAAGAAAAACATTGTAAATTAAAAAACCTAATTAAATTCTTCTTATTTAAATTCTTTGACAGTTTTCATCTTAACATAAGTTATTGTAGGAACAAAATTTTAAATAAATTAATAATGTTAAAAAGAGAACATATAGCAATAAAATAAAAATTTAGAAAAACTAAATGCATTTTTATTTAAATTTTGTATTTTTATATCAGCAAACGTTCAACTAAAATTTTTCTTTAGAATTCAAATTTAAAAATAATATTTTAAATTCGTTTCCCGCTTATCGAAATCTATCGAATCAAGAAAACATCATCCATAATTGTTGGAAATTAAACCGTTGTAAGCTAGATTACTAATGTAAAATATAGTATCTTTAAACGGAAAATTAAAAGATAAAACATACAAGTAGTATATTAACGCTTATAGCGAGACTAAAAAAATGTTATCAATGACGAGTCAACCGACCTTGAGGGAGACAGTGGACCGTATATGCGCGTGTGCGCGTGCGTGTGTGTGTATGTGTGTGTGTAAGAATATATACGTGCTTTACTATCAAAGAAAAAAAAGAAGGATGAATAATTTTCGAATGCATTTTTGTCAACGTATATGGCGATCCAAAGAGAACCCGGTTTATTGGGTGCATCTACATTGGCAGTGAAAGTTATAGGTCAGCTTAAAAATTAAGGTATATAATCAGCTGCGTAAACATCGATCGATGTGGCGTTTAAACCTCGAATCGCTTGTCCAATTTCACAAGTGTTCATCTTCCTTCTTTAATTTTTTCAAAAAGCCAGTGTCGTCGATCTCGTCTACAACTTGATCGCCGTTGTGGTTTTTAAAACGTAGACGAAATCTTTCTATTTTTTGCATTCCTCGTGTTTTCGAAGTACGTTGCAAAATACTTCGCTTATTACATCATTCACAGTACGGTATTTACAAGCAAGATTCGTATACGAGGTCTGGCTATTATTAAACGAGACTGGTTACAAAAAAGGGTTTTATTATAAAAATTATTCTACATTCGAATGCTCCCCTTTAATATACTCCCCTTCCCTCGCCACACACCTTTCCATACGTTTTTTTCCATTGATCGAAGCAGTGCTGGAAGTCTTCTTTGCTTTACCGCTTCCATCGACTTAAATCGGGTCCCTTTCAAAGCAGATTTTATCTTCGGAAACAAAAAAAGTCGCACGGTGCTTAATCTGGCGAGTACGGCGCGTGTTCGAGCAGTGGAGTGCGCTTACCGGCCAAATACTGCTTCACAGATAGCGCGTTATGGGCAGGTGCGTTGTCCTGGTGCAAAATCCACGAGTTGTTCTTCCACAACTCGGGCCGTTTCCTACGAACTCGTTCTCGCAGTGTTGCCAAAACTGACGAATAGTAAGTCTGATTGACAGTGACCCTCTGGAACCCATTCAGTCATCACGATACCGTTAATGTCGAAAAAAACGATCAACATTGCCTTGAATTTTGATTTGGACATCCTTGCTTTTTTGATTTTGGGCGATTCAGGCGTCTTCCAATGCATCGATTGCCGCTTTGTTTCAACATCGTATTGAAAAATCCACGTTTCGTCGCAAGTAATAATGTTTTTCATCAGTCCGGAATCTTTTTTTACCCTTTCAAGGAAATCTGAGCAGACCTGTTGACGCAAGAGCTTTTGGTCAGGAGTCAGGTTTTTTGGCACCAACTTCGCACAGACTTTTGTCATGTGTAATTCCTCGTGTAAAATTTGTCTAACCGTTTCTTTATCGGCGTTTACAGCCTCGGCAATCATCCGGATGCTCATTCGACGATCTGCACGCACAATTTGGTTGATTTTGGTCACTGTTTCCGGAGTTGAAACAGTGACAGGGCGACCTGGGCGTTGGTCATCTTCAGTGCTCACTCGTCCCTCACTGAAGCGCTTACACCACTCAAAAACACGCGCGCGAGATAGTCCAGTCAAATTAGTCCTCAAAATAGAAGTAAGGTTACAAAAATTCCCATAGAGCTAAAAATCTGTATGAATGTTCAGAATACTATTATAAATGAATTGTGAAAAGTCCCCATCAATCCCCCTTGTGCAAAAAATTTTATTGATGGTGAAAGTTTGCAAAAATGGGTTTTTCGCGTTTTTCAGCTAAACGGTGAGTTTTACAGCAAAAATAGTTCAGACAAAAATTGTAGATCATCCGATTCTCTACAAAAAATGTATTAACACTTTTTTTCATAAGTATTGCCATTTCCGTGATATAGCGGTTAGAAGAATTGAAAAAAATATTTTATTCGTAATATGCACGTTAATGTACTTTTATATACATTTTTGAAGCGTTATACGAGTAAAAATATGAGTCCCTATGTCTCATACATACAAATTATAAAATTCTTAGAACATAAATGAACGTCAAAAACTCCGCCCCTATTTTCATTTAGTCGCATGGCCTTGAGTAACATCTGTCTTCCATTCAATTGTCAGCGTGGCGATTCTCGTATACCTGCTCCGTTTCGAGGGTCTCATACTCAACAAAATACTGTTAGTCGTAAGCATTGCTTCGTAGTGACAACTCGTGGCTATCGCTTATATTTTGTAACAAAGTTTGTGCATTTTACTGTTTTTAAAAAAAATGTCTCAACTCTGCTTTATTTGTAGTCAACCTTTGACTGAAAGTGGAGTTGTTACTGTTGATCGCGGCATGAAAGCATTAATTGATGCAAGTATTGAAAGAGGTGATGAGTTTTCGGAGTACCTGAAAGACCAGACATCTATAAAAATTCATGTGCAGTGTCGAAAAAATTATACTCGAAAAAGTAGCATTGATGCCGGGAAAAGACGGCGCCAAGAAGAAGAAGCTGGTTCATCAAAAATAAGTCCTCCTCGTACTAGAACACGAGTAGGTGAAACTACATTTTGCTTCAATCAGTGTTGTTTATTTTGCGGCAATGAATTAAATGAAGAGTTGGAGAAGAAAAAAGCACTGCAGTACCGACGTAAAATTTTTAAAGTGACTACACTTTCGTTCAAAGACAGTATTCTAACTATAGCTAAAACTCGTTGTAATGATGTAGCCAAAGCTGTTGCTGCTCGAATTGAATTTGAATATGATTTAGTCGCTGCCGAGGCTAAGTATCATAACGATTGCTACAATTCTTTTTTGAAACCGACCACTGGGGGTAAAGTCGGTCGTCCTCAAGATGAAGCTACGAATATTGCGATGAGAGAAATATTTAAGTATATTGAAAATAACGATGATTGTCAATTCACATTAGACGAATTGAAAAGTATTTGTAAAAAATCAATAATAGATAATAGAACCATTAAAATGCGATTGAAGTTAGAGTATGGTGATAAAATTATTATTACAGAAAAATCAGGATCATAAAAATTCGTATGTTTTATTGATAGTCACCATGATATTTTAAATCAAGCTTGGTACGAAAAAAAAAACAGATTAAAAAGAAGAGCGATTTCGCATCTTAAAAGCTGCAGCAGCAATTATTCGAGAGGATATTCAATGTGCAGTGTTAGATAATTCTAATTATCCTGCACCAGGTCGTATGTTTGAAGATATTGATACAGACATTCCAAAGTCACTGACTTATTTCTTGAAGAAGGTTATTTTAAAAAATAAACGCTTCAACTTAGAACATTTACAATTAGTATGCACGAATATTAGCCATAGTATTATGAGTGCTGTTCGGCTTAGGTCTTTCAAGTCCAAATTACAATTGGATCTCTCCGTTTTTTTTCATCAGCGATTTGGATCGAAACGGCTTATACAAATTTTTTCATCTTTTGGTTTGTGCGCATCTTATAATGATACAATGATGTACGAGGCAGCAGCAGTTTTTCATCGTCCACCTCATATCTTATCACCTGAAACTGGCACATTTATTCAATATGTAGCAGATAATGCTGATATAAATGTAAATACGCTAGACGGTCATAACACGCTTCACATTATGGGTATTATTCAAATTGTTACTCCAAAAACTTCAGTTGTACAAGAAGAGCCTATACAACGAATGAAAGTAGTCCCATCAGCAAAGGATTTTGCGGCAAAAGCTCATGTGCCAATACAAGTGTATGAAAATAATGGTGTAGTAGGTTACAGTAAAATAAATGTCCAAGATTTTGATTATGGAAGTGGAGTAAGAGTATCTTTACTCAAAAAAGTCGACGTGATATGGTTCTATAGCAAATGGAGAAATCTATCAATTCCCGGTTGGAATGGTTTTATTGAACATTTAACAAGTAATATTATGAATTTTTCAACATCGAAAATTTCATTTTTACCGTTTATTCATCAACCAGCTAGTAATTACAATACCATATACACCACTTTACTTTGTGCTTCAGAAAATGCAAAACGTTATGGTCATGATGTATGCATTGTTACTTTTGATCAGCCTCTGTATGCAAAAGCTCGAGAAATCGTCTTAGCTGCACCTGAAGGGTCTGAATTATCGAAAATCATAATCAGGCTCGGAGGATTTCATTTAATTATGTCATTTCTTGGAGCGATTGGTTACATCATGCAAGGAAGCGGCATAAAAGAAATACTTTCTTTGATTTATGCACCTGGGTCATTAGATAAAATACTTAACGGTCATGCATACGCGAGAGCTATTCGAGCTCATACATTACTTCAGTTAGCTTTAACAATAATAATATTTAAAGAACTTGATATTGATGACGCTATTGATGAAAATCTGATGACAACTGCGAAAAATGTAATGGATAATACTATTTCATATAATGATGTTGAACATGATAATGAAACATCTGGAGCATTACTGAATCAGTTTAATTCAGTCGGGACATTTCTCTTATGCTAAATCTGCACACTTATATCTACAAGATATGCTACAATTAAAAAACTGTATGGATCCTGATGTTTACCAACGTTTTACAGGAGGATATTTCACGATTAGACGTTCAGATAAATTGAGTTGTGGAACTTCAACAGACATGGTGATCGAGCAGTCAATGATGAAAGCAATGAAGACAGATGGAGGTCTTTCTCGAGAGAGAAGTACGAAAGAGAGTGTCATAAGTAAATGGGTATATAGTATGCATGCAATGAATGCTATTTGTAAAGGATTGGAAGATTTCGCTAATGTTAGAATGGATACAACAGATCAGCATGTTGATGCAAGTGATTCTCGAATGAAGAAAGATTCTCAAGACATACAAAGCCTCCTAGAATGGTTTTCTTTACATGATCCCTTTCCAGAAGTCAACAGAATTGTATCTATTGCCAGTGGAATTGTTGGTGATGACAAAATTAATTGTCATAAAGCTCGTGAAGTTGGGATTGCTTGCATGTCAAAAATAACAGGATTGACGTTTCATAACATTAAATTTAAACGTGCTGATAAAGTAGTCCCTCTTTTAGCTATGACTAGCACTGTCAAAGTTCACGATGAGAAGATTCCTGTTGACCCTGTATTATTATTTCAACGCATGAGTATTACGACTGCTTTGGAAGATGAAATTGAAAAATATTTCGAATATGAATTGGCTCCCTACCCGTTATCAATGTTTGATGATATTGGAATGCGTAAAACACAAAAGTCAGCTATTTATGATTGTTTTCAAACAGTAATATTAGATATTGACAATATAAATTCTACGTTCATCATCGACGGGGGATTTCTGTTACACCGAGTTGTCTGGGACCACGAAGAAACATTTCATAATATTTTAGACAAATATGTTCAGTATGTACGTAGACATTTTAGCCATAGAGTGACTGTAGTATTTGATGGTTACACCGATTGTAGTAAAAATACTAAAGCCGCAGAACAACGACGTCGAGCTACAACATCTTCATCTTCTGATGTTATTTTTGATGAATTTATGACAGTTCCCACAAGCAAACAGAAATTTCTTGCAAATACCCACAACAAGTCTCGGTTTATTTTAATGTTAAAAGAAAAATTTACTACTGAAAATATTCTTGTAAAACAAGCTGAAAATGATGCTGATGTTCTGATCATTGAAACAGCAATAGAACAATTCAACTCAACAAATACAACTATTGTTGTTGGTGAAGATGTCGATTTATTAGTATTACTTACTGCTCGAACTCCAACAGAAAAAAATATTTATTTCTTTAAACCGGGAAAGACTCAGCAGCAATCGGAAATATATTCATCAAAAAGTTTCTGTGCTTTTCCAAAATGCCAAAATCATATACTTTTTCTACACGCAACAACTGGCTGCGATACAACATCAGCATTTTTCAAGAGGGGCAAAACAACGGTTTTGAAATTGTTCGAGAAACAAAATTTAATTAATTGTGCTGAAGTTTTTAAAGATAGTAACTCTACTCCAGAAGTTATAATCACTAATGAAATTCGCTTTCTTCTTTCTATGTACAGAGCTCCAAAAAAAGTTACCTGCTTGGATAAACTCCGATACTTATCTTTTGCAAAAAAAACTTATAATAAAAAACAAGTGCAATTAGCTTGTCTTCCCCCAACCTCTGCTGCTGCTCAACAACATCTATTCCGGGTATATTATCAAGTTCGTGTGGCTTGGTAATAAAATGAATCCAGAAGACTGGGGTTGGAAGTTAGTTGACAATGCATTGGAACCAATTCATACGTTACTCCCACCTGCACCAGAAAAACTCCTTAACACAATCTTTTGCAATTGTAAAAAAGGTTGCAATGCTAAATGCGGCTGTGAAAAGGTTGGACTGTTTTGTTCTTTAGCATGTACCAATTGTCAAGGACAGTCGTGCTCCAATGTTGAATCAATACTAGATGAGGATAATTACGATATCAGTGATGAGACATATGATGCATCACTTTTAGAACATATTTGTATCCAGGAATATGAAGAAAAAGAAGATGAAGAAATAGAAGAAGAAGAAAACGAAGACAGTACACTAGAAGTTCCATTGGATTATTATGAATCCGATGAATAATTTTTCCAAATTATTTTTTCATTTACATATTACATAATTTACACAATTTTTATCATTTTCAATACTCAATTTGAATTCAATAGGATCACAATAGATCGTGGAATAGGCCTAACGGGAAAACCAAGTTAAAAAAAAAGCGCCAAGCACACTACCTCATAGGTGGTGTGGGAACGTGTGCATATTACGAATAAAATATTTTTTTCAATTCTTTTAACCGCTATATCACGGAAATGGCAATACTTATGAAAAAAAGTGTTGATACATTTTTTGTAGAGAATCGGATGATCTACAATTTTTGTCTAAACTATTTTTGCTGTAAAACTCACCGTTTAGCTGAAAAACGCGAAAAACCCATTTTTGCAAACTTTCACCATCAATAAAATTTTTTGCACAAGGGGGATTGATGGGGACTTTTCACAATTCATTTATAATAGTATTCTGAACATTCATACAAGCTTTTAGCTCTATGGGAATTTTTGTAACCTTCAAAGTCTTATTTGACTGGACTAAGATAGAGAATTGTCCCCATAGGCCTCTTTCAACAATTTACAGCACTCAGTTGGAGTTTTTTTCAATTTAACGAGAAATTTGAGATTGATACGTTGCTCCTGTTTTTCGTCACACATGGTTTTCGGCACGAGAAAAAAACACGTTCGTTTCAAACCGCTACTGCACAAATACAATAATAGTGACGAGAACGTGTTTTGGTACGTGCATAGACAAGATATCTAGATACCCAACGCACTACTCGTTTTTTTCTCCACCCCTTTACGGCGCCCTCTAGGCGCGCAGTCTCGTTATTTAATAGCCAGACCTCGTAAAACCACTTTTTTAGTAGAAATGTCTTATGTAGGGCACACAAATGCTTTTTATTCGTAAATTTTTTTCCTTCATGCATTATATAGGGTGATTCATTATGAGGTTTGGTTTTTAATCTCAAATAAAAGGCATAAGGTTGAATTCTATAGTAAAAATTTTATTGTGAGTCGAAAGAACAATCTATGACATTTACTTTTTTAAGATTATCTTATTTAAATGTTGACCGCGACTACGCCGTAAATGGTCCATCCTAAGGGTCTTATTTTGGACGACGCGTTCCAGCATAGCGACCGGTATCTCGCGAATAACACGAGTAATGTTGGCTTGCAAAGCGTCGATTGAAGCTGGCTTATCCCTGAAGACCAGGGACTTCGTGTAACCCCAAAGTAAATAATCTAAAGGTGTGATATCACACAATCTAGGCGGCCAATTAACTGGTCAAAAACGTGAAATCAGGTTCTCACCAAAATGATTTCTCAATAAGTCCATTGTTTCTCTCGCTGTATGCAAAGTAGCGCCGTCTTGCTGACACGAAAGTTCACCGATACCACGGGCTTCAATTTCAGGTAGCAAAAAATCCGTTATCATGGTGCGATAGAGGTCGCTATTGACGATGACGTTCTGACAGGACTCATTTAGAAAGAAATATGGACCGATGATTTAACCGGCCCATAAACCACACCAAACTATGCATTTCTGTGGCTTTAGTGGTAGCTATTGAAGCTTTTCAGGTTGTTCATCAGCCCAAATACGGCAATTCTGCTTATTGGCGTATCCATTGAGCCAAAAATGCGCCTCATCACTGAACAAAATTTCGCGATAAAACAGCGGATTTTCATTGAACTCATTCAGAGCCCATTCACCAAAAACACGACGCAAACCTAAGTCGCCCGGCTTCAATTCTTGCACGAGTTAAAGTTTGTATGCCTTAAAACCAAGATCTTTACGTAAAATACGCCAAGTTGTTGCGTACGACAAACCAAGCTGTTGAGAATGACGCCGAATCGATTTGTCACGGTCTTCAGCCATACTCAAACCATTACAGACCGTATAACTCAATGGTACAGTAATTGTTTGTCTGTCTTATGTCGTTGGGTAAATCTATAAAGTCATAAGATGGTTCTGCTATCCAATGTGCGATGATACGATTTTGTAGTACAAGAACACCCACTTCTTTAGGCAACAAATTTTTTTTCACATCGCGAAGTGCGTGTATGTTGATAATGTAATCCTTTTCATACATTATTCTACTTATGAATCGGCCGAATTTTAAGCTCGAAACTGAATGGTATTTTTACAATTCACAGTTTATATGCGTATCTACAGCTTTCCCACCGTCATCGTTACGAATTATTTATGCACTAAAATCCGACATAATTTGTCGGCTTACATCAATTTTCAATACGTTGTCATATTTGGCATAAACTATGCAATTTCTAGTAGTTTTAAGTGCTTCTTCAAATTGTACCTTCATACGTACACTACCTGAGCAGACGAGATTCCAGTGCGAAGCGCAGTGTGCGGACCAATCGGGTGTAAGATCAAAAGCTGTGAGAAAATATCCTTTAGGGCATTTGTAATGATTGATGCCGAATCTTTTGTTAAGAAAATGTATACCAGTGCCTGAGAACAGTGTATGAGATGCGTTTACATACTGTTTATTATTATCAGTAAAACGAGGCTGCAACGGTTTGCTTGGAATTTGTACACCGTCAACGTATAGAGAGAGACAGAGAGAGAGAGGGAGAGAAAGAGAGAGAGAGAGAGAGAGAGAGAGAGAGAAGAAGAGGAAGGGAGGGGGACAGAGAGATAGATAGATATTTTTATTATACAAAATTGTACAATTACAATTAAAGATATACAAACAGCAACAAAAATAAAATAACAATATAAAAAATAACAATAAAAACAAAACAAATACAATAAAATAAAACGAGATAAACTTAATAAGAAAAAAAAAAATATTATATTAAAGTTGCGAATGCAGGAGACCAGTATGCTCTCTCTCAGCAGTAAAGAGAAGAGTGAAAACAGATGATTTAAAAAGTGAATTGGAGTTTATGGTATAGTAAGAAGAGGGAAGTCTATTCCAGGAATGTGAAGAAGAAACAAGAAAGGATCTGTCACGAAACTCAGTGGCTGCCGACGGTATGATCAACGGCCTCACATCACCCCGAGCGGGCCTATCCGACTGGCTCCACAAGAAATTTTCATACAGATACGAGGGTTCTTGCATTCTGAATAACTTGAATAGACTATTAAGCATAAAGTATTTTCTCCTCGTAGCCGTAGATAACCAGCCCAGAGAGGACCTAAACTGGACAATGTGCTCGCGCCTAGATACACCGTAGATGTAGCGAATACCAGAGTTAATGACTCTCTGTAACTTGAGATCAAGTTCACCAGATATGTCACAGTAAACAATACAGCAATAATCTACAAGAGGAAACAGGAGTGACTTAATTAGATGCTGACAAAGGGAGAAGTTGGTACTCGGCCGAAAGAAATTTAGCCTGTACAATAGACTGTTTGCTCTGCGACAAATATGAGCAGCATGCTCTTTCCGGGTAAGTTTAGAATCAAGATGTACACCAAGGTTGCGCACCGATTGTTCAAAGGGTATGAGCGTTCTGTTGACATGTACTCCCTTGGTGGGCATATCCTGGAGCTTATTAATGTAGTAGTAAGAGCCAAAGATTATAGATTTGGTTTTGCTAACATTCAAGTGCAAATGATTTGTAACAGCCCATTGTAATACTAGATCAGCATGTTTACTGAGAAAATCAACTTTATGCTCCAATTCCGACAGTGGAAATTGGACATAGATCTGCAGATCATCAGCGTATATTAAATGACGAACAGTAGGATTAAATGAATGAGAGACGTCATTAATATATATGAGAAATAATACAGGTCCAAGAACGGACCCTTGTGTGACACCAGTATTAAGTTTCAGGAATGATGACGGTTTGCCATTACGGTCCAGAACCGCCTGCTGTCTATCCGTGAGGTAAGATGCAAACCATCTGATTGCAGATGGCGATAAATCATATTTGATCAATTTTTGCACTAGGGTGACATGGCAAACCTTGTCAAAGGCCTTGCTGAAATCAAATAGTAGCAGTAATTTTACCCAGCGCTTGTCCATACCTGTCCTGATATCATATGTGAGTTTAGTTAAAGCAGTCTGTGCACTGTGGCCAGTTCGAAAACCTGTTTGAAAAGGATCTAAAAACTGCCGAATACTAAAATAATTATATAGCTGCTGATGCACGAGTCGTTCCAAGACTTTAGACAGGTACGACAGTAATGATATAGGCCGTATGTCGCCCATGACCCTAGGAGAGGCAACTTTATTGATAGTTGTGATGAGTACTTTCTTCCAGATAACAGGCACGTAGGATTCACGCAGAGAGTCATTGAATAGACGACACAACAGTGGGGAAATAACTGGGAAGGCAGTAGCTATAAGCGACTGTGGGATGCCATCGTACCCACGTGCCTGGGAAGAAGAGTGATGCACCGCACCTCTAACATCTTCTACAGTGACTGGATGAAAGTCGAAAAGAGGTTTATAAATCAATGGTAGGAACCTCAGGGTCAAATGCCTCACTAGCAAAAAAAAGAGTTAAGATCTTCAACAGGAAAAGAATGTTGAGAGCTAGTGGGGGTAGGACAGATGCCAAGATGGTGCAGTTCCTTCCATATCTGAGTAGGTTCTGAGAGAGAAGTGAGTCGGTCGTGATAATACAGCTGTCTAGCGGCTTCAGTCTGTTTGAAGAAGGTGTCACGAACTGTTCTGTATTGTAGGAGATCAGTAGATAGTCTAGTGCGTTTGTATCGTCTGTATAGTCTATCTCTGTCTCGCAAGAGTTCAAGAATAGCAGGAGTAAACCATGGACGATGAGCTTTCCTCTGTTTGACAGTTTTAAGCGGAACAAATGAAACGATAGCATAGTTTAGATGCTCATATAGACAACAGAGCCGCGTATCAAGAGGAGAGTCACCATCACAGGAAGGGCAGTTCAAGGAGTAGAAGTAATTAATAAGGGCAGTACTGTTTATAGAGGTGTAGTCACGAAAAGTAAAGTTTGTAAGTGGCGGTCGTGTGAGTGAGCATTTAACTGTTGCTGTAATTAAGCCATGTCCGTCAATGAATGGAGTATCTGTTTTCCAGCAGTCAAGTACAGTATCGTTTGCGTCCACCAGACAAAGATCCAGCCAAGTGTCAGTTGCAGAGGTGTGAAGAGAGCTACCATATGGAATAGAATAGAGAGAATGCTCATTGAAGAGTGCTCGCAAAAATTTTGCACTATCTGTGTTGGATAATTGATCAGCATTAAAATCTCCAAGTATGATTTTGGTGCTGTAACTGTGTATGATGGTAGACAGCGTTGGAATGAAATCACTATTCACTAAAAACGGTGCGTGTGGAGGCTTATATACTACACTAACGAAGATAGGAGTGGAAGACTTTGTTTTGACCTCGCAAAACAGATATTCTGGCAGACCGGGCTTACCACTCCAGATATGTGTAGAAGAGCACAAAACACTAGCAGTAAGTGAGCTGTGGATATACAAAGCAACACCACCACCTCTTGTGTTGCGATCATGGCGATGAAGAATGTAATCATCAAGAGACACGAGAGAGTCATCAACAATGGGACCTAGCTTGGTCTCTGTTACAGCTATTACGTGAAAGTAGGAGCAAGACGCCAGAAATAGTCTCACCATCTCAATATGCGCTCGTAAAGAGTTGGCATTGAAATGGCAAACACGTAGACCACCATTACCAGCCACAGGTCCTGCATCAGATGAGTAGGAAGTGAGAGAAAGATAGATAGATAGATAGATAGATAGAATGTTTATTCGTATGTGTATACAAAAATTAATACAAAAAATTATTTTAATATTTATAAAAAAAAAATATTGCACGTGATATCGCAGTCAAGGAAACTAAAAACTAATAAAGCTAAAATAAATTTTGTCAATAAAAACAATAAAACAAGTGATATCGCGGATAATTTAATACAAAAAATACACATACAATTCTAATTAAAAACAATCACAAACATACAACGCACAATAAATAAATAAATAAATTAACATAAATAAAATATAAATAAAATAACACAGAGACGCTACTGATTGAGTTCGAGGTAGTGTCTCTTGACCGCTTTTTTAAACCCACTGAGAGACGAGATGTTACTTATGTCAGTAGGCAGAGAGTTCCATAAATGCGTACCTTGAACTTGGAAAGAGCGCTTTCCAGTCTCAGTGCGCATCAGAGGACCAACGAGTTCCTTAGTTTCACCCCTAAGAGGTCCCCTGGGCACAAATCTAGAGAAGAGACTCTCTAGATAGTCAGGAACACGCATGCGTATGATTTTGTACACAAGTACAGCCATAAAATAGTGTCTCTTCATATCAGTACGCAGCCAACCCAGAGAGCCCCGATGAAGAGAAACATGGTCGTCCCCCCTTAGACCCTTCACATATCGAACACAGGAATTTTCTAAGACTTGCAGTCGATTACGTTGCTCTTGAGAAGCATCCAGCAAGACCACCGAACAGTAGTCCAGGTGAGGAAATAGCAGTGACTCAGCAAGCGTCTTATGCAGCTCTTGGGAGGTATATTTCCAAAAGAAACGAAAATTATATAACACTCTATTAAATTTTTTAGTTAAATTATCAACATGGGGTTTCCATGATAATCTTGAATCTAAAATCATCCCAAGGCTGGTTGCAGTGTCGGAAAAGGGGATGTAGACACCATCTCCAAGATCAACAACAGTTAGCTTATCACAAAGTTCGTTAACGAATCTTTGGCAACCAAAATAAATAGCCTTAGTTTTACTTGTATTGAGTCTCAAAGAGGCATCCACGGCCCAATCCGAAACTGCTTTAGCTGCCCGCCTAAGCTCTGATATTCCTCCATCAAGACAGTCTATAGAAGTTTGAATATATATTTAAAGGTCATCTGCATACAATATATGCTGAACGCTTCTAGTGTCGAGTGCGTCACGTAAGTCGTTAATATATAAGCAGAGGAGAAGGGGTCCCAAGACAGATCCCTGTGGCACACCAAGATTCGTACTCAGCCAGTCGGAGTTGCCAGCTGAGGTAGTGCTAACTGCTTGCCTTCTATCTGATAAATAAGAATTAAACCACTTGAGAGCTGCCCTGGAAATCCCCATAGACTGCAATTTTTCGAGTAGTCGTGCCGGTAATATTGTGTCAAAAGCCTTGCTGAAGTCGAATAGAAAAAGTAACGTCACCATTTTCTTGTCGATACCTAGTCTGATATCGTCAGTGAGTTTCAGTAGGGCCGTTTGGGTAGAATGAAATGGTCTGAAACCTGTCTGTAGAGGGTCGAGAATGCGAAAAGTTGTCAGATGCCCCCGCAACTGCTCATATGCTAACTTCTCCAGAACCTTTGAAAGAAAGCACAAGACCGCAATCGGTCTGAAGTCCGATGCTGAAGAAGGGTATTTGCATTTTTTTAATAGAATAATTTGTGCTCTCTTCCAAGCCACCGAAAAAATATCCTTTGCAAAAGAGCAATTGAACAGCCGCACAAGGAATTGTCCTATTATTGGAAGGGATTTGACCACAACCGACTGTGGAATACCATCAGCCCCCCGAGCCCACGATGAAAAGTGAGAAATTGCGAGAATTACATCGTTTAGGTTAATTTGATTGAAGGCAAAGCCTTCTGTCGTTGCATCATTAATAATCCTCTCACGCATTGTCACATCATCGCCACACGGGTATGCCGATACACCCACAAAGTGTTGGTTTGATTCGTCAGGTGTAATGCCATTCAAATCCACTTCATGCCCAGGTAAAAAGAGAGAGAGCGAGAGAGAGAGAGAGAGAGAAAGTAAGAGATAGATAGATAGATAAAAATTTTTATTGTACAAAAATAGTGTACAAGGATAGCGCAGTAAATTAACAGTAAAAAAGTAAACATTAACAAAAAAAATTAAATAACAATGCATAGCGATTAATAGTGTAATAAGAGTAATATGACAATATACAAAAGATATAAGCTAATTATAAAATAAAAAATAAAACATAATGACATACAGTGTAAACAAAGAGCTTAAATTATAATTTAAATTATAGCCTCGGTAATAGAGACATTGCATACTTTCTCTCAACGGAAAGGAGGTAGGTGAAAATAGTGGATTTAAAGCGGGAAATAGAGGATATAGTATAGTAAGAAGAGGGTAGACTGTTCCAGAGTCGAGACGAATAGACAAGAAAAGATCTATCACGGAACTCAGTAGTAGATGACGGTATGGCCAACGGCCTCACATCACCCTGAGAGGGTCTATCTGCCTGGCTCCATAAGAAATTTTCAAATAGGTACATAGGATCGTTATGGTTAAATATTTTATGAAGCAGAGTCATGATGAAGTATTTATGCCTATCCGAGTAGGTAAGCCAGTCAAGAGAAACCCTATACGGAGCAATGTGCTCACGCCTAGTTACACCATAGACATAACGAACACCAGAGTTTATGATTCTCTGCAGCTTGAGATCAAGTTCACCAGAAATATCACAATAAGCGACGCAGCAGTAGTCGACTATAGGGAACAAGAGAGTCTTAATTAAGTGCTTAAGGAGAGCGAAGTTAGTGCTCTGACGGAAAAAGTTAAGTCTGTAAAGCAGAGAATCAGCTTTGCGACAAGTGTAAGCAACATGTTCCTTCCAGTTAAGCTTAGCATCGAGGTGGACACTAAGGTTACGCACAGATTTCTCAAATGGTACAAGAGTATTATTTATCTAAACACCCTTGATTGGCATGACAGTAAGCTTATTTATGTAGAAATAAGAGCCAAAAATTATGGCTTTTGTCTTAGCTACATTAAAATGTAGATGGTTATCATCGGACCATTCCATGATGAGTTTAGCCTGCCTACCAATTAGTTCAACATATGTTTCGAGCTTGGCCAGGGGAAATTGGACATAAATCTGGAGGTCAACAGCATATGTTAAATGACAGATAGTGGTATCAAGCTTGCTGGATACATCATTTATGTAGATTAGGAATAATAATGGCCCAAGCACTGACCCCTGAGGAACACCGGTGTTAAGACTCACAAATGACGATGGGTTGCCATTTCGATCCAGCACTGCTTGTTTCCTACCAGTAAGGTAAGAAGCGAACCACCGAATAACAGCAGGTGAAAAATCGCAATTTAGTAGTTTTTGCAGTAGTGTGACATGACAGACCTTATCGAATGCTTTACTAAAGTCAAATAGCAAGAGTAGGGTAACCAAGTGTCTGTCCATTCGTGTCCTGATGTCATCCGTGAGTTTAATGAGCGCAGTCTGAGTACTATGGTATTGTCGGAAACCAGTCTGAAAAGGGTCGATGAGTTGGCGAGTATAAAGATAATTGTATACTTGTTGATGAACCAAGCGCTCTAAAACTTTTGACAAGAATGAAAGAAGGGAGATTGGTCGGATGTCACCCATATCACGAGGGGAGGCAACTTTGTTGATGGTTGTTACCAGTGCTATCTTTCAATCAGCGGGTACGTAGGACTCCCGCAAAGAGTCATTAAATAGTCAACACAGTAAAGAGCCTATCACTGGAAAGGCAGCGACGATTATGGACTGTGGGACTCCATCATAGCCCCGCGCCTGAGAGGAAGAATGATGTACAGCACTTCTCACCTCGTCGATGGTAACAGGACAAAAATAAAACTGAGGGCTGAATGTTATGCCAGTGTTAAGAGAGTCCAGAAAGGAGTTAACAGTAGGTACACCTGAGTCAAATGCAACACTACCGAAAAAATTATTTAGATCATCAGGAGGAAAATTGTGGAGAGAGTCAGTAGGGGAAGAGCAAAGACCCAAGTGGCGTAGTTCCTTCCATAGGTGATTAGGGTCAGTAAGTCTAGTAAGTCTGTCCTGAAAGTAAAGTAGCCGGGCTGATTCAGTTTGTTTGTGGAACTTGTCGCGTGCTATTCTATACTGTCGAAGGTCAGAGGGCAGTCTAGTACGTTTGTAGCGTCTATATAGCCAGTCTTTATTTTGTAAGAGATTAATAAGGGAGGAGGTAAACCAAGGGCGATGTGCTCTCCTCCGAGTGACAATCTTAAGTGGCACAAATGTAGTAATAGCGTGTTGTAGATGATCATATAAACAGTGCAGGCGTGCATCCAGAGGAGTCACTCGCACATGTAGGATAATTCAAAGAGCGAAAGTAATCAAGAAGAGCTGCAGTGTTTATAGAGCTGTAATCACGGAAAGTAAAGCTACGGAAAGGCGTCGGTCGTAAGATAGAGCATTTAACAGTGGCAGTAAGTAAGTGTCCGTCAATAAAGGGGGTGCCAATCTTCCAGTAGTCCAGTACAATGTTGTTGGCATCAACTAAGCAAAGGTCCAGCCAAGTGTTAGTCGTAGAAGTATGATGAGTACTACCATACGGTATAGAAAAGAGGAAGTGCTCATCAATAGAACATTTAAAAAAATTAGCGTCATCGCTATTAGATAGCTGATCAGCATTGAAGTCGTCAAATAGTATTTTCGTATTATAGTCATGCATGATGGTGGAAACAGTTATGAAGTCAGAGTTCGCTAAGAAAGGAGCATGAGGTGGCTTGTATACAACGCCGACGAAAATAGGGGGGGAGGTCAGGGATGTAAGTTCACAAAGTAAGTATTCAGGTAAACCAGGTTTACCACTCCAGACATGTGTCAAGGAGCACAAAACAGTGCAGGATAGTGAGTTATGCACAAAAATTGCAACACCGCCCCCTCTTGTATTGCGATTATGGCGAAAGAGGGTATAATCATCAAGGGTGACAAGAGAGCCATCCACAATGGGACCAAGTTTAGTCTCTATTACAGCTATTACGTGGAAGTAGGAGCGAGAAGCCAGAAAAAATCTTATCATTTCAACGTGCGCACGAAGAGAGTTGGTATTGAAATGACAGACACGAAGACCCCCATCACCAACACCGAGCCTCGTAATAGAGAGAGAAGAAGCGGATGGTCGGAGTGAGTTTGTATGAGTAGAAGAAGATAGCGAAGGAGAGAGGGAGAGAGAACCTGTTACCTAGAATACCTGTTGTAGAATTGTATGTAGAATACCTGTTTGACGAGATTCAGTTGTCGTTGGTTGTCGGGATGTTGCGTAGAGAATCGATAGTTGTTAAAAAGCGTTAAGGTCATCTTCAGAGGTGATGAGATGCGGTGAGTCAGTCTTCTTTCTTCTGACATAAATATTGCCATTGCGAATAAATGTAAGGAAATTGTACTGTCTGTCTCTGGATTTCTCCAACACACGCAGCTTCAATTGATGGAGGGCAGGCAGCAGGAAATCATTGACATTGATGAGTGCTGGTGTGATTTGCCCAGTTGTTAGAGCCTTACTAAGTAACGTAGGACAGATCTGCGAAGTATGAAATTTCCTTGTACGTATTTTAGCGGTGATAGCAGCTGGAGCGACATTGACACTTTTGAAAGTAACTAAGAGCGGGACAGTGCGTGTAGATGGAGTTACAGTGTCCGAAGTAGCAGTGGCAGATGGTCCAGTTGGCGACGTAACAGTTGGAGGCTTACGTAAAGGACGTACTGATAGAATGTCTCTATCAGTGATGGTTGCATTCATGGACTGGAATATTGCCGAAGCTGCTAGCTGTAAATTACCGAATTCATTCGGTAGTATGCCACTAAGGACAACCTTAGATGCATGTTCTATACGCTCTTGTTGTAGAGCTAACTGCGACACTTTTGCAGTCAGTTTGAGATTAGCATCATCCAATAGTTGAAGGTTATCTAAGGCCGACGATGGCTCTGCATTGTTGGTAGTCGCTGCCATTAAGCTGTCAACTTTTGCCTGGAGATTCAGATGATCTTGCTGTAGTTGATCTAGACGTTGTTCACCAGCATCCATACGAAGGTTCAAAGTCGTTGACAAGTCCAGCATTTTGGTTTCTACAGAGTTGAACCCAGCTACCAGCGCGTTCATCTGTGAGCCCATGGTAGTGATTGTCGAATCAATTTTATCAATTTTTGAAATAAGCGCGGTTAAGAGATCGTTAGATGGTGCAAGAGTGGCAGGAGTGGATGGCCTACTATTTCCTGGTGTCTTAGAAACGTTACTGTAATTGCTGGAGGAGCCAACAAAGCTCGTGCTAGACCGTCCATCAGCTGTGTTAGCGTTAGCAAGACACGGACCGCACATCTTTATCGTCTTATCGTTGCTATCTCTCACCGATGTAAGTTTAGTGCACGTGGCATGGTAGATGTTAAAGCATTTCATACATTGCTGCGGCTTGGATGCAGCAGTAAATTCTTTAGTACACGAGTAACAAGAGCCGGACATATTGAAGAAGTTTAAAGTTATAATGTACCAATTAATATAAATCAGTGTAATAGAATAAGTATAAGTAAAATATTATAAGTGTATGTGTAGGTAAAACTAGACGATAGTAGATACAAAATGCCAATAAGTTATTCTATTAGGAAAAATAAGAAGTGTAATCTACAGGCAAGAGATGGCAGCACCAACAAGAACAATGCTTATCGACTTATCGATCAGAGCAAAGAGGTAGTAGCAATAGGCGCGTACAGATAGCAGCACTAGGCAGAGAGCTTCCTTACCGGAGTGATGTATAATCAATCAATCAATATGTCTAATTTCAGATGGAAGATGGTAACACAGGTATATAGCTATTGTCTTGTGAGCGCGCTAAAGATTGTTGACAGCAAGTTAACCTCAAAGTAGCACAACGAAGAAAAATAAGAAATCCAGCTAGTAGATCGGCAGGCAGCAGTGTAATAAATAAAGAAAACAGTAGTTTGCAAAAAGTAGCATGCAATGATCAGAGAGAGAGCAATAGAGAGAGAGAGAGAGAGAGAAAAAGAGGGAGAGGGAGAGGGAGAGAGAGAGAGGGTGAGAGAGGGAGTGGGAGGGAGAGAGGGAGGGAGGGAGGGAGGAAGGGAGGGAGGGAGGGAGAGAGAGAGAGAGAGAGAGAGAGAGAATTTAGCGTAAAATGTTGGTAGTTGAAGGAGTTAAGATTGTTCGGTAAACCGAAATATTATTTGCGATGCGCGATACGCGAAGACGCAGCGTGTTTTTGTTCGCGTGTAAAAAGGGGGAACGGGGTGACACGATACGATTTTGTTCGTTAGCGCTGCTTCGAGGCTTACGTGTTTACCGCAGAAATTTCCGTTTAAATGAAAACCGATCGCCGTGGGGCAAAGAGGGGCACGAGATGCGAGCGGTGAGAATCTTCTTCTAATAGACGCATTCGCGCGGACGAGTTAGTATCCTATGGTCTACGGTCGGAGGAGTTTCTCGCAGATCAAACGCATTTCACGCAATACGTTCAACAATTTGTCATCTACATTTACACACACACACACACACACACACACACACACACACACACACACACACACACACACACACACACACACACGCGCACACACGCACGCACGCACACACGCACGCACGCATGCACGCCCGGAGCTTCGGTCGATCCTCAATACGTTTCGGTGAGCGTCGTTGCGGCACCACGATACCGCTACGCAACAATCCGTGTTGATTCAGTCGATTGTCTCAACTTGATGCATCTATATTCGTTTATTGTCATTAATCAACAAGACACACACATAACATACGTTTACAACCAGACGTGGTGTTAATTCTTCATTTCGTGGGTTTTATGCTTTAGTGCTTTTTCCCAAGCTAATAATGGAACGTTTCCTATTGGCTCAAAATCGTTGTGTTTTTTTATTTCCTACCACATCCTTATCCTTATCCTACGAAGAAACCTGAATACGAGAAACAGCGCAAAGTAAGCATTGTTTTTCAATGCGACAAAGATGTTGGTTTCCATTAAAAGCTTTGTTATCGTCAAAACCAATAATGATTCTTCTTGGTAACTGGCCGAGGATAACGTTATCTAATGTGTCGTCGAGAATACCCAAGTGCATCGTAAAAGATTTCACTTCAGCGCGTGTAATCGGATACTTTGCTGTTCTTTTAGACAGGGTGTTGGCATATCAGAGTGAAACTTCTGGACTTATCTTTGCTCTGCGCACAATCAGCGTTGCTTCTTTGATTTGTACGGTAAATTTTTCATTGTCCGATGCGTCCATAAGACAAAAAGCATTTTTACTTCAGACGAGACGTACTCTCATTTCTATAACGTTAAGAAACTTTTTATCTCGATTAAAGACGTCGCAATGTAAATGTCCGAGCGTGAGAAAAGTTTTACCACTGAGAGTAAGCTGTTGACGATTAATCGTCCTTTTGTTTATACCATTATCTGATTGTTGTGGTTTGTTAGGTGCTGCATAGAAAAATCTAGGCGAATCATTGTACTAGTGACTGTTTGTCAAATATGACTCTTAGCCGTAAGACTAGAATTTAAAAACGGTTTAATAAAAGCATTACATGAATAAGCGTTATTTGGCGGTGGAGCGAGCTTTTGATTAAAAAAAAAACGTGTACTTAATTGAACATTGAATGAAAAAAATTATTAATTTGTGCAGCTTTTACATTTTTTGCATCGATGTCTGCGGGTATGATTTTTGCCTGTATGCATAGCATAGTATGTGTGAGATCTATGTAATGCTCGCTCACACTCGAGACGACGAATTCAAGCGGTGCATCGTTTTTGTTGCTGTTTGACGAGACTGGTTTGTAGTGTAAAAAACTGTTGCTCTCTATAGATGTTCAAGTTGCAGGTGAAGAAAAAATACCAAACTCACTGTTCATGCACTTGTCCGAGTGTGTATGAAGAAAAGCCATTGTTTAAGATCAAATTAGATCAGAATATTTATTTTGGGCCGAAAATATCTGTGATATTTCTGATTTTAGATATTCCGGTCCGCCTGAAAGAAAAGTTTCTATGTACGCGTCAGCTCCGTAAACATCTAGCTCGTAGGTCATAACATCAAGTAAAGAGCCATTCAAAGGAACGTATTCGTTTTCATTGGCTTTATTGCATACACAAATATATAAATCACTGTCGTAATAAAGAACACGCCGGTCTAGTTTTTCTAAATAATTGTAAAATTTAAGTCGTACCTATGCCGTGGTGTGAGCCATGATGACTACATTAGTAAGATGAACAGGCTCCACAGCTTATTCTCTGAAGCGCCAATTAACGTACGATGTTTTTTCATTCGCGGGTACTATGTCGAATACTTCTTTTTCGTGATCTTTTGCGAGTTTTGAAAGCTCTTCATACTATTTGACAATCTCGGTTTGCTTTAAATTACTACGCTGAGCGCTCGCAAACCTGCATTTTTTTCAATCTTATCAAACTCGAGTTTTATGCCATTGTCTCGCTCGCAGTCGTCTACATATCTTTGTTTAGTTACGTCGTTTGTACACTATGAAGGCCAGCTGTTTGCTTGCTGTTTTATTTTCAAAAACGTATTTACATACTCTGAAAATAAACCACCATTACCTGTACTAAAATCAAAACGTGTCACGTATTCCCAAATTATAAATATTTCAATTACAGTGACCAAGCTCGATGGCTTCACATAGTTTATCAAATACCCGTGTACCAGACCATGTGCCATCGTACGGAGCAAATGATAACTGGGCAGCGCAATATCTGGGGAATATGGTGGGTAGGGTAAAGCTTCCCATTTGAGCGTTCCCGAGTAGATTTTAACGGGTTCAGCAACGTGAGGCCGAGCGTTGTCATGTAGTAGAATCACTTTTTCGTGTCTCTGCTCGTATTGTGACCGTTTTTCTCGCATCATGCTTAGCTCAATCGCAACAATTGAATTTGATACCGTTGCCCAGTGACGGTTTCGTTTGATTTCAACAGCTCGTAATAAATAACACCGGCCTGGTTTCACCAAATACACTGCATAACAATCGCAGCGTGAATATTGGGCCGAGCCAACAACGTGGAAACATGAGCGGGCAGTCCTCATGACTTTATTCTCTTTAGGTTGCTGTAATGAATCCATTTTTCATCACTTGTCACGATGTGATGAAGAAAACTCCTCCTTTTCTACCGCTAAAGCAGTTGTTCACAGGCAAAAGAACGACCCTTGGCTTTAAATCATAAGAAACCCAAGTTCCCTGCTTAAATCATTCTCAACGCATGCGATTGCTTGGAAATGGCTGGCGAGTAACTCCTAATACTGAAGCAAGCTTATTTTCCGTTTGGCATGGATTCTCGTCGAGCAATGCCTCCAATTCAGCGTCTCCGAAGGTTTTTGGCCTTCCTTTACGCGGACAGTCATCAATATAGAAATTACCATTTTCAAAACGACGGAACCAATCACGGCACGTTGTTTCACTTAAAACAGCATCCCCGTAAACGTTTTGGAGCTCCCGATGTGTCTCAGCTGTCGTTTTCTTGGAATGAATGAAGAAAAGCAGCACTAACCGCAAATGACGATTATTTTGCATAAAATAAGACATTTTCATACAACCAAAAGTATATGACGCTAAAACAAAATCACTAATGTGTTGAAGCGATTTTATCGTATATCTAATCTCGCTTTATAACGTTTTGGATGTCGAAATCGACAAACACTTACTGCTGGAGCCATCTATTGACAAACAGCGGAACCTTAGTTGCGCACGTAATATTATTTTAAGAGCGTTGGAACTCGTCTGTGAATCTGCGTTGCCAAAAATGAGCGTCCTCCGTTATTCGCACGTGGATCACGTTTCGACGAGAGAAAACGTATGGAAGAAGCCCCCTTTCCCGTCTCGTGTTGCTTCGATCGATTTCCCGCGCTGCACTATCGATTCTTTGATCGACAGAGGTCGTGTGTAATCGCGCCACGAACTATTTACCGTTCGTAACTATTCGTATTTACCACATGGCAGATGGCCAAAACTCACCGGGCATCCACCCTCATCGGGCTCACACCCCTCCCCCAGACGCTGCTAAGCCTCGATTGGCAGCAACTTTACTTTAATCTCGCTCGCTCTGGATTTGAGTTGGGGTAAGGTTATGGAATCATGACACCGGTTTACCACAAAAATAAAAAAATTTATTTGGTACTTTCTTCAGGTACATGGTTGGAGAGAGGCCCTGGCTTTTCACTGCTAGGGCTTCTTGTATTTCCAGTGCTCACGAAGGTGTAGGCAATGGCGACTCTTCTTTATACCCTTGTATCTGCACATGAAACACCGGGAAGTAGTGGTTTGGGCACGGCACGCTTCTTACACCCTTTGAGCGCAGAGGGTTAGCGTAATGTCAGCTGAATTTATCCGCTTGCGGAGATCGTTGCTAGCCTCCGCGGAGCATTGGCCTGCAATCTCGTACAGGGTCTCCGAGCGCGCTCGCGCCGCATTATAGGCGCTCGTAGCCTCCTCTACGAGCATCTCAATGGCCTCCCAGTTCTATAGGGAGCCAGCTGGTAGTGGCGGGTTGTAGGCACGAGGTCTTGCACCGTGCGCATCCTCGGCGGAGTCTGCCCTCTGAGGTTTTTGGGAGGCGCGCAGGATCTCTCTGCGCACGTCCTTGTTGGTCTGCTTGGCTGGTTTTTTGGGTCCCTCTGGTCCCGGGTGTGGGTGGCATAACGGTCATGGTTTTCTGGCTGTGGCCTCTTTTAATTGGGAAGCGCGTGTGGTCTTCCTGCGCGTGTACTCAGCTCCGGGAGCCTCGTCTTTCGCCTCTTCGATAACGAGATTGGACGGTTCGTCGTCTTGCACCGGGTAGGCTACGGAGCCGGCGAACTCGTCTATAATCCGAAGCATGTTGATAATGAACTCGTCCGTCTTCCAGCTTATGGCCATCTTGCGCAGCTGCGCCAGCGCCATCACTAGCGCATCCTTGGCCACGTCGCCTTCGTTTTCAGGTGCCACTGTAAACAAACGATGGGGGTCGATTAGTGGAAAATGCCGGGCGATGCTTCTAAGTTTGCGCGCGTCTTACAGAGTGAAGCCAAAGCGCCATCGCTCGCGCCCTTCGTTTTCTTCGTGCCCGGTGGCCTTCCCAGGTCTCGTTTAGCGCTCGCACTGAAATTAAGCCAAGCTTCTTGTGATGATAGCTCCTTTATATTATCTGCGGGGCGCCTCACAACGCACACCGTCTTTCGTGATCGACCTCGCTTTTTTACTGACGCAGCGGCCGCGCTTTTGTTCCGTGTTGATCCCTTTCTGTGGACCAAGCCTGCTCCTTGGGCGCTCGTTACGAGAGACCGCGCCGCGTCAAGAGTACGGCTGATCGTACCCTTGTCCTTTTCAGTTGGTAATAGTTCAGCAATTACGTACTTCTTAAACTGATTGACGTGTGCAAGACGAATTGTACAGTTATCTCCGTCTCCCAGCTCGTATATGTTGCTGCTGAGGACCTTGCTGACCTCATAAGGCCTCGCAAACTTAGGGGCTAGCTTTCCTGCTATTTCCTGCGCGGTGGAAGAAAAGGCCTTGTTCTTCTTCGAGCGTTTGGAGGATTGAATTGAGTTGGCCCCATTTAGAAAATAAAAAAGTGCTGTTTTATCAAGACAATGCACCGTATCACAAATCAATGAAAACCATGGCAAAATTGCATGGATAAGGCTACGAATTGCCTCTCTATCCACCGTATTTTCCAGATCTTGTTCTCAGTGACTTTTTCCTGTTGCAGACTTTAAATGAATGCTCGCTGGAAAAGAATTCAGCACTAATAAAGAGGTAATCGCCGAAACTGAGGCCTACTTTGAGGCTAAAGAAAAATCGCACTATAAAAATGGTATCGGGAAATTATATGAATGCTATAATCGTTGTATTGCCCTGGAAGGTAACTATATTAAATAATAAAATCAAATTTCACCAAAAAAATGTATTTTACTGTGTTAACCTACGAACTTCTCAGCAGAACTGTTATGTGAATTAATAGTTTTTTATTTTATTTTACGCTTTTAACATTCTTATTAGTTTGTGATAATTTAGTATCTAAGTTGCTTGAAAGATTATTTTCTATTTCTGTGATTCGCTCGTTCATGTTATTTCTTTATTTAGCAACACTGACTAATTTTCTCGACATTAGATTAGCAGAGTGTTTTGAGTGAGGGAGAGCCAGGGAGAGAGAGGCAAAGAGAGGGAGAATTTCAGTTTATCAATATTGTGTGATTCTTGCTGTGCTAAAAATTCATCAAGTTAGTTTAGACATTTTCTTTAACTTATAATTTTCAGAAAGTGACCTAATGGAACATTTTTTCTGGCGAGAAGACTCCCGATTTAAATATACAGGGTAGCCCATTTTAATCTATCAGTCGAAATAACTTCAAAGTTAGATGGCTATATCAAAAAATGTTTTTGACAAAAGTTGTAGGGGTTGAATGGGGTCGTTCAACGTTGACCTTGGTGTTAACCTTGAGGTCAAATTTGAAGGTTATTTGAAGGTCAAATCGCGAATTTCAAATGGAAATCTCAATTTTTTATTACAGATTCTAATTTTGCGTCAAAAAATATAAAAGTTTTGTCTCAAACATTTTTTTCGATGCGTGACAGATGGCGCTGTAATCGGCAGTTTTGATCCATCAGTCGACCCCCCCCCCCCTCTAAGCCCCCATATAGAGCGGTTTCAACTTAAAAATCTGAAATGGGTAACCCAATTTTATATTGCAGATTCTGATTCTGCGTCGAAAAATATCGAAATTTTGTTCAGAATATTTTTTAGATTCGTGACAGATGTCGCTGTAATCGACAAAATTAAAAATGCGTACAAAAATCGTTACTGAATTAGAATTTCTCGAGGAATACATATCGTGTTTTGCAAATTAGAATTCTGTGGATAAATACGTTTAAAAAAAATCTGTTTTGATGAAAATGTTTATTCTACATTTAGCGTTACCCGGGGACAACGACGTGGACGTAGTAGAAGCATGTCCCCATGGGGTGCTTTTTTAATGTAAGTCCCCTTGCCTCTCATGATTCGGCCTTTAGAACCTGGCTACTGAAGCTGCAATGCTAAATTTTTCAACGCTTAAATTCATTGCAATGGGCTTGATCTGTGCAGCCGACGCTCTTAGTGGAGCTGAAATCCATTATTGCTGCCAACATATCACGTGTACATGCGCCGTTGAGCTTATATATACGAAAAAGTCGACTGCTCTATAGGTTGCGATATCCCGCACAGTAGCGTCTCGTCGCCCAGGTCCACCATGACCTCCAGGGATCAAACCTGAAGATCAAGGTCATCCCCATTGAACCTTAAAATGGTTTTCCAAGGTCAAATCGAAAATGACTTACAAAGCCATTCTACGGTCAAATCTAGGATGACCTTGAAATAATCTTAATGGTCAACTTCAAGGTCAAATGGAAAGACCTTTAGATGACCTTCAAAGTTGATCCCTGGACTTCGGAAACTATGAAGCTGTCGACCTGGACGACGAAAACTTTCGATCCACGTCAGGTAAACATCGAAAACTAGAGAGCGGTTAAAACTCTCGTTTACGTACCATAGGGAGATGCTATTGAAAAATAAAAAATATGACTGAAAATGCCGAGAGATCATAACAATTCCGTAACTTTATTGTTATTTGGAAATTTTCGAATTAAAAGCGTTCGCGAATTAAAGAAAGATATTGTACATGAATTTACTATAAATAGTTGCTACTCGTTTTTCGACAGTCTGGATTACAATTACGCTAAAATGGAATAAACATTTTCATCAAAACAGATTTTTTTTAAACGTTTTTATCCACAGAATTCTAATTTGCAGAACACGATGTGTATTTCTCGAGAAATTCTAATTCGGTAACGATTTTTGTACGCATTTTTAATTTTGTCGATTGCAGCGACATCTGTCACGAATCTAAAAAATGTTCCGAACGAAACTAACATATTTTTCGACGCAGAATCAGAATCTGCAATATAAAATTGGGGTACAAGTTTCAGATTTTCAAGTTGAAACCGCTTACGGCGCTATACGGCGGGTTAGAGAGGGGGGGGGGGGTCGATTGTGGTGTCATTGCATGTCCCCTATCCAGATTAACAAATTTTCCTTTTCTAGCTTTTCATATGCGTAGTTGTTGAGATAATCGCATCGATAGATTAAAACTGCTGATTATAGCGCCATCTGTCACGCATCGATAAAAATGTTCGAGACAAAACTTTTATATTTTTCGACGCAAAATCAGAATCTGTAATAAAAAATTGGGATTTCTATATAAAATTCGCGATTTGACCCTCAAATAATTTTCAAATTTGATCTCAAGGTTAACGCCAAGGTCAGCGTTGGACGACCCCATTCAACCTCTACAACTTTTGTCAGAAACATTTTTTGATATAACTATCTCCCTTTGGAGTTATTTCGACCGATAGATTAAAACGGTCCACCCTGTATATTGATGATGTTATGAAAGGGGTCAGAGATTTTGAGATGAGTCGAAGAAATTATATGCTTCGACTTATGTGGGCATCGATCACCGCGATTTCTGTCTCATTCTTTCTTACTGACGCGCGAAAGTTTTCGTCGTACGCAGGCAAAAAGTATGCCACTAACTGCTATATCGTCTATAAAAGTCACTTTCTCTCTCGCAATTGCTAAAGTCATGGAAACCGGTACATCCAGACACCGTTTTTGTCATTATACGGACTTTCATTATACTCTATTTCTCCAGAAATCACTGAAACTATTCACTCTTAAGGGAAGGTTTACCTTTCATTGACTAAAACAAAAGTTTTTTTTAGAATTTTTTTTTTATAGAAGGAAATTAATAAACAACTCAAATTGGTTGCTACTTGTTTAATACAATAAAAAGTACAAAAAAAAATTTTTATTATGACAAAATATCGTGACGGTAATTAATGGCATGCCCCGTAAAGTGACCATCTCCAAAAAAGGTGGCCCGCTGTTGGCCACTCTAGCACCTGCAAAAATGAACGAAAATTAAGAATCGAAAAAGTTTTATAAAATATATGAGTGTAGTCGGCATCTGAACTACAATTATCGCTAAAAGTCAAAAATTAACAAAATGGCGGGCATATGAATTTTTTTTTTTCATTATTGAGTTTTTTTTCACTCTTTTAAGTACTCTAAAAATAAAAATAAGGCATATATCATCTTGATTGTAGTCCACTTTCCGATAAATACTTCAACAATTAAAAAAAAAAAAGGTGATCCATCGAGTAGTTTTTTAGTAATCGTGGCCAACAGTTCGAAAAACGTGGTTTCAAGAAAAACGCGTTTAAAGATTTGATTAACGATTAATCTATGTTAACGTCAAAATAACATATCTTACGGTTAATCAGCAATTCTCGGGCCATAAATTAGTCCTTCATCATGCTCATACTGCTCTTGTAGGCTTGTTTTGTCTGATTTTTTCGAAAGTGCAGCTGCTTTGGCGATTTCGGACATCGAGCTCTCAGCTGCAGTAACGCGTTTCGCGTCAGCTTCGCGGGCAAAGTTATTGGCTTCAAGTCCAACGGAGATCCTCAAAACGTCCATAATTTTTAATAATGCTATGTAGCCTTCATTAAATAAAGCAATAGCCGTGTACGTAGCAATTTCAACAGTCTTGGCACCGCAGTGGAGATGTTTCGGAGCAAGCTTCCAGACGCAAGCGTTCACAGACTCGTTGGAATTTTGAGTATTTCGTCCAGTACAGCGTACCATTAAACCGTCTGTCGACAGAGCCTCGAATACTGGCTTAATCGCTGCTTGCACGTTATCTGCAAGAGGCGGCTTATGCTTTAACGTCTTCAATGTACCGTTCGCTTCAGCAACACGCCACTTGCACCAACTGTCCTTTCCAGCCGGACAATGTTCGTGCTGTGGTTTTTTATCGGTGGAGATATTATGATAAAAAACTGCCCACATGGCGTTCTTCATATCTTCGGCAGACTCTGGATGCCTTCGGATGGCCAATCCGTAGTATATTGTCAAATCTGCTATGACTTTATCGATGAGTTTGCCGGAGCCTTTACCTCCAAGACCCTTCGTTTGCTTTTTAACAGCCCTGAGACGTGTGCCCATACGTTTTTGCACATGTCGCCGATATATGACTCATACTTGATGCCAAGCAGTTCTATAGAACGAGAGAACATTTCTTTTATCGCGTCCACTTCCATTTTCCCGGAACTACCATGGTGGTTCGCGGAACATATCTCGGCGTGGCTCTCTTTCCATAGATTATATTCAAACGTGCCAATTTTACTTTTCCAATTGGAACATGCTTGGCAGAAAGATGATTTTAGGCTGACGTCCAGAACTTTGCTCGTGTTTTTGCCAATAAGAGTAGCAAAACCAAACAAAGACGAGAAACCTTGTTTCTTCCATGACCCGTCACCTGACACGGTCACGAGACTAGGATCTTTACCGGCAACGACATTTCCCTCTATTTTTTCTTTCACTGCTTTACTTTGAAAGTGTTGGAAAACGGCATACGACGCAGTGTGCAAATTATCTAAAAATGCGTAATACGTTATAGTACTAAAAGATGATGTTATATCCAACAATGCACAAAATAGTCGGAGGTTTTGTAATCCACCACCCAGCATTCGTATAGCTAACATTAGTCTGCGATTAACTTCGTAACACTTATGATTTTTTGGACTGGAATCACAGTAACGCGTTGAGCACGAGCACGAAGCCACAATTTTGAAGGCAACACCAGCACCATTTGTCTTCGTGAACTTTATTTCACCATCGCACGATTGACACTTTACAAAGGTACTGACCATTGCAAAAACGTGTAAAAAGTGCAGGAGCACGTAATTTGCCGAAACATCTACAGGCACACTATCATAGTCAGTGCTTTTCAGTTTTTTTGCTGAAGTTTTTTTGCTCACTTGCTCAGTATCGCATTCATTAGTAAATCGATTTCCACTAAACTGTCTCTTTTTTTTTCGATTAGGATGCCCCGAGGCATAATTACTTCTTGTCTTCCCTAGAGTAGGCATTTTTTAAAAGAACAAACGCAAAAAACAACTCAAACGCTTAACTATCCACTTAATTCTACTCGCAGCACGTTGTAAACTAACTGCCGACGCTATAACCGTTGGCATAAATTATACTCTATATAGACGCATTTTCTAATTTTTCAGAGTCATGGTCCATGTGTCGACACCTGGTGGCCCATATGGTACCTCTGCTTACCATGGTATATGGGCGGCCAATTAAAAAATATTTATGGAAAATATGCTTCACTTGAATTATCGCTCGATTTCAATTTTCAAGAAAAAAGATCGGTCTCGTTTTTGTTCCATAGCTTTAAAAAAAATATATATATACGACCAAACGGTTTTGGGAATATATTCTACACGTAATTAACTACAAAAAAATGTAAAAAAAGAAAAATCGATTTTTTGGTTCAGAAAAAGGTAAACCTGCCCTTAATTTCACTCACCATACCTTTCGCTAGATACTCTGTATCGCTGAGGCTATGAAGCTGGTGGATATCGATGAATCACGTCTTACGACGTATAGCTTCTTAATCCTTGCTCCGTTTTCCGTCAATGAATGAGTTCAGGAGAAAGCTCGCTCTCGCTTCCTTTGTTTCTACTCTGGACAACAAAGAATGTTCGGGTTAAGCCAACATGCGCGCGCGTGTACTTTCTATTAATTCTCTGTCCTAACTAACTTTATTTATTTTCTTTTTTCGCACGTTTTTGATTTCCGGGATCATTGTTATAGGCGCAGCCTCTTTGCTATTTTCTTTGAATCTCAACACTCTTCTCGATTTAATCGTGACAAATTTTCTTAAGACTACTTTTCGTAAATTTATTACTTGGCTACTTCCTCTGCCTCCCCCCCCCCCATCCACCACAAACTAGTTTGTAAATATAGGCTGTTCATGTACACACACGCATACAAAGAAGCATAAATACACATGCTTCACCCTCTCTCTTGTACTCTTATAACATTTAATACATTATAAACAATAGATTCTTTCATAAAGTAAAATGATTTCTTTCAGTCTCGAGATAGTAAAAAATTAAAAGCTAGGCTTAAAAGGAAAAGGAAAAAGCTGTAAAAAAGAAGAATATTCACTCTCTTTCACATACTTTTGCCGATTCCAAACCAAAATTGGCAAAGATTCAGTTTTGTGACTCTGAGAAATAATGTCGAAGAGCAAAAAAAACTCAAAGTCATTTTGAGGGTAATAGTATAAGCTATAACTGTTTCTATAATTATGCAATTTTAATAACAAATAAATTTTTTACAAACAAAAAACAAAATTATAAAAATCCGGTTTTTTAAATCTCTTTTCGAATCCGCGTAAAGCCCTTGAAAATCAACGAGTTATTAAAAAAATAAATGGAGCTAAGAGTTCAAAAATTTTTCTTTAAAACAAGAGGTGCAGGACTATAAATAATTGATTGTAACTGAATTATGGCCTTCTTTATGAAAAAAAAAACATTTTTTTTAATAGTTTGTAACTCTTAAAAACTATATTAACTCAAAGTTTACAAGTTATATACTATTGAATAAAAATAAGAGAGAAAAGAAACTTTTCAGAGATAAGTTGTTTCTTTTTAGTTGTTTGATTTCAAAAAATATGTATCAAAATAGAATCTAAATCAAGATCTGAAAAAAATATTTTTAATTTTTTTGTTGAGTGGCGTTTTTAAATTTTTTAAAACATATATTTTTTTTAATAATAAATGATATTAAATGAGGTGTGTTCAATAAATAAAATCAATTTCTAAATTATGCGGGCTACATAAATTCATATTTCGTGTTATGGATACACATGCCCCTAACATATGATGGCAATATCAGCCATCTCACATGCTTGGATTGTCGACAGTAGACACAAAGAGTAACTGTCTTTATACGTGCGTGGCGATTTTTCGTCGTTTCAGAAAATGGAGCGAAGCTCACTCATCGTTGCTGGCTCGTAATATTTTGGTTAAAAACAACACCACAATCATGCTGCAGCCGGCAAAAGCGTTGGCACAAGTGTATAATATATGATGTGTATTACTATGAATGGGACAACATCAAAATGGATTAATACAAAAATATTTTTTTAAACATATCAAAATTGGCTTTATTTAGTAAACACACCTTGTATAGTAACTCACAGCATGAAAGCTTTCAATGAAACTTTCAAGGAAATATTCCGTTGTAAGCTTCCTGCAATCTTTTTGTAAACTAAATTAAACTTTTAGTAATTTTATATAACGTTAAATTCGAAGTAAGTTTTTTACAATGCCTACGTCAGATACCTTGACCGATAATCTTTCACTAAACTTTCAAAATATTCAAACTGGAAGGATTCTTGTAAACTACCAGGAATGTAACATTTAGCTTTTCACAATCTTACCGATTAATGTTGCATGTAAATTTTAGCCAAATCTTTAAGGAAAAATTTCTGTAAGCTTCCACAAAAGTTTATCAGAAAGGTTCTATGAAACTTTCATATAAGCATAATCTTGTTGTAAGCTTCCTTAAAAAGTGCATGGAATATTGATCGTAATCTTGCAGCATGGCTTTTTGTTATACAGCGTATTCAAAAAGTCCCAGTACAGCTGAATAACTTGAAAAATAATAGTCCTGGAGAAAAACTTTTAATACAAATTTAAGAAATTTCCTTGGCCTTCCGGCCAATTTAATCTCGAATAGACATGGTGAGGGTTAAATTCGGAAATAATGGAGCTATTCCAAAGGCGGTTACGGTAATGCGAAACAATAACGAATTAAATTTGATTAGCAACCTGATGATGACTATGGGTTTAACCTTGTCCTTGACTTTAAGGGAAGGTAGAGATATGTACCCAGCCAGTTAAGGCAAGGAGATATCATACCCAGCCAGTTAAGGCAAGGAGATATGGTACCCAGCCGGTCAAGACGAGGAGATATCATACCCAGCCAGTTAAGGCAAGGAGATATGGTACCCAGCCAGCCAAGGCAAGAAGATATGGTACCCAGCCAGTTAAGGCAAGGAGATATCATACCTAGCCAGTCAAGGCAAGGTGTTTAAATTGTTCACCATTAACTTGTTGACAATGTGCCAAACGATAATAGAACGCACCAACAGCATCTTAAATTTTCATTGCATCGAGTTGTTCTATTTCGTTCCGAATATTTTGTTTTAGATCTTTGATATCTGTCAGATTCGTTCGGTATACTCTATCTTTCAGATCTAGATAGCCATTCAATCTCGACTCTCCGTCCTATCCATCTATGTGTAAACACATTGTTAAGGTATGCTTGAACATTCAGACCGTAATAAGGACCTGCACCATCCTGCTGGAACCAAGTATTTTGGAATCCATTGCCAACGATTGCCTGAATTGTCGGAATGACATCGTTTTGCAACAAATTTTCATATTTTTCAGCAGCAGGATTACCCTAAAAAAAAATGGTCCAACAATCCTGTTGTCAATAATATCAGTCCAGACATTAATTTTTTGAGGGTATTGAGTCGATCAGCTATCAATCATTCAGTGTGAATTATCAGCACTCCAATACCTCATATTAGGTGTAGTGAAAAGAAATCCATTATTTTTGCATTAAATTGAAGGTTTTATTTAGCATAGATAGAATGATACGATTTAAGTCAAATATGCACCGTTTTGTTCGATAACTTGTTGCCATTTTGGAGGTAATTTCATAATGCCTCTCTCGTAGAAGCCCTTGTCCCTTTTGTCAAAAACTGTGACAGTCGATTTTCACAATCTTCTCTTGAGGCGAATTTTTCACCTGCAAAATCATATGTCATAGACAGAAACAGATGGTAATCACTTGGTGCCAGGACCGGACTATAAGGTGGATGCATAAAAACTTCCCAACCAAGCTCCCGGAGCTTCTAGCGAATCACTATCGATGTATGCGGCCTGGCGTTGTCCTGATGGAACACAATTCCTCTCCTATTGGCCAAAGCTGGCCGCTTCTGGGCGATTGCTTCTTTCAGACGGTCCAATTGTTGACAGTACGGGTCCTAATTATGAGTTTGGCCGTAGGGGACCAGCTCATAGTAGATGATTCCTTGCCAGTCCCACCAAACACACAACAAAACCTTCCTGACTGTCAATCCTGGCTTGGCCACCGTTTGCGCCGGCTCACCGCGATTAGACCACGATCGTTGTCGCTTGACGTTGTCGTAAGTGACCCACTTTTCATCACCAGTAACCATTCGCTTCAGAAATGGATCGATATTGTTGCGATCCAGCAGCGATTCGCAGATGGAAATTCGGTCCATGAGGTTTCTTTGCGATAACTCGTGTGGCACCCATACATCGAACTTCTTTTTGTATCCAGCCTTATTTAAGTGGTTCCAAACGGTTTTTTGTGCAATGTTTAGCTCCTGGGCAATCGAAACAGTGCTTACGTGACGGTCGGACTCGACGATTTATATTATTTTATCGACATTTTCGACAATTGGCCTTCCAGAGCGTGGTGCATTTTTAACGTCAAAATTACCGAAACGGAATCGACGAAACCAAAATTGCGCGTGATTAGCTATCACAGTATCAGGACCATAAAAACTATTCACATTTTCAGCTGCCTGGCTTGCGTTTTCGCCTTCATCGAAGAAAAACTGTAAAATATGGCGTATTTTCTCTTTGTTGGTGTCCATCTTTGATGCCTGCTAAAAAAATACTGAGTCAATCAATCACAAAACTGTATCAGAAGTGTTTTTAGTACGAAATCTTATCTTTCTAACACCCTCTAGTGTAACCCAAACGCACTTTTACAACGGGAGATACAGACTACTAAAGCTATCTATTGGCAAAATAATGGATTACTTTTTACTACACCTAATATTAGTATAAGGTATGTTGGCTTACAGAGTATAAGCTAGCAATGTGTAAGCTGGAAGTTTTATGACGTTCTAAGCCCGAAGTGCACAAAAACATTGCGGGTATAAGTGCGTGGGTGACCGATGGCGGCATATAATCGCACGGAGGCGTGCACATCATGGCGTACTGCCTCCACATGGCGAGCGACCATAACCTCAACGCAGATGGTTCTCCTCGTCGACCTCTTCTTGTTGCTTCCTGAATCCTCTTCGTCGCTGTGGATAGGGGTGCTGGTAATGCACTTCAAGCGTGTCACAATTTTTCTTCGTATCGTGTAAGTTTCCTCTCCCTTGCTGTAATATATCACTATGCTCTATCTCTCTCTTCGCCTCTCTCTCTCCATTATTTGGTTGCTATGCTACCCTGTCGCTTTCGTGTTCGCGTTTACGTTGCAGAAAGAAAAGAAAATCAAGAAAATTTAATCTAAATTAATATTATTTCGGCGCCGGTCCGTGTCGCATTTACATTTATTAATTTATTTACGGGTTTAATTCAATATATATATATATATATATATATATATATATATATATATATATATACCAGGCTGTTCAATAAGTTTTGCGGTTCGATAAGAAAAACACAATTTTATGGTTTGAAATACACTTTATTATTCAGTATAGTCTCCCTGAACATCAATACACTTAATCCAACGAGATTCCAATTTATGAATTCCATCCCTGAAGTGAGAATCTGAAAGGGCTGCAAAATACGCTTCCACATCTGTTATGACCTCATCATTTGATGAAAAACGCTTTCTACGCATGAATTTTTTTAGGTCTGGAAACAGATGAAAGTCGCTACGGGCCAAATCTGGTGATTACGTTGGATGCTCCAACAATTCGAACTTTAATTAATGGATTTTAGCCATTGTCAAATGTTCTTGTGACACAGTGCATTGTCCTGATGAAAAAAGATTTTTTTCTTCTGCAAACCGGGTCTTTTTTCACGAATTTTTTTCTTTAGCTGGTCTAAAAGGTTACAATAATATTCAGGATTTATTGTTTTACCAGTTTGCAAGTAATCCACAAATAAAATTCCTTTCGCATCCCAAAAAACTGATGCTTACACCTTCTTGGCCGATTTCTGGACACGAACTCGTTTCGGTGCCGAAGAACCAGGTTAACACCACTCTTTAGCCTCTTTTTTTGTTTCAGGATCATGGTGATAAACCCAAGTCTCATCCATAGTGATAATTCGACGCACAAAATCCACTTTATTCTTTCGAAAACGCTCTAAATATTGCTGAGAAAGTCGCATTCGAATGTGTTTGTGTTCCATTGTTAGCGAATGCGGTACCCATGGTGCACACAGCTTTCTAAAACCCAATACGAGGGGCGTTTGAAAAGTCCGCGCAAAGTCCGAGAGATGGCACCACTGGCGCGTATCGAGGTCATGTTTAGTTAGTAGCATCTCTTGAATGAACACACACCAAGTTGCAGCCATATTGGTCTATTTCTTTGTGTTTGGCATTCGCGTGAATCAAGGAAGTCGAGTGATTTTTAAGAAATGGACGAAAGAATTTCGTGTGGTGATTAAACATTGCTTTAAGAAAGGCAAAACGCCTCAGGAGATTAAAAAAAAGCTTGATAAACATTATGGTGACTCTGCGCCTTCGATAAGAACAGTTTATAAGTGGTTTCAAAATTTTCGGACTGACCATATGGGCACAAGTTACGCTGAACGTTCTGGACGGCCTTTGGAGGTTACGACTCCGAGAATCATTGATCAAATCCATTATATGGTGATGGACGACAGAAGAGTTAAGGTGCGTTAGATTGCTAGTGCTGTGGGCATCTCGAATGAACGGGTACATAATATTTTGCATAAACATTTGGACATGAGAAAGCTATCCGCAAGATGGGTACCGCGATTGCTCACGCTTGACCAAAAACGGAATCGTGTGAAGTGTTGCAAGGATGGTTTGCAGCTGTTCCAGAAATCTGGAGGACTTTAAGCGTTGTTTCGTTACTGTGGAGAAAACATGGATACATTACTATACTCCTGAGACCAAACAATAATCTAAACAATGAGCTACCAAGGGTAAATCTGCACCAAAAATGATGCCTGCTAAAAAAATACTGAGTCAATCAATCACAAAACTGTATCAGAAGCGTTTTTAGTACGAAATCTTATCTTTCTAACACCCTCTAGTGTAACCCAAACGCACTTTTACAACGGGAGATACAGACTACTAAAGCTATCTATTGGCAAAATAATGGATTACTTTTTACTACACCTAATATAACGCATCTGACTTGAAGGAAAAAAAATTAGGAACAAAAGATTTTGCGATGGGTATCGTATGACATTATCTAGATGTCGGGAAGCATCATCGATCGAAAGCACACGATTTTTGTTATAAAAAAACTGTGAAAAAATGTTTCTCTAATACATGTGCACTCAGGACCAGAAAGTATTGCAATACTTGTAAAATGTACTATTGTAAAAATTGTTTCAAAAAAGATTATGTCCAGAAAGAATGAAAGGATTATAAAACAAACAAAAAAATCTACAAATTACCAAAAAATAAATAAAACTTGGAAAGTCCAAAAAAATTCATAAAATTCAACTCAAACAAAAAAACATTAAATACAAAAAAAGAAAAGAATATTGTGAAACCCGTTTCAGAAAAGAACATTTTTAAAAAGAATAAATGAATTATGAAACAAACCAAAAATTCTGCAACATACAACAAAATAAATATTAAAAAATCCAAAAAAAAACATCAAATTTCAAACAAAAAAAAACCATAAAATATAAAAAAAAAAGACTTTTATCATCCACCTCTACGTGGTTAGAGTTGGGCAACGTTTATGAATAACGGCAAACTGACGAAAGCACCTTAGAAGCCGCTAGATTTAAGTGGCTACACTAAAAGCCGCTACAAACTCATAGATTTTTCGATTTCACCCAATTCGTGATCAGCAACCCCAAAAACCCCTGAGTGACAAAGTTCAAGTCAGTTCTTGGAGATTTCATAGATTTTGCTACTGCGCAAGCGCGGAATTAGGTCGCCATTTTGGAATTTTACAAACCTGATACCAAATTCGTGATTAAAGACCCCGAAAACCCCCAAAATTAGAGTTCAGGTCAGAATTCTAATTAATTCACGATTTTTCGATTTTGACGCCATATTGTCGAGAGCAGACGTATATAACCGCCATTTTGGGACGATTAAATGTAATCAAAGTTGGTAAAAAAATATTTCATGAAACTTCAGACGTTTTGTTCACTTTTGTTCATGGTTTGATGTTCACTTGAATAATTTGTGACGTGGTGTTTTAGCACCAGTCACATGAGGAGGCCAAGGCATAGCTTATGCGCCTCCTCGTAGCTAAAATATCCCTCCCTTTTACAATCTTGGCAGCCTCGCAGGACTGCCACGCGTGACCCTAACTAACAGCCACGCAGGGCTGTACATACGTTACCTTCACCAGGTACATGGGCTTCAAGCTCAAGTAAAGGCCAGCGAGGAGCCAGTCTCAGGAGCCCTTGAATAAGTCGTAGCAGTGCTCGCACACACTGCAGCACCCATGTCCATGCTCCTTCCTATCCTCGTAGTGATCCCTGTACCTGCAACCTCCCAGACGGTAATTAAACAAAGAACAGAATAATAATAGCAGCTGCACCTTGGAAAGAAGTACAAGCTGCCACGCAATACAAAAAGAAAGTGGAAGAGGAGGTTAGAAGGCAAGCAACACATAGAAGCACAGCATGAGTGCAAGTAAATACGCACCTGGAGGTGTCTGATAGTGTCGCCTCGCTACCGCTGCAAGCAGGCTATAGCTGTCACCGACACCGCTGCTTAGCTTTCTCAACCGTTCTTCGTCTGAGCCGCAGTTGTTGACCCGCAGTACGGCCGCGCCTGAAACAAAAAGAAGACAGGCAAATTAGTCGACGCCTACCAGCTATGGAACGCGTCGACTTACCTTGATCCTCCGTACATCTGAGGTAGATCCTCGCCGCTCCAGGGAATACACAACAACAACACTGGCACTCGCGAGCGGATAACCTCAACGCGCGCTGCTGGCGAGCAGTAATATCAACTGCCGCCAGCGCTGAGCGCGAGCGGCGGCTGCGTTGCGTAACGTACTTTACACGTACGTTGCGCCGGCGCAGAACGACCATCGAAAAAGCCGCGCTCGCGAAAGTGCCACGCAAGAAGCTTCTCTTTCACTCCGTTCGGGTCAGTGTTAGAAAACGGTCGTTATCATCGAGCAGCCAAGACTCCGAGGCCAGAGTCGCGAACGAGTAACTCGTGGAAACGAGCGAGCGAGCGTCCGGAGAGTAACCGTGAGCGTGTTAGAGTATCTGGTGAGTGCCAAGGTGCAGGGGCAGCTGCCAGGAGGCACAGCTTCCCCGAATCGTCCCCGTATCCTTCCCGACTGCGTGTGTGCGACCGCGTCGCGTGTTACGCGCCATTTTCGGCCTTGTCGTATACTGTATGCCCGCGACCGCTCTAACCGTGAGTTAGCCGCGCAGAATATTTGCCGCGCAAGAAACCGCGCTACACGATTGTAGCTGGCGCCCTGGGCTCGCGTAAAAACGCGATAAATAATTATATTAATCAAATCAGTTTTAAATAAACGTATGTGTCCGTGTATTAAGTTTTTAAACAAGTATTTTACTGGTAAGCAAGCAAACTGCTTCCCCGCTTCCCCCCCCCTTTTTCCATTTGTACGCCACCCTGATCCCCAGTGGCGTTACAAATTGACGCCGACAACGTGGGGCCGACACAAATCACGCTGATTTGTGAAAATTTTCGGGATCGCGCAATCGTGTGTATGTGTGAGGACAGTGAATTTTTTGAATAAGAAAAGCAGAGACAGTGAAGTGTGATAAAGTGTATGTATGGTAGTCGCAGTCGTAAGCGAATACCGCATTCTCGAACTCGCCGTTCGCCGCCATTTTTCGCGCGTCGTAAAAGCACACGCGGCCGGACGAGGACGAGGAGGGAAGGAAGCCAGTGGGCGGCCATCTTGATCAACCACGCGAGAAAGCCGCGCAGTAGCGCTGGCGCTCGCATACGCCACGTCGGAGGTCGGTAAGCTTATTCGAGTGTGCGCATCCAGCGGTAAGATCGAGACTACTCGCGACAATTTCAAAACAAATTGTTTTGAAGAACGTTGGCGAGAGTAAATTAAAATTTTAACTTGTTTTTTTTTCTGGTGCCATTCAATTAGAAATTATGTGAATATTTCAAAATTTTTTTTTCCGTAATATTTTTTTTTATGAGAAAATCCACAATTTTTTTTTGATAAATAATTTTATTTTTTTTATTTTTTTTTTCTATTTTTCGTTGTTCTCGCTGCGCTTGGCTTGCTGCCTACCGAAAAAATTTTCTAAAAAAAAAAACAAAAAAAAAAAAAATCTAATAAATGATCCTGCATGCTAGTGATTTGAATTAAAATTTTTTTTTTGTGCAATTGCTGGTGTACTGCCGATAATATCCCCACCGCGTGTGTTAGAGTGAGTGCTTATCTGTCGTAGAGCTGTGACGTCAGCTCGATAGTTGCGAGTGTAGCGCCGCGCTTGAACGCGTATCAGCTGGCGCGCGTCTCAACTACGGAGGTTAGCACGACGCAAGTTACGTCGTATATTCGACTAGCGCTTCGGAGCGGTTAACATAATCATTTTTTTTTCTTTCCGTTTTTTTTCGTTTTTCTTCCGTTTGGCAATTTAAACATTTTTTTTTGCGCGTGCAGTAGTAAGTTAAAGATAATAAATTTTTCTTATAAATAATAATAATTTTTTTTTATTATTAATTTTTCTAAATTAAATAATAATTTTTTTTTTTTTTTTTGTCAAAATTTTTTTTTTTTTCAACTAAATAAAATTTTTTTTTTAAAAATTTTTTTTTTTCAACTAAATAAAATTTTTTTTTTCTCTAAAAATTTTTTTTTAATAAAATTTGTTTTTTTTTATTTTTTTTTGTCGAGTATTAAAAATTTTTTTTTCTCTTCTTTACCATTTTTTCAATAGTTTTCGGTATTCTCGAGAAATTATTTTTTTTTGCCTGTGTATTCGCTTCCGGCAGGGTGCGCCGTCGCCCCTACATCGTCTCGCAAGACGACGAACATCCCGCCGCTCACTCTGACACCACTCATAAAACTATTTTGTGCTGTTTTGTTTCAGTTTTTTTTTGCACGCTGACCCCGCACCGTGCTGCAAATAGCAGTCACGGATATTTAACTGTATTAATTGTTATGTGGCATGCTGTGAATGTAAATTATATCTAATTTATTTATATATATTTTTTTTTAATATTTTGGCGAAAATCTATTTTTTTTTTGTCTCGTATCCCTCGGAATTATTTTCGGTTATAGCACCGTTTGCTTACATAGTGGCCATTTTTCTGCACCCGGACTTTGCTCGCGCGTATTTTCCCGCTACTTTTCCCGTTTGTTTTTGCATAGCTTGTCGCGGACCACGACTGTCTCCCGCTAGCCTAACCTTCTCCCGCCTCGCACCATACTATAGCGCATTTACTGGCTTAAGCACGTTATATTACGCATCCCGCGCCGACACATGCGAGCGAATTATTAGTTTTTTTTTGCAGTTTTCAGCTTCGCGTGAGTTAGGGGACTCAGCCATAGCAGTCAGGAAGCAGTCAACGTAAGTTCAGCAACGATTTGCGAGCTAGTGTGCTCGAGTTGATTTTGTATTCGTGTCATTTTTTTTCTTTTTTTCGTTTTGCTTAGCAGCAGCTGTTTAGGTGGAAGTTAACTTCCTCAGCAGAGCTAACCGAGCACGTACTCGAGCTATTCGTCCCAGTTTTGGAATTTGCGTTGAGCTGAATATACTAAGCGTGATATTTCGCTCGTTTCGCCGTAACGTCGCGGGTCATTATTGTACGTCGTCGCTCCCGTCGTTGCAACTATTTTGTTCTCGTGGTTTAGTTTTATTATTAGTGTCGCAGAATGGAGTCGGATCGCGCCGCCAATCGTGATATGATTTCACTGGAGCCTGAGATTATCAGGAGTTCCATTCGGTATGCTATTTATACCGCAACCGACGGACGCGTGTTTGAAAACGCACAACGAAGCGGACTCAACATCGATTGCGATACATACGTAGTGCGAGAGCGGCTGGAAAGGTACGAGCTCCGTCGCCTGCTAGGAGCCGATGCCGCTCCATGGAACCCCGCGCAGGATGAGCGCGCGAATCACAGCCGTCTTCCGCCGCTTGAAGCGGAACCGATTATACCGCGCAGTTCAAGTCCGAATTTCGATTCTCCCGCGAGTCCGCAAGCGCCTAATATTTCGGTTTTCTCGCAGCTAGCCGCGCGCGCATGGGATAGCACATCGGCGGAAGCGGCACGGACGCCGCAGGGCGAGCCTGATATCCACGCACCGCGAGTGCGTATCGCCGATACCGCACCGGAGAGAGCTCGTGCGATGGAGACCCCTCCGCCGCCCCGTGCGCAGTCTACGCGGCTACACCAGACGGTTGGCCGGCTTGGCAGGGAATCGCCGATGGAATTAACAGACCCCGTAGAGCGTACGTTCCACGGAGCAGCCTCCAGCTACCGCGTACCACCAGCGGTAGGCCCTACGGCTGCCCTCGAAGAATTCGACCCGTTCTGGACGTACGTGGTTGAGAGCCAGCGGCCGACGGAAGACCGAAGGACCGCGGCAACGTATCCGGAGCCAGCCGTAAACGCTCCACGAGAACGGCAAAGGCACGAAGCACCATATTTCGAAGCAGCGCACGCAACCGCCCCGTTCGGCGAGTTAGCTGCGCAGCCGTTGCCACCCGTTTCTCGGCGCGTTACCGTGAATTGGGGAGCGCCCACGAACGAAGAGGCTTACGCGCCGCACCCACGATTACCGGAGGACCGACGGCCGACTCAACTGGCACCGCCGCCGCCTCCGCGTCCCGCAGAGAGTAACCACCAGCAGCCGTACGGAGCGGAGAGGTACGACGCACCCCTAAGACCTCCGCTTGAAGCTGCAGCGCCTCGGCACGCGCAAACGAATGCCACGCAGCTTATTCTTGACAATTCCACGTTTCTGCGCGAAAAGCAAACGTGCGAAATACTGGAGAAGTGGCGCATTTCTTTCAAAGGGAGGCAGAAGCAAGACCCCGAGGGATTCCTGACCAACCTGAATCGGTGTCGGGAGACATACGGCTTGACTCTCGAAGATATTATTAAAGCTCTGCCGGCGGGCCTCGACGAAGAGGCATGGTACTGGTTTCGCCGCGAACACAACCGCTGGCAAACTTACGCTGATTTTGTGGACGCGTTTCGGTTGCAGTATTGCGCCGACAATCTGCAAGACCGCTTGCGCCAGGAGATCGGAAGGCGGACACAAGGCCCGCAGGAAGATATATCTACGTTCCTGCTCAAATTCCGCAATCTGCTAGACCAAGTGCGGCCGCCGATGTCATTATCCGAGCAATTAGATTGCACGTGCCGCAACCTCCATCCAGCGTATAGGCAAGCTGTTTCGCGCGACCGCGTTCGTGATTTTGTAGAGCTGCAGCGTCTGGGGAAAAAGTTCGAGACGAAGAAGTTGCAGGACAAGGCTTATCGTCCTCCTCCGCCACCCGAGGAGTCGTTCTTCCCCAAGGACGCGTACGTGCCGCTGCAACCGGTACGCTCAGTTAAAGCTGCTCCCGTAGAAACGGCGCGACTTATAGATATCGACGACACGAATTATAGCACGGACTTTGTCGCCGCCGCGAGCGCTCCGGAGGAGCGACTCCAGCAGCCGCAGTCGCAATTTAAGCCGCCGGCCCCGCCGCAAGCTCGAACTCCGCCTAAAAAGCCGCGTCCACTAGCGATTACGCGCACAGCAGCCCCCAGGTCTTCGGCGGGAACGCAGACCGAAATACCGCCGCTTCTGCAACCCGCTGACGTGCCCCCTCAGCGGCAGCGTAATTCTAATTATTACGCGAACAGCAGCACCGCGCCGCCGCGCGCAGTAGCATACGCCGCTAATAACCAGCAAGACAACTCGCCGCAAGCACGGAAGCAGCGAGAGCCGTGCCGGCGATGTAACCAGCTAGGGCATTGGGCTGCGGAATGCCCTAAGTCCCCTAAATGTTATGGATGCGGGCAACCGAACGTACTGCGCAAGGATTGCCATCGATGCAGAGCGTCTCCACGGGCGGGAAACGCCCCGCCGGGGACTCGTTAGGAGCTCGCGGGTCCTCGCGCAGCCGAAAGGCAGCTCCACGCGGCGGGCAGCTTCAGCCTGACCCGCCACGCCTGTCGCCGCCGCGCGACGCAGTGGAGGTTTCCGCCGCAACGGAATCTCCAGCAGCAGCACCATTGGATCCGCCGCCGTCGCTGATCCAAGGTAAACCGCACCTCCGCGAGGTACGGCTATTTTTTAATATTGAGCTCAATGGTTTGAAGCTCAGAGGCTTACTGGACGATGGCGCCGTCCATTCGTTCCTGGGAAAGGGTTTGAGCACGTTGTTGCAGAACAAGCTCAGCCCTGCGGCTAATACAATTAACGTGGCAGATGGAGGAGCAGTGGCAATCCAGGGAGTGCTGGATGTGACTGTCTCCATCGATGGAGAAAGGCGCACGCTTCCTTTCTTCGTGGCAGATGGATTGCAATACGATTGCATCCTGGGCATCGACTTCAAGAGGCTGTTTAAATTGAAGATTGATTATGGCACGGATACCTGGTGGACACCACGGGGCGTGGTGCACCAGTTCTATCCGTACGGGTCCGATCCGGCGACCTTTTCGGCCGTCGCGACCGTCGGCGGACTCGTAGTAGCAACCGACGACGAGCAGGAGCAGCTAAATGCTCTGCTCGACCGCTTAATCCCGCCAACACCCGCATCGCTAGGATTAACCAACTTAGCAGTGCATACCATCGACGTGCAAGGAGCCGCGCCAATTCGGCAGCATGTGCGCAGATATTCGCCAAAAATGCTGCAAGTTGCATACGATGAGATCGATCGCATGCTTGCCGAAGGTATCATTGAGCCGTCCGACAGCCCGTGGTGCAGCTGTCCGGTAATCGCACCGAAAGCCAATGGAAAGTGGCGTTTCTGCATTGACTACCGGCGCATCAATGCTGTCACTAAACGCTCCGCTTATCCCCTCCGCAACATGGACGATATTTTAGACAAGCTTAGATCGGCTCGCTACATCTCCAAGCTCGATCTCAGTCAAGCGTATCACCAAGTCCCGCTCGACACCGCAAGTAAAGAAATCACCGCTTTCTGCATCCCTGGACGCGGGCTTTATCAATTCACGCGTATGCCGTACGGTTTAACGAACGCCCCCGCAACGTTTCAGCGAATAATGGACCGCCTTATTAAGCCGCAGTGGGAACCGCACGTCTTCCCCTACTTGGACGACGTGATTATCGTCACTTCCACGTTCCAAGAGCACCTGCAGTGGCTGGAACGAGTGCTCGCGGCATTTAAAGCGGGCAATTTGCAACTCAATCGCGAGAAATCTGAGTTCTGCTGCGCTGAAGTTCGCTACTTAGGTTACGTCGTGAACGCAGAAGGCTTGAAGCCTGACGACGATAAGATAAAGCCGATTGTTGAGTACCCCGCACCTACGAACGTCCGCCAGCTGAGGCGATTTCTAGGCATGGTAGCCTGGTATTCGCGTTTCATCGATAATCTAGCAGCATATAAAGCACCGCTCACCCAATTAATGCGGAAAGGCATTCGTTGGCATTGGAACGAGGAACAACAGCTCGCCTTCGCGCAAATGAAGCAAGCTCTAACGCAAGCGCCTGTGCTAGCTCGCCCGGATCTCACCCGCCCGTTTACGCTGCAAACGGACGCGAGTGATTACGCCATCGCAGGCGTTCTAACACAAGAGGTTGACGGACACGAGCACCCGATCTATTTTGTAAGCCGTGTCCTGTCTAAAGCTGAGCGCAACTATTCCGTGACGGAAAAGGAGTGCTTGGCGGTGCTTTGGTCCGTCGAACGGCTAAAAGGTTACCTCCAAGGGGAGGAATTTACGGTGATTACCGATCACCATAGCCTCTTGTGGTTACATAATTTGAAGGATCCCGCAGGCCGCTTAGGGCGATGGAACACGATGCTGCAGCAATATTCCATCAAATTCGTGCATCGTAAAGGCGCGTTGCATCAAGTGCCGGACGCACTCTCCCGTGCGCTCGAGAATAACGTAGAAGCCGCCGCTGTAGCTCCGTCCGCGCACACGGACGACAAATGGTATCAGCGACGCTTGCTAGCTGTCCGCACCCGCCCGCACATCTTCCCAGATTGGCGTATTGACAACGAGCTGTTATACGTGCACCGGCCGAGTCAGCTGATTGACCCGTTAGTGCCGGATCTAGATGCGTGGAAGCTAGTATTACCGCAGGGCGACCGCGTCAAAGCATTGTTTGAAGCGCACGATACACCGCAGGCAGGCCATCTCGGTGTCGAGAAAACGTATGCGCGGCTCGCCACCTACTATTATTGGCCTGGCATTTACTATGATACGTGTCGCTACGTACGCGCTTGCCAAGAGTGCCAAGCGCACAAGGTGTCGCAGCAAGCACCAGCCGGCTTGATGGGGGAGCGATACATTGACGGACCGTGGACGGTAGTTGCCGCGGACGTGATCGGGCCGAAACCACCGTCGAAACGAGGGCACCGCTATGCGATAGTGTTTGAGGATCTCTTCACGCGCTATGTCGAAATCCGCGCGTTACGGAAAGCCGACGCGAAGAGCGTAATGCAGGCGTTCGATGACTTGATAATAAACCGATGGGGCTGTCCTAAGGTCCTGCTGACGGACAATGGGACTGAATTTGCTAATAAAATCGTAACCGAGCGGCTGCAGCAGTACGGAGTGACGCAGTCTACCATTCCTCCGTACCATGCGCAGGCCAACCCCGTAGAACGCGTTAATCGGAATTTGCGTACGATGATTAATAGCTTTCTTAGCGAAGACCACCGCGAATGGGATATGCATCTTAATGAATTCGCCTTCGCGCTCAACAGTATGGTGCACTCATCGACCAAATTTTCCCCCGCGTTCCTAAATTTCGGCCGTAACCCGCAACCTTGCATGATCCTCCGCAAACACCTTGAACATCCCGCTCCTGTACAGCCGCCCGATGCAGAACAATGGCTCGAACGTGTAACCCGCTTGCCAGCGGTACATGATCTAGTAAAACGACACATCGAGCAAGCGACCGCAAAACAATCCGTGCATTACAATCGCCGTCGACGCGACGTTCAATATCAAGTAGGCGATTTAGTGTGCCGCCGCCAACACCACCTGTCCTCTGCCGGAGAAGGATTCGTGGCAAAAATGGCACCGCGGTTCGTAGGGCCAGCGACCATCGTCAAGGTACTCTCACCAGTAGTCTACCTCGTCGAAGACGCCAACTCGAAGAAGCGCACCAAAATCCACGTAAGCGACTTGAAACGCTACGTACCACCGCGTTCCCGTTAAGAATTTTTTTTTCTCGTTTTGATTTTTTTTTGTTCTATTTAGCACCGCCGCTGCTTATTAAAAATTTTTTTTTATATTCAGCAGATTAGTGTGCTTCATTACCCCTGTTGCCTATCCAGCTTATCCCGCCAATACACTGCATGCTATTGTTTTTTTTGTTTCCTTGCTCCCTCTGTTTTTTTTGTTTTTTTTTAATTTGGTTTTCTTTTGCATTATTTTTTTTTGTTCTTGTTACTTTGGTTTTGGTTGCCGCCAAGCACCCCAAGCCAGCAGAGCATTATTTTTCTCCATTTTGGCTATTTTTTTTTATTTTATTTTTTTTTATTATTATTATTTTTTTTTTACTATTTTTCTTATTTTTTTTGTATTTCGCTCCCACCCCTTTCAATTTTTTTTTTGCTATTATTACCCGCGTTGGCGCGAACCGCTCGTGCCACCAACGAGCCACAGCTGCATGTCGCACTCGCATCCAGCTACGTACCACTCTCCGACGAGGCAACGAGTAAACTCAGCATGTTTACCATAACCGCTCACTGGCAGTGGGCCACCAAGGTAACCAATTGTTTTATTTTTTTTTTATCGAACAGCAATGCGGCTGTCGAATAGTACTGCTGCTGCACCAGGTAAGCACGGTATGATTAAAGTTATTGGCTATTTTATGTACATGTTTTGATGCATATTAATATTAAGTATTTTATTTCTTTCGGTATGAGTGGTATTGAATGTTGGAGCGGGTTATGAAAGACCGCGTCGTTACGATAATTTGCGTAGCGATAATAGTTTTTTTTTGTACTTTTATTTTTTTTGTATTTCTGCCCAAGGGTCGAGCCAGTCGCGTACATAACCGACAAACTAGATTTTCCGTTCAGACTCGAGTTCGCCTAGTAATTCCGCGTGCACCCGTACACCGCGTACACTTTAGCTGGAACACCAATGCAAATGAGCCACGCTGCAGAAGGCGATGTCCGCACCACAACGTTCTGCCGCACACATACACCGTTGCAGGTGAGACCGCTCACCTTAGGCTAAGCGCAAGCGCTAGGCGAATGTAACCATGTTCGATCCCAGTTAGGATCAAACAGTGAATATGGAGTCGTTTCACTTCCCCCATATTCACGGTTTGGCGGGGGGGAGTTGTGACGTGGTGTTTTAGCACCAGTCACATGAGGAGGCCAAGGCATAGCTTATGCGCCTCCTCGTAGCTAAAATATCCCTCCCTTTTACAATCTTGGCAGCCTCGCAGGACTGCCACGCGTGACCCTAACTAACAGCCACGCAGGGCTGTACATACGTTACCTTCACCAGGTACATGGGCTTCAAGCTCAAGTAAAGGCCAGCGAGGAGCCAGTCTCAGGAGCCCTTGAATAAGTCGTAGCAGTGCTCGCACACACTGCAGCACCCATGTCCATGCTCCTTCCTATCCTCGTAGTGATCCCTGTACCTGCAACCTCCCAGACGGTAATTAAACAAAGAACAGAATAATAATAGCAGCTGCACCTTGGAAAGAAGTACAAGCTGCCACGCAATACAAAAAGAAAGTGGAAGAGGAGGTTAGAAGGCAAGCAACACATAGAAGCACAGCATGAGTGCAAGTAAATACGCACCTGGAGGTGTCTGATAGTGTCGCCTCGCTACCGCTGCAAGCAGGCTATAGCTGTCACCGACACCGCTGCTTAGCTTTCTCAACCGTTCTTCGTCTGAGCCGCAGTTGTTGACCCGCAGTACGGCCGCGCCTGAAACAAAAAGAAGACAGGCAAATTAGTCGACGCCTACCAGCTATGGAACGCGTCGACTTACCTTGATCCTCCGTACATCTGAGGTAGATCCTCGCCGCTCCAGGGAATACACAACAACAACACTGGCACTCGCGAGCGGATAACCTCAACGCGCGCTGCTGGCGAGCAGTAATATCAACTGCCGCCAGCGCTGAGCGCGAGCGGCGGCTGCGTTGCGTAACGTACTTTACACGTACGTTGCGCCGGCGCAGAACGACCATCGAAAAAGCCGCGCTCGCGAAAGTGCCACGCAAGAAGCTTCTCTTTCACTCCGTTCGGGTCAGTGTTAGAAAACGGTCGTTATCATCGAGCAGCCAAGACTCCGAGGCCAGAGTCGCGAACGAGTAACTCGTGGAAACGAGCGAGCGAGCGTCCGGAGAGTAACCGTGAGCGTGTTAGAGTATCTGGTGAGTGCCAAGGTGCAGGGGCAGCTGCCAGGAGGCACAGCTTCCCCGAATCGTCCCCGTATCCTTCCCGACTGCGTGTGTGCGACCGCGTCGCGTGTTACGCGCCATTTTCGGCCTTGTCGTATACTGTATGCCCGCGACCGCTCTAACCGTGAGTTAGCCGCGCAGAATATTTGCCGCGCAAGAAACCGCGCTACACGATTGTAGCTGGCGCCCTGGGCTCGCGTAAAAACGCGATAAATAATTATATTAATCAAATCAGTTTTAAATAAACGTATGTGTCCGTGTATTAAGTTTTTAAATAAGTATTTTACTGGTAAGCAAGCAAACTGCTTCCCCGCTTCCCCCCCCCTTTTTCCATTTGTACGCCACCCTGATCCCCAGTGGCGTTACAAATTATTGGACGCGAGGAAAAAATTATAAAATTTTGTTTTTTGCATTTTTTGGTACCTTGTCACTAAAAAACCGCCAATTTTTTTTGTAATGCATGGAATTGCAATTTTGACTTCGGAAATCGAAAGAGTATACTCAAAAATGGTAAGATAAATGGGTTTGGTTGAAATCTTTGGCTTTTTTCGTTCGAGAGATAAGGTTTAAAATCACCTAGAAATTCTAACTTTTAGGCCTTAATGGGTTAAGAAGGACATTTAGATTTGACTTCAATATTCTGTAAAAACTTCCTCAAGAATCATTAAATCTTTTAGGAAGCTTAAAAAAATCATTCCAGAAGGCTCACAAGAAGCTTTATGCAAGATTCCATTAAATGTTACAGAATCCTTTCTAAAATGATTGCAGGAAGATTAAAGTATGCTTAAAAAAGGTTACTATTAGGTTGCTGCAGATGAAATGGCCGATTTAGTAATAAATTTTTAAACAGCTGTAACTTTTTATAAAGACAATTTATTTAATCAAAATAGGTACCAATAGATGCAACACACTTTTCCCAACGAGATACAAGTACATTTATTCTAGTTTCGTAGAAGTCCGAGTTTCTGGTTCGAAGAAACTCCTCAAAGGCATTTTTGACAGCAACTTCATTATTAAATATTGTTCCTGTCAAAAAGTGATCCAAATGTTCAAAGAAATGGTAATCTGTTGGTGAGAGGTCTGGTGAATATGGGGGGCAAAAAGAGTCTCATAGCATAACTTGTTTAATTTTATGACCGTTATTCTTGATACATGAGGTCGTGCGTTATCATGAAGCAGTATCGCTTCATCCTTGTTGACAAGTCTAGGTCGTTGGACTATCAATTTCTGATGCATTTCATCCAGTTGAGCACAGTATTTCTCAGCATTGATAGTTTCGCTAGGTGGCAGGAACGAATGGTGGATAACTCCAGCTACAGACCACCAAACAGTTACCATTATTTTCTTTGGATGAAAACTTGGTTTTGGCATGTGTCTTGGCGCTTCATCGGCATCTAGCCATTGGGCCGATCGGCGACGATTATCGTATTAAATCTACTTTTCATTGCAGGTCACAATTCGGTGCAAGAACGGTTCCTTTTTGTTGCGGGAGAGAAGAGAACTTTCTGCATCGCATTGTGACTGGGGACGAAAAATAGGTTCACTACGATTATCCCAAGCGCAGAAAATCATGGGGATATCCCGGCCATGCTTCCACGTCGACGGCCAAACCGAATATTCACGGTTCTAAGGTCATGCTCAGTATTTGGTTAGACCAGCTCGGCGAAATGTATTATGAGTTGTTAAAACCGACTGAAACAATCACAGGCGATCGTTATCGAACGCAATTAATGCGTTTGAGCCGAGCATTCAAAGACAAACGGCCGCAATACAATGAGAGGCATGATAAAGTGATTTTACAGCATGACAATGCTCGACCCCATGTTGCGAAAGTGGTCAAGACATACTTGGAAACTTTGAAATGGGAAGTCCTACCTCACCCGCCGTATTCTCCAGACGTTGCTTCCTCGATTATCACTTGTTTTGATCAATGGAACACGGCCCGGCTGACCAGCACTTCCGGTCTTATGAAGAAGTAAAAAATTGGATCGATTCAAAAGATGATCAATTTTTTTAACGCGGGATTCGTATGCTGCCCGAAAGATGGGAGAAAGTAGTGGCCAGCGATGGACAATACTTTGGATCATAAATGTATAACCAGTTTTTTACAATAAAGCCTCAAATTTCGGAAAAAAAACGGCTGAAGCAAAGTAGTACACCCAATATATGATATTATTATGATGGTATTGTGTTTACATAAACACAATTTTGTAAAATTGTTTGGAGGTACGGGATAAAAGAACAAAAATTTGATGTTATCATACACATCAAGAACTTCATTAAGTTTTATTTAATACAGTATTTTATACTTATAATAAATTTTAAATTACAAACTTATCATATCAAAGCTTGTTTCTCATAAGTTTTATTTGTATTATTTACAATAATTGAAGTTTGAATGACGATGAAACTAGATATTCTTTTTTTCATTTTAATTATCAGTGATAGTTTAAATAGAGTTATTTAAATAATATTTTTTAAATAGCAAATTATATAAATTAGCAAATGCTGAACTTCTAGTTCAATCATTTCACTGAAATTATTACTGCTAGATTACTACTTTACACTTAATAAGTGACTTTTACTGTCGTACGTAGGTATAAAAATTAAAAAGCGAAATTAAATTATGAATTTCATTTGGATTTCTATAAGTTATATACGTTAAAAATTACATTCAGATTCAATTATAATTTGCTTAAATAACCTTATAATTAATTATTTATTATAAATAAAAATTTCATAGTTTATAAATATTTCTGTTAAAAATAAATTTTATGATAACGATAGATATATTCGAAATATCTTCTCTCATTATATATGAAAATGACCAGCTTCCGATGATAAATTTTTGTCTAAATAGATAATCATTCTCATATTCATTTTCTTTAATTTTCTACTAAGATAAAGAAGTTACAGTCGATAGTTGTTATTACGATCATCATGTTGATACACGTTCACACATTTATAATACTTTTATAAATGTAAACATTTTTTATGAAATCTAGAACAAATCGTGACAGGAATCTAATTATATTACTTTAAATAGTTATGTTCCATATTATTTGGACGCCAGAAACATAATAAGTCTGAAAAAAAAAACTCAATTAATAAAACCAAATTAATAGATTAATTTCATATAGTATAAGTTATATATTATCTAATCAAAATTTATTATTGTTAGAATATATATTAAAAATAGCAACATCCAACAAACAACGTAGCAATATCTATAAACGCTAAGTGTTAACAGAACTATTGCCGCTAACATTCATTATTATTTTTTTTTTTAAAATAAAAGTAGTTCGCTATTGGCTTTCAAACTAAATGCGTCATTATTTTACAACAGGTTATGGGCCCAGGCTCGCTTGTTAAGAGATAGTTGAAAGTTGTGACAGGTGGCTTATCGAGATTAGGCCACCTGCCATGCAGTGCGAGATAGAGTTCGCGGCGCGACTATACGCGGCGCCATCGATCAAGCGATTGATGGCTTGACGCAGGAAAAGGCGCGAGAATCCGCGGTGTACCGAAACGCGGCGCTATCGATCAAGAATCGATAGTGCTACGCGGGAAAACCGATAGGCGAGAGGGGAAGGAGGAGCCCTCTCCTCAAGCCTTCTTCTGGTCCCGCCATTTCCACGTGCCGCACGAAAGTTTTAGAAGAGAGAAAAACCCGTGGATTTCCGCAGCGACCGCAATCTTCTTGAGGCAGAAACCAGTCACCGAGTTATCAAGAGAACGGACAAAGAGAGCGATGAAGTAAGTGGCCACTTCATCGTCATAATTAGTCTGCGAGTAACTTGCATTTAGTCTTTTTTCCTGACGCGGGTGCGATCGCATCAGGCATATATATATATAGATATAGGAGAGTTACGCGCGAGACCGCGTAACTCAAAACCGACTAGGCGGTGCGAGTGCGAGTGAGAGGATCGATCTCTCTCTCGCGCTATCATAGAATAGGCGTACGAGTAAGAGAAAGCCACTCTTACTCGTACAACCTTCGAGCACGCAGTTGAGCGAGAGGAACGAGCTCTCTCGCTCAACCATAGACTGCAGCGTCGAGGGAGAGAGAGACGCTCTCACTCGAGCAGTCATAGACTACGGCGGTATAGAGGGAGAACTGCTCTCTCTATATCCGTCGTCCATAGACTAGACGTGTGTGTGTAGCTGCGTGGAGTGAAGAGGGTGCGCATGCGCAGGGCGCACCTCGTGGATTAGTATTCCGCGTGAGGCAATACTGATTGCTCTTCACTCGCAAGGGACCTCTCCGCAATAATTCGTGTATCTGGCATTACTTTTGTTGTTTTATTTATTAAATAAGCAGTTAGCACTGAGCCGGTGCCTTTTTATTTAATTTCTTCCCTATTCCAAATACCGCCGCCTCCGCGAGTGTGCCAATTTAGCATTGGCACACAAACTGAGTAGCCGAGCCCGGTGGGAGCATCACCGGCAGCGGGGCCCTAGGCAAGGGTCCACACACAAAAGAATAAAAGCAGGACCAGAGGAAGGTCCTGCGTTGCTAACGGAACGTAACAAATTACCCCCGCTACAAAGTATATTTATCAAGTAGCTAGAAAGGATTCTTGGAAATCAGTGCTAAAAATTAAATCAGTGATAAAATATCTAGTGATTTGTAACGTGGCACGTGTGAATTGTTACCATGAAGGCTTCAAATTCGTTCCTGACTAAAGTTCCGAAGCTTAAGGGGCGAGAAAATTATCACGAGTGAGTTTTTGCAGTGGCAAATTTGCTAATTTTGGAGAGCATGGCGAATTCTATTAAAACGGAGCCCACTACAGAAACAGCCGCGAATAATGCAAAAGCTAAAGCGAAATTGATCCTAACAACCATCATCTAAAAACTTATGGACAAGACTACAAATTACGTTCGATGATTCTGGATTCTCCCGTGGAATAACGTTGCTGCACAATTTAATTTCGATTCGCCTCGACAACTGTGAATTGATGACAAGTCATATCACGCAAATAATCGAGACAGGACAGAAATTATCTGGAACAGGTTTTACTGTAAACGACGAGTGGATTGGCTTTTTGATGCTGGCAGGATTACCTGAAAAATACATCCCAATGATAATGTCGATAGAACATTCCGGGATCTCCATTACTGCCGATGTCATAAAAATGAGACTCATAGATATGGCAGGTGATGATTGTGAAGTAGGAAATGCATTTTTGAGTAGAGGGCAGCACAATTGACAGAAAAATTCTAAAGATGGCAACTCAGGAAAGAATGACAGCAAAAATCATCATGGCAGTGGTTTGTCTATGAACACAAATGTCAGCAAAACGAATGTAACGTCGGTACACGACCTCCGTTTTTTTCTCTTGTCAGCCGATAAGTTTCTTCTCTGCCTGTCCTACCACGATAAAGCCCCTCCACAACTTACGCGACGCACTCTCCACTGACATAGACCGTTGTGAAAACTAACCTAAACTTAAACCAGGAGTTGAATAGCCGCTCTCGTTCAAATTTGACTATGATGCAAATTTTCACAAACAATCACACACCAGTAATGAAAATCATGCATACGACAGTTGAAAATAATGTTCTCCTTTCTAAATCGGTCAATACGAATTGACATACAAATTTTTGCAAGGTAATTCTTTCTGAAATAAACATCTATAACGTAATTTAGGACATCACGCAATAACCTGGAATATCACAAATTCCTCTTGCTAAACCATCATAATAATTATTTTTATAAATTATCAATTAATTACATGAAAATTCTTTTAAAATAAATAATTAATTTGGAGCCAATGTTTAGCTGTTAGATGCATTTATTTTAAAAACATCCCTCTAGTTAAATTTTAATTTATGTAGCAAAAATTCATTTATTCTATTCATTATCATGTCACTATTTTATAGTGAATATTTATTATTATTATATGATTTTATATATCTTTAATAACTGTCTGCGACATGCGTTTTTATCAAAATATTGGAGTTTTCTAATTAAAATTAATTCTTCGATTGACTCCCTACAGAGAAATGGCCGATTCAGCAATGACATAAAGTTGGCTGACAATTTTGGTGTATTATCTTGGCACAAGGCGGCGCAAATGATATGACATATTGAAGTATAAATACTGCTACCTTGGTTTATGGAGTCATTTCTATTTTGCACTTCATAATGATCGTAAGAACAAAAAGAGAAAGTGAACATGGAAGTGAATCAAAAACGGCTACTTTTACTACTGTGATCAAAAAGTAAGGTGAATTTGTTTATAAAATGTAAGTTCTTTATTTATTCTTCCTAATCAATTACATACCCTTCAAAGTAATCCCCGTCCGATAAAACGCACTTTTACCAACGCTTTTTCCAGTCCTCGAAATAGTCGGAATAGTCTTTTTCCGGTATAGCCTTCAGGACCTTCTTCGATTCGGTTTTTATCTCCTGAATCGTGTCAGAACGGCGTCCCCACATTGGCCTTCTGAGTTTGCGGAATAGCCAGAAGTCGCACGGAGCCAAATCAGGCGAATCCGGTGGTTGCGGAACGATATGAGTCGAGTTTTTGGCAAAAAAAGTCGCGAAAAACCAATGCAGTATGACATGGTGCTTTATCGTGATTAAGGGACCAAGAGTTGCTCGCCCATAATTCCGGCCGTTTCAGACGAATAGCTTCACGCAAACGACGCATAACGCTTAAATAATATTTCTTGTTGACAGTTTGGCCCGGCGGAAGGGATTGATAGTGAACCACACCACAATAATCATAGAGAACTGTCAACATGACCTTGATTTTCGATCGACTTTGCTGTGGTCTTCTCGGTCTTGCTTCACCTTTTGCACGATAATCGCTGGATTGGTGGGTAGTTTCAGGTTCGTATGCGTAAATCCAAGTTATGTCTTTAGTAATGATGCGTTTCAAGTGGTCCTGATAGTCAAACAGCAAAGTTTCACACACATCAACGCGACGCTTTTTTTCCAAAAAATTGAGCGATTTTGGCACCAATCGAGACTTGACGCTTGAGACACAAAACATCCTTCAAAATGGTTCAGGCTGAGCCAAATGATATTCCAACACTATCAGCGAGGTCTCTAATTGTTAATCGGCGATTTTCAAGCACCAAATCTTTAAATTTTTGGACGTGGCCCTCGTTGGTAGACGTTGATGGACGTCCAAAGCGCGGTTCGTCTTCAACGCGTTCTCGGTCCGCATTGAACTCGTTGTACCACTTATAAACGTTTTTTTGTGCCATAGTTTGATCATCAAAGGCCTTTCGCAACATTTTCAACGTGTCCACACAAGAATATTCGTTCTGCAAACAAAATTTGATGCAAGTTCTTTGCTCAACAAAATAATCCATTGTAAAAATCGAAAAATTCACTTTTGTTTGTTTACAAAAACACGTGTAACTCGGAGATAATTGAACCTTTTGACAAACAGACGCTTGGCAAATGTTATAGACAGTCCTACCAACCTATGAAAAAAAATTTACCTGCCTTCCTAATACCCGGGACTTTTGAATGACAATTTCACCTTACTTTTTGATCACAGTAGTACTATACGAATCTAAATTAGAGCACAACGCCACGGAAACAGCGATGAATATCAACAGCGCATTTGGGCCTGATACAGTTAGCGGACGAACCACTCGGCGGTGGTTCGAAAAATTTCGATCCGGAGATATGCACCTTGGAAATGAGCCACGTGGATATCCAGGACCATCGATCAATAGTGACGAGCTGCGTGCGTTAGTAGAGACTGACCCCCGCCAAACCATAAGGGATCTTGCCGAGAAATTAGGCGTTCACAATTCGACAGTTTGCCGTCACTTCCAACAACTTGGAAAAGTGAAAAAGCTTGACAAATGGGTTCCGCATGATCTTACCGAGCAAAACATGACGTGTCGAATGGAGATTTCAAGTTCTCTTTTCTCCCGCATCAAAAAGGAACCGTTCTTGCACTGAATTGTGACCTGCGATGAAAAGTGGATTTTATACGATAATCGTCGCTGATCGGCCCAATGGCTAGATGCCGATGAAGCGCCAAGATACACGCCGAAACCAAGCCTTCATCAAAAGAAAATAATGGTAACTGTTTGGTGGTCTGTAGCTGGAGTTATCCACTATTCGTTCCTGCAACCTGGCGAAACCATCAATGCTGAGAAATACTGTGCTCAACTGGATGAAACGCATCAGAAATTGATAGTCTAACGACCTAGGCTTGTCAACAGGGATGGAGTGATACTGCTTTATGATAACGCACGACCTCATGTATCGAGAACAACGGTCCAAAAATTAAACGAGTTGTGCTATGAGACTCTTCCTCACTCTCCATATTCACTAGACCTCTCACTAACAGATAACCATTTCTTTAAACATTTGGATCACTTTTTGACAGGAAAAAGATTTAATAATGAAGCTGCTGTCAAAAATGCCTTCGAGGAGTTTCTTCGAACCAGAAACTTGGACTTCTACAAAACTGGAATAAATGTACTTGTATCTCGTTCGGAAAAGTGTGTTGCATCTATTGGTACCTTATTTGATTAAATAAATTGTCTTTATAAAAAGTTACAGCTGTTTAAAAATTTATTACTAAATCGGCCATTTCATCTGCTGCAACCTAATACATTAGCGTGTCATACACCTATTTAATTCTTTGGAAATGAAGTAAATTAAATAAGTACTTCTCCAACAGTCTATTAATTAAAAATTATAAAGCATGACTATTTAAACTATTATTCTACAATTATTTCTTCTTTTGTAATAATAAAACACTCATAGCATTCTTTTCTTTATTATTTAACCCGTTGTGGTCACTCGGGGTCCAGATGACCCCAGACAAAATTTGAGATGAAATATCTTGAATGTATCTGTTAAAAATCAAACTTGTGGCGCTGTATGTTGTTGGTACAACGTCCCTCTATATATACCCATGCGCGGGAACGGCCGACATTCTTCATTCGTTCTGTAGATTTCATTAAAGTAGGTTGTCTTTTTGTGTGGGGTCTCTCAGACCCCATGTGACCAGAGTGATCAAAATTTTTTCAAAATTTTGAAAATAAATTTAATCAAATTGTGTATTAAAGTGATCTTTAAGAACGTAAGTATAAGTGTGCGCGATCATAATTTTTTTCTCGACATTGAAAACGATTTTAACAATGTCCAAAAAACGTTTAAAAAATGTCCAGATGCCGTATAAACTTCGCAATCGACCCGTCATCAGTTCGCTCGTTGAGCAGGATGAAGAAGAGGAAATATTTGATTGTGAAGCCTCTGAAACAGAAGACGTTGTATCAGAGGAGTCTGAGCACTCAGACTATGACGGTAGCAGCGCTGGAGATTATTCTGACGATGAAATGGCGAATGATCTCGAAGAACCGTCGCTGCAAGAGCGCCTTCTCCAATCTTCAGCACGTGGACGCCCCGTAACCAAACTCAGAGGAAAAAACGGTTATGTTTGGAATTCAACATTTCGAAAGCGGCAGTCAGGTAAAAGTGAACACATACATACACACTCACACACACGAGCGCGCGTGTATAAATTTCACGTGTATACATACACTTTCACTCATCTCATTCATACTACATAGGTACGCTTCTTCCTGTCTGTGTGTAATATAATATACATGTATACATACACTAGGGGAAATTGGTCTGTATATATACATCTATATTATGTTGTACACAGAAGAAAGGAGAAGGAAAGAGAAGGAAGGAGAAGGAAGGAGAAGAAAGGAGCGTGCCTATGTAGAATGAATAAGACGATACAATATAATTTCTCTTATTCTTTTATAATTGAGATTTATTTTATAATTGTTTGTTTTATAATTGTTTATAATTGTTGTATTTTATAATTGTTTGTTTTTATTCTGTTTCAATAGATCGAATGAGCGATGTTGATCGTGTTTATGTGCCAGGACCGGATGGTCCGGCTGCGCAGTTACAAAACATTGAAGAATTTTGGAATGTTTTATTTTCACCAAATATTGTAAAGATTATTGTTGAGCACACCAACAATCAAATAGAAGAGCATTGTGCAAAAATGATTCAGCAAAATAAAGAACTTCAAACTTACCATCACCACACCGATGAAGAAGAAATGAGAGCATTTATAGGCATATTATACTTCAGTGGGGCTTGGAAATCTTCGAACGTGAATACACATGATTTATGGAGTCCGCAAATCGGCATAAGTTTTTATCGGTGTGTAATGCCTCGATCTCGATTTATGCTTTTGCCCGTCTGTTTAAGATTTGACGATAAAAGCAAGAGAGACAAGGACGATAGATTTGGAGCAATTCGTGAAATCTGGGAAATTTTTATTTCCAATTGCACAAATTGTTATCAAGCAAGCCGCGATTGCACCGTAGACGAAATACTTCTTGGCTTTCGTGGACGATGCAAATTCAGGATGTACATAAAGTCCAAACCTGATAAATACGGCTTGAAGCTTTTTTCGTTGAATGATCCGTCGACATCATACTTGATTTATGCGATTCCGTACTTAGGAAAAATCCAGATAATTGATCTACTGCAGGGAGAGAAGTTATCCGAATATTACCTTCGAAAAGTGACTGCACCAATTCATGGAACAAAACGCACTGTTACCTGTGACAACTGGTTCACGTCCATTCCTCTCCTGCAGCGTATGAAGGAAGAACCATACGACATGAAAATGACAGGTACCATTCGCAAAAATAAGCAAGAAATTCCTGCAGAGATGAAAGTTGCGTCAAAAAACCCACCAGACTGGAAATTTTGTCATACTGATTCTATGAGCCTAGTATCATATTCACCAAAAAAAAATAAGATCGTATTAGTTATTTCTACGGATAAATTATCCACTGATGTTCAAAATCAGAAACCAGTGATTGTTCGTCACTACAATTCTACCAAAGGAGGGACTGATTGTTTCGATTGGCTGTGTCATGCGCAGACAGTAAGTAGAAAAACCAATCGTTGGCCAATGCGAGTATTTATGGGGATGCTAGACCAAGCTAGCGTAAATGCTCGCATTCTATTTACATGTCAGAAAATTAATGCAGGTTGTCAGTCTCGCATAACAGCCAAAAAAACCCTTGACAAGCTTTCACTATATCTTGTCACGCCACACTTACAAAATCGCTACGCTAATACTGCTCTTCAATCACAAATAAGATTAGGTATCGCTTCGATACTCGAAGTTAAAATAGGTGAATCGTCCAACGAAGAAAATTATGAGTTTGCCAAACGAAAAAGATGTATGCTGTGTAAACGCGGTAAGGACAAGAAAACAAAAATGCAATGTCCATCATGTTTGCGGCCTATGTGCGATGAGCATCGCACGCTCATGTGCACTGATTGCGCTGGTGTAGAATAATTTTTTTTTTAATTTCATCTTTTTTATTCGTATAGTAAATAAATGTTCTATAAAAAAATGTTTTTCAGTGTTATATTTTATGATAATGCTTACCCTATTCACATTTCTAAATTACGTCAAAACGGCCCACTTCACTTTTCAAAATAAATATACTTTTTCCGGCCGATCATTATAAGTTGTATTTTTCTTAAAAGTATATATTATCAAGAGTACAACCCCGAAACGTGTCCGCTGTATCTCAAAAATTGAATGTTTTATGACCTTTTTAGTAAAAAAACCCAAAATTTCAAAAAAAATTTTCATTCAACAATTTCATTATTAAAAAAATTATAAAGAGGTAAATAAACTATTTTCTCTCAAAGAGGTAGTTATAAACTATGTCCAAACCAATTTTCAAGTCAATCCAATAAATGGGAGGGAAATGGCGGAGGTTTTTCCGCGTGGGGTCACGCTGACCCCATATGACCACTACGCTATTATTCGGAGGTGTGACCACAACGGGTTAAATACTCATTCTTTATCTAATCATGTAAAATGCGACGAAAAACTTTGTTATGTTGTAATATGCGTTGAACTTTAAATGGTACACGATCATACAATTTAAATTAACATAATTTTTTTGTATATAATAAACCTATGTAAAAATTCTGTAAAAATTAATCATCTCTCTATCTTATTCTCACTCTTCCTCTTTCTAACCGATAAGCCCGCCAGGAAGAGGGGGCCTGAAAAACTCGGCCTCTCCCCGAATTCCCCGGTCAAAGAAGGAATTTGCTGAGTAGCTTCTCCAACGCATTCAAATACGGCACAAAATGATCACCAAGCAGCAGACCTCAGGCAGCACTCGAGGACCCACGTACTAAACAAACATTACTAGGGACCCACGTACTACACAAACATTACTAAGGATCTACGTATTACATAAACATTAAAACAAACCATCCACTACGAGCAGACCTCAAGAAGAGACCACACGGAGAAGAAGACGACGAGAAGGCAGCCGCAACATAAGAGAGAGAGAAGATCGTCCTTATTCTTTGCATCTCACATTCAATAAAAAGAAAGTTTTTCTAAGACCGTGTTTTTTTTTTTATTTCCGAAGAGATAGTAATAGCCAGAATCGGCTAAATATCTCTATCCAAAAAGACACTTAGTAGGTCCTTTCCAGGATAGCATATCGGCCAACATCTGCCTATACGGTTGTCCAGTCCCGAACTTCATCTCTATCCCTAAAAATACTTACAACTTTAACTCCTCCGCCGTACCGAGCCCATAAGTTATAGTACTTAGGCTCGTAAAGGCGAAAAGCAGTTCGCGTTTATTTGAAACGCGGTTAAAACGTCCTCCCGACGTTACACGGATAAGTCGAATATAAAATGTTATCGTTGTAAACGATTTGGACACTACAAAAACCAATGTAATCAGTCAAATAACTCTTATTCAAATAAAACAAAGAAGACGCATACTTTCTCAGCTGTTTTTCCAAGTAGAAAATACGGAAAACACGAGTGGTATTTAGACAGTGGAGTGAGTACTCATATGACGCATGATGAAAACATGTTGCAAAACACACTGTTTGCACCCAGCATTAAGGAGATTATAGCCGCTAATCAGTGTGATATGCTAGTTTTGTGCTCAGGTAATGTGGACATCGTGACAGTGACTCCAAACTGTAAATACGAGGTTAGATTGTAAGACGTGTTATGTGTACCTAACCTTACGACAAATTTGACATCGATTAGTCAGTTAATTAAAAACGGTAACAGAGTCGAATTCAAGAAGAGAAATTGTAATGTTTACAATAAAAGCAATGAAAATAGTTGCCGCGGCGAACGAAATTGATGGTGTCTACACGTTGTCTTTGGAATACAAACATTGTTTGTTCACATCTTCTGCAGCAGTAAGCGGTGAAGTATGGCATAGAAGAATGGGCTATCTGAATATGAACGACTAGAATATGATAAAAGAAGGTGCAGTATCGAGATTATCATACGCTGACAAGTCTGTAATTAACAAAAGCACATGCACAGTGTGTTGTGAAGGAAAACAAACTCGCTTACCCTTTGGTCACACAGGAACACGGAGTACCAGGGTATTGTATATAATACATGCTAATGTTTGTAGACCTATGGAGACAATTTCGATAGGTCCCACAAGGTCATTAACACATCGTTCAATAAGTCCCGAGACTAACCCAGAGATGGTGCTAGTAGTACCAAACTGGCCACGTTTCCATAGAGTGCGAACCTTTACATGAAACGTGTAAAAATTTCACGTCGATCGGATCACAGACAGCAGAGTTATCGAGGTTAGAGTAAAGTCACTTTGTAATTTGTTTGAAAAATGGAAAAAAGCGAGTTTCGCGTGTTGATAAAACATTGTTTTTTAATGGGTAAAAACACCGTAGAAGCCCAGCAATGGCTTGAAAAACATTACCCGGACTCCTCTCCATCCAAACCAACGATTTGTCGTTGGTATGCTGAGTTTAAACGTGGTCGTACAGACACAAACGATGCGGAACGTTCGGGTAGGCCATTGGAAGCCGTTACACAGGAAAATATGAGTGAAGTGTTAAAAATTGTAATGAAAAATCGCAAAGTGAAGGTCCGTGAGATTGCAGGAATGACACAGATATCATCTAGAAGCGTATTTACAATCCTTCATGAAAAATTGAGCATGAAAAAGGTTTTTTCTAAGTGGGTGCCGCGATTGCTTTCAGTGGAACAAAAACAGCAAAGAGTCGACGATTCAGAGAGCTGTTTATCGCTATTTACTCGCAATAAAAAGGATTTGCTGCGTCGATACGTGACCATGGATGAAACATGGATACATCATTTCACTCCGGAGTCGAATCGGCAATCATCTGAGTGGCGCATGGCTGGCGAAAGCCGCCCAAAGCGTCCAAAAACGCAGCAGTCTGCTGGCAAAGTCATGGCGTCTGTTTTTTGGGATACACATAGCGTGATTTTCATTGACTACCTAAAAAAAGGTAAATCTATCAACAGTGATTATTATATTTACTTGTTGGTACGTTTAAAGGAGGAGATCGCAGCAAAACGACCGCACATGAAGAAGAAAAAAATCCTTTTTCACCAAGACAATGCACCATGCCACAAGTCCATAAAAACAATGGCAAAATTGAACGAATTGGGCTTCGATTTGCTTCCCCACCCCCCGTATTCGCCAGATTTAGCCCCCAGCGACTACTGGCTCTTTGCTCATCTCAAAAAAATGCTCCAGGGAAAAAAATTTGGCTCAAATGAAGAGGTCATTGCCAAAACTGAAGCCTATTTTGAAACAAAGGATAAATCCTTCTATTAACATGGTATAGAAATGTTGGAAAGGCGTTGGAAAGATTGTATCACTCTAAAAGGAGATTATATTGATGAATAAAAATGATTTTTGAAAAAAAATGTTGTTTTCGTTGTGAGTCTCGGGACTTATTGAACGATGTGTTATATTCTATTTCTCGTATCGAAGTCAATCTCTTTAAGCATAGTCGGTAATTCATCTGTAATTATTTGCAAGTAATTTTACCAACTTATCAAACCTTCACAAAAATAAGGTCCAACTAAATACCCATTGACTATGCATTTACATTCCAGCAATGTTGGTGAGGGTGAGGGTTTACTCAAGACCAATAATGGCAATTACAATGATTCAAAATACCAGTACTGTGAAACGTAGCCTTATCACTAAACATAACGTATTTAAAGAAATTTTCATCGTTGATCATTTGCTGCGTTGCTCATTGATAAGATGTTACTTGCTTTTGAAAATTGCTAGTTGTTAAGGCCTAGTTTAACGATATGTGATAGGGATAATACTTTACATTTCTTAACACATCTTGCGCGGACACTTGCCGCCACAGCAAAACGAATTCATAGGAATTCATTCTTGCAACGCACATTTTGTATTTTTGCAACGCATGTCTATCCAATTTTATTGTAAAAACATCACAAAAACCCATCAATAACAATAATCCATCAATAATCCGTGAAAAACGGCTTTAGTAGCTTCCCGCTCAAGATGTAAAATCTGCGCAAAACGACTTTAGTCGCTTCCCGCGTAAATGTGTTAAGAATCTGCTAGCTGTTGATCTAGGAATTCGTAAATCCTGTTGAATATTACGTATGCTAACAAGAGGATCCAAATGGACCATAGCCAACCAACTGATCAAGGATTATTTTTATAATCTTCTTCATTCCGTTTACGCCTTTTTCGAGAAAAATTTTCTACTCAGCCTCGCAATTCGATATTCTGGATTACCACGGCATTGTGATGTTGCCTGTTTGGAAATCTATTAGCATACGGCATCAACGCTTGACAATAATTGCGTCGACACTCTTTCAAGACAAGAAGAATGTCAAGGATTTTATTGACTGTATAGTTAGGCATATTTCAATGGTGACTGTAAAAACAATCACGATTATGTCAGAAGCCAACAAAGACTATCTCGCGAAGTGAATGTTGACAAAACCAATACTTTATTGTCAACTTGAAGAAGAAAATTAATTCTCGATAAGTACCGACAAAAACTATCTCCCTTGCAGTTAGTTTTCAGATAAAATTTGAACTCGAACGGCGAAGAATATTTCGCTTTAATTATTACGTGACGAGAAAATTAGAAGTTTAAAATTAAAATTAATTAAATTAAAATTTTTAAATTAAAAATAAATTTATTAACCAATTTAAATAAATTCATAATTATAAATAAATCGTTAATCAATTGAATTAGTAACAGATATAAAAGAAATTATACTTTTTTTTTAACCAATACAAACAAATATACAGTATGTAGATATTAAATGCATATTGTAATGCATGACGACGTTGCGCATTCTATTCCATAGAACATCTCTATATAACAGTGTTATTGCTCCCTACATGAAATGTGTAGAGGTTCCAACAATGATGCGAGTTTATCCTTGCAGAAAAAACCCAGGAGATGTGGAAAATAACTGTTTGCAATACACATATACAGAGCCGAATAATCCGACTCTTCTCGGCATGCACACAATTAGAGAAATGTTTATAAAAATTGGTAAACTTACGAAACTAAATGTATCGAAGTTGCATTTTTTCTACAAAAACTTATGCTGATGCCTAACAAGCAAAAATCCCCACGATGTATCCGTGACCAAGTCTTCGAGTTAAGAGAAGAGCGGGTCTTTCAGGCAGTCGTCTTTTATTAATATTATAAAGTCAGCCTGTGGTACCCAATCAAATTTTACTAATCGATTTTCAGTTTTCAAATAAATTGCGCCATGCTGCATGGAAGTGTGGTATATCTAATGAATCTGAGAAAACAGACAATTGCACAATTCATTGTACACGGGTTGCACATTACAGAGAACATCAAATAAAAGGGATTTATTGGAAATCATTGGAGTCGATTTATAAATTCCTGAATTTGCTACTTTTATCCCATATACGTGGAGATTGCCGGTATGGATTTTAGAAGCCAAACAACAGATGCAATTTCCAACTACAAGCCAAGTAAGAGTTAAATAATAGCATTTTTTCTTAATATGTTCTATTAACCCGATGAGGCAGGGTCATCTTCTTGTTAATGTTATTAATAATACCTGATAAAAGTTATTTTTGGTTGGCGATGCGCGAGCGGGCTCGTACGGGACGGGTTAGTGGGTCCCGCATAAAATAAATATTAAGGGGAGGTTCTCATCTAGCGACCCAAAAATTACGTGATTTTCGCGATTTTTTTTCTCGTGGAAGGAAATAAATAAAGTAGTCAAGTTTTTTGGTACTTATTAAGTATGTTATTAACTACTTTTACACATTTTTTGAACAAAAATACTAAATAGTTTATTAGTTATATGCATTGAAAAATAGTCATCGAAAAAAAAGACACCTCCACGGGCGGTAAGGTAACTCATCCAATTTTTGTCTAAAATCAAAAAATCAAAGTTTGTTATAAACTAGAAGACATTTGCTAGATTTTGAACTAAAATCACGAAGAAAAGTTAAAAATTAACAAAATGGCGGACTTGCAAAAAAAAAATATTTTTTTGCACTTTTTTTTGCTCTAAAAAATAACAATAAAAATAATCATTGTAAAATTATGATTTTAGGTCAAAATCCAGCAAATTTAATTACCTTTAAAATAAAAAAAATACATCTCGATATCTATAATAGTTTTTGAGATATCTTACCGCCCATCTCAAAAAACATGGTTTCGAAAAAAACGCGTTTAAAGTTTTAGTACGCGATTTAGTACGTAAAAAGACGACTTCGGTTTTCTGACTATAACTTTAAAAATAAATTGAATTTGGTAAAACGGGTTCCACGAGAGTATTCTACGAGACATTTGCCAAATTTTTAAGCAAAAAAAAAAAAAAAAAAAATCGATTGTTTGGTCGTGCTTGATGAGAACCTCTCCTTAAAATTTAATGATGTGCGTGTTCCCTCGTACGTAACAGTAATATTGTCCATAAAGGAAATTTCAGCTTATAAAGTGCGATAAAGACTATTCCGCTATAAAATAAATGGCGAGAAAAATAAAATCTCAAAAAATGTTGCAAAGAGTATCTCATTGTAAATTTGTAGAAATAAAAATCTTAATTTAGAAAGGCGACGAAGAGTATCCACATAGTTCGTCTCTGTTTATGTCAGAAATAGTGGTTCCCATTTAAAAATTTAATTGACCCTGAAATGACCTCCAGGGTCATAGTCAAGGTCATAGTCAAAGTCATTGTCAAACTGACTGTTCGGTGTCTTTCACGGCAAGTTATAGCTTTTATTTGAATTATCTTTGTAGAAGGCTTTAATTTTGAGATTTTTAAGTTTATCGTCGAAGTGACTGTTCAGTGTCTTTCACGGAAAGCTATAGATTTCATTTGAATTATCTTTGTAGGAGGCTTTAATTTTGAGACTTTTAAGTTTATCGATTATAATGACCTTGTGGGTCGTGGTTCGGGTCCTGATCAATGTCATGTTCAAGATTATATTCGGACGTCAAATTTTCCATTCTTTTTATTTCCGGGGTCAAAAATAGGAGTTTCCATTTGAAAAAATTGACTTGACTTTGAAATTACCTGTATGGTCATGATCTAGGTCTTAAGTTTACATTAAAGTGTCAACCACCCCTGATAATATGAGACAACGTATCAGAGACGCTTGTACCCAAGTAACACCTAAAGTTCTTCTAAGTTAAGTTGATTCTTTTGAAAAACGTATCAACAAATGTATTAAATAAGATCATCGTTTTTAACATTTGTTATAATATTTTTCCAAAACATCGCAGTAAGAAGCAAGGGGATTCACTAAAAACAAGCACCTCAAAGGGAGCAGAAAACTACCACGTCTACGTCGCTGCTCATGGATAGTGCTGAGAGTAGTAATTTCTAAAAAAAAACATAAACTCAAGATTCCAGAATGGTTTTTCAGCATAAGAAACTGATTTTCACCAAATTTCGTACTTGGGAATCGCTGATCACGAATTTGATACCAGATTGAAAATTCAACGACCCTGTAAATCAAGTTTGACTTGAATCTGTTAATTATCAAAAATGTTTCGCCATTTTGAAAATTTAAAAATAGTCAAGGTCATATCTGGACGTACGATTTTCTGCTGTTTCTGATTCCGGGGTTATAAATAGGGGCTTCCATTTGTAAAAATCAACTTTGGGGCCTGGCTAGTCAATTCACTGTGCCTTTTCCATAGATTCAGTAACCGTTGAATAGTCTATTCAATTCGTTTCAAGCAATTGTCGAATAATGGAATCAACATCCATTATTCTAAAAACCACATATTTTGCCATACTTCTAAATTTCAATCTTGAAGCAATATTGGATGTTCATTCCTTAACAAGTCTCGATATTTTTCTCCATTCAATGTTCCATTAATAAATACCGGACCGATAAGTTTATCCCCAATAATTCTGCACCAAACATTGACAGACCATGGCCGCTGACGTTAAATTTAGCGTATCTGGTGAGGGTTATCAACATTTCAATAATGCATATTATGCCTATTAACCTAACCGTGATTAGTAAAAGTGGACTCTTAAGAAAATAATACTTGATAGAAATAATTTGGATTTTTATACATTTTCTAAAGTGTTTATTGACAAAAAATCATTTAATTCTGGAAATCATTTCCATAAAGTTTTTGATGGAAACCAATACGAAAGAGATAAAATTTATAGCGTTTTAGTATTCTATATACACCTGTATGTGAAATTCCAAAACTTTGAAATATTTGTAGACTACTAACGTGCGGATAAACAACTCCTTGAGCTAAAACTTAAAAGTCGCTACGTTTGCGACTTTTTTTCTCTTTCTTGTACAGTTACTTCAGCGAAAGATTGTTTGATGACTCGATAAAAAGATCTACGTTACCGTAACGTATCGAGGAAAAGATCAGCATACAAAGCAACAGCATAATCAATATTTCTTAAACACTGTCCATAAATTAAAACCATTTTAATTTTTTGATTTAATAGAATAACCTCCATTATTAAAATAATTATTTTAAAAAATGTAGAATTCTTTTGAGATAAAAAATGGAACTAACCCCTTGCCTTACGATTTAATGTCTAACTGGGCGTGTCAAACGCGGCACAAAAACCGGTCACGCGTAGGGACATAACGTCTTGTTTATATTTGGCCGGGTAGACTTATGACGTCTCTGAGACGTTTTGTTTATGTTTGGCCCGGTAGACTTACCACGGCTCTGACAATGAGACGTCCTCTTTATGTTTGGCCCGGTAGACCTATCACGTTTCTGAGACGTCATTGTAAGCTAAGGGATTAAACAATTTTACAAGTGTATCTATTAATAATAATATAAAATTAGCGCACAGTATAAAGAAATGTCCAATTTAAAACACCCACGCGAAATAATTATTAGGTATTCAATAATCTGAGAACGGTCTAACATTTAGAGGGCCGGAATGACGCATATATGCGTCGGAAAATAAACTATCGAAAAATACAGTTTCATAAACGAATAATTATTAAAAATAATTAATGATAATTATTATTAATAATTATTAAACATATACATATAGTTATTGGGTGTACAACTTTGCTTCCGCCGTTTTTTTCCGAAATTCGAGGCTTTATCGTAAAAAACTGGTTACACATTTATGATTCAACGTATTGTCCATCGCTGACCACTACTTTCTCTCATCTTTCGGGCAGCATTGAAAAAACTGGTCATCTTTTGAATCGATCCACGAATCGATCCAATTTTTTACTTCTTTATAAGACCGGAAGTGCTGGTCAGCCAGGCCATGTGCCATTGATTGAAACAAGTGATAGTCCGAGGGAGCAGCGTCTGGAGAATACGGCGGGTGGGGTAGGACTTCTCATTTTCAAGTTTCCAAGTATGTCTTGACCACTTTCGCAACATGGGGTCGAGCATTGTCATGCTGTAAAATCACTTTATCATGTCTCTCGTTGTATTGCGGCCGTTTGTCTTTCAATGCTCGGCTCAGACGCATTAATTGCGTTCGATAACGATCGCCTGTGATTGTTTCAGTCGGTTTTAACAACTCATAATACACTACGCCGAGCTGGTCCCACCAAATACTGAGCATGACCTTGGAACCGTAAATATTCGGTTTGGCCGTCGACGTGGAAGCATGGCCAGGATATCCCCATGATTTTCAGCGCTTGGGATTATCTTAGTTAACCCATTTTTCGTCCCCAGTCACAATGCGATGCAGAAATCCCTTCCGTCTTTGCCTTGCAATCAGCTGTTCACAAACACACAAACGCCGTTCAACATCTCTCGGCTTCAACTCGTACAGCACCCGATTTCCTTGTTTCTGAATCATTCCCATAACTCTCAGGCGTTTTGAAATGGCTTGTTGCGTCACTCGCAATGATCCTGCCAATTCTTGTTTCGTTTGACACGAGTCTTGATCAAGTAATGCCTTTAATTCTGCATCTTCGAAAACCTTCTCTCTTCCACCGCCATGCTGGTCTTCGACGTTAAAATCGCCGTTCTTAAAACGTTGAAACTACTCTCGGCACGTTTTTTCACTAATAGCGGCCTCACCATAGGTATTTGAGAGCATTCGATGAGCCTTAGTCGCAGATTTCTTGATATTAAAGCAGTAAAAAAACCTCCCGCAAATGACAAGAACTTGGCTCGTAAGCTGACATGTTTAATCGAGAATAACTTTATGATGCAGACACAAATCGACTAATATTTCGATGGCGTTATGTTTACAAATACCTAAACTTATTGTATGACATCTATGATCTATTAATTTCAACTACCACTTACCGCTACAGCCATCTATTGCAAAACGGCGGAAGCAAAGTTGTACACCCAATACATTTTTAAAATTCAAAATGACAAACTTAATATTGCTGCTTGTTTCACTTCAATTTAATTTTGAATATATTGTCATACACATTCCATTTTTTACGCATATATTTATATATGCACATATATATTTAGAATTATTAAAGTATTGTCATTGACATTTACTTGAAATAATTTTTATAAAACCAAAAAATTTGCCACGTCCACGTCATTGATCCTGGGTAATGCTAAGAGCGAATACTTTCATTATTTGGAATACTCAGAATTTTAAATATTTTAAAGATCAAACAGTTTTAATTTTACAATTTTCATTGCATGTACAATATTTTTTATTAATTTTAGAAAATTTATTACAGAACATTACAGTTCCTAGCCGGAAGGATGCATATACACAGTATGTCGGAAAAGTTCCCGAACTTATTTTGTAGCGCTTGTACGAGTGGCGCCACCTCTTGGACGACACCGGTACTATGTTGCTACATCCCTCTGGAGTGTCTGAGAATTTTTTCACCAGTATCCGTTCATTAGTTGCCGAGATAGACGTGCTTGAGTGAACGTGTGTTTAGTACCCCGGTGCAAGCTCTACGATGGATGAGAAATTTGAACATCGTGGCGCAATTAAATTCTCCTATAAACTTAAAAAAACTTTCGTGGAAACAAAAAAAATGATCGATTCGGCTTACGGTGAAGGTGTAGTGTCGCGTACAACTGTTTACACGTGGTTCAGTCGGTTCACGAAGGGTAGAGAGTCGTTAGAAGATGACAAGAGGAGCGGCCGGTCGTCAACAACTGTTACCGACAAAAACGAGGCTGATACACAAAGAATTTGTGCCCCCAAACACCACCGTAAATGCTGCGTATTACGTAGAGGTGTTAAAACGTCTGAAGCGCCGGATTAATCGCATCAGGCCCGAGTACAAGGAACCGGGATCGTGGAGTTTGCTGGATGACAAAGCGCCTGCTCATTCTTCGAACATTGTGAAGTGTTATCTCGCTGAAAATCAGATCCCACGCATCAATCACGCCCCATACTCGCCAGATCTGGCTCCAGCCGACTTTTTCCTATTTCCCAAGCTAAAAATGGCCTTGAAAGGACGATTTTTTGAAGATGTACCGAGCATTCAAGCGGCTTGCACCGAGCGTCTCACAGCGATAACTTCAGAGGAGTACCAGAGAGCCTTCGAATCACTCATGGAGCGCTCAAATGAGTGTATATCTAGGGAAGGGGACTATGTTGAAAGTTAACTGGAATAAATTTTTTTAGATGCAATTTTCGATTTTTTATTTCGAAAGTTCGGGAACTTTTCCGACATACTGTGTATGCGTCCAGGTCTGACTCGTAAACATTCAGTCTTAGTTTGGATCTAATTTGGAGACCTTTAATCACTTTTTTATCCAAATAATGAGTTTTAAAAATTTCTAAAATCCTGGTCCTCTAAGGGTTAAGGAATCTAAACGTTTTAACTAATACACTCGTTTAAGCTACTGATAAATGATAAGCTTTATTGATCGGATACGAAAAATTGTATAAAAAGTTTTTAAGGCTGTTCACAAATCCGAGGTCAGATTTGCAATTTAAGATGGCAGACCAAATTTTTAGAAGACAAGGGACTTTCATAAAATTTTATATGCGGAAGTTTTAGGAGTTGCTGATTATGAATCCGAGATCAGATTTGCAAGATAGAAAATTCAAGACGGCGAATTCAAGATGGTGGACTAAGTCAATTTAGCATTTCGAATTTATGATTTATGATCAACGACTCCGAAAACTCCCGTAAACCGAGTCAGGCTTAAATTTGTTGATCACCGAAAATCTTACGCCTTCTAAAACCCTCTAATTTAAAAATTTGAAAACAGTTAAGGTCATATCTGGACGTGAAAATTTCCTCTCTTTTTATTTTCGGGGTCAAAAATAGGGATTCTTGTTTGAAAAAATCAACTTGATCTCCAAATGACCTTAAAGGTCAAGGTTGATATTCTTTATAACATTTTTAGGATTAAATAGATTTTTTGGATTAATATTTGGCAAACATATGGTGTTGCAATGAATACAGTAAAAGCTCTTTATTCGCGGGGTATATGTTCCGCAAATATGCCGCGAATACAGACACTGTAAATACGGAATGGTAATTTATATGGGATTATAGGGGATACGTTCCTAGGTGGCATAATAAAAAACAAAAATATTAAAAAATCAATTTAATTGAAGTCTTTGACCATATTGATTAATTATTATCGTCAGGCTTAGGCAATGGTTTAAAGAACTTTGTAATTTTTTCTTGCTTGGCAGTTTTTAAAAGCTTCTTCAATTCAGATTGATATTCAGCAGTGGCATTAGCAATTTGCCTCTTAAAAATAAGACTCCGTTCCATAGACGGATCAATTTTTATAAAGAAATCACAAAGCTCATTTGCCATTATTAAACCTTCATGAAGATTTTTCAAATTAAATATCACGTTTTCAGTGCTTGTTGAAGCCTCTTCTTCAACGGGCTGCGGATTTAACATTTCTTCCAAGTCGGTTTCAGTCAAATCTTCATCTTGCGATTCAAGCATCTCCTGAATGTCACTTGATTTTATCTGTTCGAACACATCTCGTCCTATTCCATTCGCAATTTCGGCAATGTTTGCAGTTGAAGTTTGAATTTGCACAGATTCTTCGTCATTTTCCGCAGTCAGAACAGGCCACAGTTTTTTCCAGCATGATTTTAATGTGTATGGCTTCAGTTCTTCCAATGATTCTTTTATTTTTACGATGCATTTTGCTATGTCAAATTTCTTCCAGCATTGTATAACATTCATATCAGGATCACATTCCATATTATCCAGTATGATTTTGAAGGCTTGTCTAATGTAATAGAGCTTAAAGGCCTGGATTATTCCTTGGTCCATAGGTTGAAGTAAAGCCGTCGTGTTGGGTGGTAAAAATGTTACTTTTATATTTGGATGCATAGTTTTAAGTTCGCGAGGATGACCTGGTGCATTGTCCAAAACTAGAACTGCTTTAAAGTCTAAATTCTTTTTTTTTTTAAATAAGTTTCAATTTCAGAAACAAAACAATTCCGGAACCAGTCACAAAAAATAGCGCTTGTAACCCACGCTTTCTTATTAACACGCCAAAACACTGGCAGGTCGTCCTTGTTTTGATTTTTTTAAGCACGAGGATTTACGATCTGTGAAGCATTAGTGGTTTAATGACACAATTTCTAGATGCATTAGAACATAGCAGCAGTGTAACTCTTTTTTTTCTGCCTTAAATCCAGGGTCGGACTTATCGCTTTTAGAAATGAATGTTTTGTTTGGCATTCTCTTCCAAAACAGTGAAATTTCGTCTGCATTCAATACTTTCTCAGGTTTGTATCCTCCATCGGCTACTAGGTTTGCAAATTTTTCTGGATATCTTTTTGCTGCAGCAGTGCCTGCAGATACAGTTTTTCCAACGATTTTAATGCTATGCAATGATTGTCGCACCTAAAATTTATTGAACCAACCTTCCGATGCTTGAAATCTTCCATTTGTACATTCACCACCACCAGGTTTTTTAAAATGTGCGTAAAGACGCTTTGCCTTCTTCCGGACCATATGATCACTCAGGAGCACCCTTTTTTGGTTGCGGTCTTCGATCCATAATGACAACGCCACTTCCATTTTTTCTATTGCTGGATCACGAACAATTTTCGCTGTCAGTAAAGTTGAAGTTACAGACGACCTTATTTTATCTTCGGATTTTTTTATCGATCGTACAGTTGATTCGTTGACATTGAATAAACGTGATATGAATGCAAACGACTCTCCAAGGCGTAAACGATCAAGCATTTCTATTTTCACTTTAAGCGGTAACACTAATTTTTTTCGCGTCGGAACTAGTTTTTCATTTTTTTTTAGTCGACATTATAAATTAGGAAGACAGCGGAAGAGACGTGTTACTCGATTACAATTTTTGTAACGAATGAAAAGAGGAGACAATAAAACACACAAGGCGGCTCATACCAAAAAACGGAACGTCTAATATGTGGCAGCATTTAACAATATACTTAATGCATTGAGTAATAAGATTGTTTTATTTAAACATTCTGTTTGTTTACATTCTTAAAAACACCGACCGCGGCAAAGGCTGCTTATATCAAAGGAAAAGCCGAACTACTTATACATCTGCGATAGCATTTGACAACATACTTTAGGCGTAGTTGTAATAAGGTCTGTTTTACTTTTTTATTAGTCCATTTTCCGACGCGTTTACAAAAGATACCGAATCCTTTTTATTAATATGTACCGACTGGATCCGCGAATAAAGAAATCTTTAGCCGCAAATATAGGAATTGGGTCACAATTTTTTAATCCGCGAATAGTGAAAACGCGAATAAGTGAATAAGAAGCTTTTACTGTACTTAAATTTTACCAATTATGGCTAACACATTTATGGATACATGGAAACGCAAATCTTTAATATATTTAACATAATATCCGAAATGGTTATGTTTAGAAAACGATATCTTCGTTATCAGGCAACTCCTTCAATTCTTTAAATTTATTAACACCAAAAAATCCAATTCACTATGGAAACTGAATAGAATGGACATCTTTTTTTAAGTGTTCTAGAATATAAAAAATTGGACAATAACTTAGGATACACGTATGTAGAAAATCAACTCATATTATCATACTCGTATGTTTCAAGGCAATTAATAATTAATTCAGTAACATACTGAGTTTTTTACCTTTTAGAAAAGGATACTCTACAAAATAAACTTAATATTGTAAAAAATGTAATACATTAGATTGAAAAAAAGAAAATTCTTATCATTCTTTTACAAATTCTATAGGTGATGTATCCCATCTTCGGCAAATGATACCAACACCATTTTATTCTTTTTTTTTTTTGAAATTGTTTCTAAAAATGTTTTATTCGAATACAGGTTAATTTTCGAAAAAATGTACGTAACTCCTGACTTTTTCAACTACGTAATGTTTTCTGACGAAGTTATATTAAATAATAATGGTAAGTTAAATAGACACAATTACCATTATTCTTTTGATATGAGCTCTCATTGACTTAGAACACTGGGTAACCAACATCGTTAGAGTTTAATACTCTAGTGTGTTATAGTGAATGGATATTTTATCGGATCAAACATCTTGAAATAGAATATGTTAGGTCCAAATTTTATATAAATGCTTACAGATAACTTGTTAGGATTATTGGAGAATAATGAATTGAATACAACGCACAGAATGTGGATACAATCGGATAGTGCAGCAATTTATTATTCTTTTATTCTGAGATAATATTTGAATGCTACATTTCTAGGTAGATTGTCTTTTCAAATAAATGCTGGATTCATAATTATGAATTTCAAAAATGTTTAAGAACAAGGGAGATGAGGTTGAGAAGTTTTTATTTTAATATGACATTCACCTAGGGTCTTGAAGTGTGTCATCGTTACTTGTCAATTAAAATTATCATGCTTCTTCTAAGATACAGTCTGTCAAGTAAGAGCGTGATCGAATTTACCGACAGGTAATAAAAGATTTCGCTCTAATTCCTTCGCGAGCCGATAGAGGGAAGCTTTGTCCTTGATGCATTGTCAACAAAGATTCAGTTGTCGTTAATCTTATGGAAAAGAATCACGTTAAACGCCATGAGTGCTAAGTACGCGTCGCGCTACGAGGCTGTGTTCCTTTGCATCCACCCGAAAGGTCCCAAAATGTCGCAATCAGCGGCTGCTAAATATATGAGAAAGTCGAAGGCATTTGTACAGAAGTGGATACAGCGATATAAAGTGGCTAAAAATGTCGATAATTGATGTCGATGACGATGATGCTCGATAGGAAAAGTGAACAAAAAAGATGAAAAAAGAATAGTGAATCTGTTTTCGCGGAATCCTGCTTTAACACTGCGGCAAGGACAAGCAAAATTAATGGCAAAAGGTTTAGATATATCCTACGAAACTATCCGAACCCATCTTCGTACTTATCATCTGAAATGGCGCAACACAATCAAAAAGCCTCTGTTGACTGAAAAACATGTGACAAGGCGACTCGCTTGGGCGCATGAGAATATTGATAGAGATTTTGAAAATGTCATTTTTACTGATGAATGTTCTATATGGGCACGTTCTGTCCTCACGCGAGCCTGGTCAACTTCCACCAATAGGCTTGTTCAGCGGACCGTAAAACATGGAATAAAGGTGCATCTTTGGGGCTGCTTCTCAAAGCAGGGATTCGGCACTTTGCACCTCTTTACTGACAACCTAAATGCCGAGAAAATGATAAAAATCTACAAAAAGGCTTTACTGCCATCTGCCAAACGATGGTTCATCACAAAAAATGAAGATTGGATTCTGCAGGAGGACAACGATCCTAAACACCGCAGCAAGATCTGTACTCAGTGGAAGACTCAATCTGGCATCGTTATATTGGATTGGCCGTCGCAGTCGCCCGATGCAAACCCTATTGAAAATGTGTGGGCATATATTAAACGGAAGCTTCGTGGAAGACGCAAATACACTTTGAAGCAGTTGTTTTACGAAATTCGTCGGATCTAGAGATCCTTGCCACTAGAATACGCCGTCAAATTAGTAGAAAGCATGCCTCGGAGATGCCAGGCAATTATTGACGCCGGTGGTGACTGGACACATTATTGACCGAATTGCATCATTGTTTGTAATGTGTACAATGTATATATAAATATGAAAGTTTCATCAAATAAATTTTTTTATAAATTAACACGACCACGCTTTACTTGACAGACTGTATGAAAATAAAATGGCTTCATTTAAATTAACCACTAATTAAAAAATCGGTTTATCGATAATACATGGGAAGTCTTACGAGTTGCCTGGATGATTGCAGGGATAGATCGCTTTCCAGTTAAGTCCAGCAGAGGCCCTCTGAATGGAGAGTTTCAGGGTGTGGTAGTTTCGAGAAAGATGTACTGCATTCGCATAAATAAATATCTCAATTAGATTTCAAATTCCATTGATCATTCATTATACAAAAAAAAAAAAAAAAAAAAAAAAAAAAAAAAAAAAAAATTTGTGTGACATCATTTGCTTCACAGGTAGAGAGTCAAAACAGAAAAGCCTATTCACCTATCAGCTGCTAGAGCAAGCTGATCCAAAACTAATAATCATTGCTTGTAAGCCACGTACTCCCAGCATGAGTGAATCATCACCTATTTGATTAAAAATTAAAAATAAATTAGATTTGCAACACTGAATGCCATCTGTCTGAAATAGCGGAACATGAAATTTTGAATACGACGTTCCAAAATTATACCGCCATCCTTGTCTAATCTAATATATATGACAGAAATAAAAAGAAGTTACTAATGAAAATAAATAATAAAATGATAATAAAATTAAAGTTTAATTATTGTATAAACATAAGTTAACCCATTTCGTTCCAAATGTCCAAGTTTTTTTTTGTTTTCAGCGCTCTAACTTTTTACATAAACAGCTGAAAATTTAAAAGCACTATTTACAACAGTTTGAAGCTTTTTTTTATGAATGCTCCAGAATTAGGCTACGACTTCACTGAAAAAAGTTATAACAATTTATTGCAAAGAAGTACGAAATTTTCAATTTTTTTTCAGAGATGTGAAATTTTCAACGTGATAAAGTAACGCCGGATTATCAAAATTGATAAAAATCGTGTACTTTTTATCTGCTCTTTAAAATTCCGTTCGATTTTATTTGAAATTCCAAATGGCGGCGTCAAGATGGAGCCCTAAACACAGAATAAAATTTTAAAAATGCACAATTTTGCAAAAATTTTTTTTTTTATACAAAAAAACTGTACATGATCTCTGAAATAATTATAAATAATGACACTATTATATATTTGTTAAAATCAAATTAATTTTTTTCCAAAATTGAAAGTGGCAACGTCAAGATAGCGTTCAAAATCTAAAAACATTATATAAACACTTTCTTCGTCGACAACACTTTTTATTTCTAAATTTTTCCATGGAAAGTAAGCAGTCAACTCTACGTAATTTTTTTTGCTCATTCCAAATATGCAGTTTTTTTTTTTTTTTTTTTTGAAAATTTTGTTGTCAATTTATTATTAACAATTTAATTGTTTGTAACGCTATTCCTTTTCATGAATGATAATGAGAAAATGAAATTATTGCTTAAATGATTCTTTTTGAATTTAGAAACTTTTCTGTCTCTTGTAAATTTTAGCTGCCTTGTATATTTTCAAAGATATAAATAATAAACAATAGCATAGGCATGCATACCTATATGCATCATTGTTATGGTTTATTATTAATATCTTTAAAAATATGCAAGATAGCTAAATTTTACAAAAGAAACAAAAGTTTTTAAATTCAAAAAAACATTTTTACGTTAATTTCATTTTTGGATAATTATTAACAAAAACGCTATGGCATTATAAACAATTAATTTTCTATAATCATTAAAAAAAGTTAAGGCATTATAAACAATTAAATTGTTAATGACAAATTAGTAACAACTTTTTTCGAAAAATATGGTATATTTTTTAAATCAATATATTATTCCTTTATCAACATTACATATTTTTTTACATTTTTGTAATTCTTATAAGCGCAGGTATAACTTCTTTTGAAAAATAGTGTACATGTTTGTAATTAGTGGAAAATATTTTATAAAGTTGATTTCTTGAAACATTTATCTTCTAGTTTTAATTTAACTATTTATTACGCACACATATACAAAAAACTTATTTTTTATTTAATCAGTAAACTTATGGTGTCTTTTTATGATTATTCAAATATTTTTCTGAGATATTATTTTATGTAATAGTTACAAAAAATTATTACTATATTCGTATTAGGATCGTTATTAATTCAAAAATATTTTCCATTGAATTAAAAAATTTTCATCGCACTTATACAAATTTATATTATTATTTCATAAATGTCTCACATGTTTACGATAAGATCAGTATTATATTATTTTATATTATTTATATTATATTGTAATTATTATTTCACACACATACGCTTGCACAAGAGCACACAGATACACGTTACGAATGCCGAGCATGAGCTCGATAGCCCTAAGCATAATCCTTTCCAGGCGCACGCTTACGGATTCACACCAACAGAGCAGGGGCGGCTAAAGAGTAAGCCCTCACTACGCACGCGCAGCGAATAGAAGTATCGTGCCATTGCACGATTCTTCAGTCCGTTCAGAAGCAGTCGAGCTCGAAAGAGCATCTTCGCGCTCGTTGTGGCCACGGTCGATTTTTGGGTCGTTTCGAGGCATTCCTCGAAACGCCGTTGAATGACAAGAGCGCTCGGCAGGCGCTCGGCAGGCGCTCGGCAGGCGCTCTTGCCATTCAACATAACGTGTTATAGAAATACTTGAGGCAAATTCCCAGGCACTCTTGCGGATTATCAAGAGTGTTTCAAGCGTATGCCGCAGACTATCAGTCGGCGAAAAAACCACCAACTTTAGAAACAGCGTTGGCGCGGCCGCGCTTGCATGAACGTTAAGAGCTGATTTCGGCACTACGAGGGGCTCTTTGTGCGCCGAGATACACATACACGATCACACGCACAGCACACTCGGGTCAGCGCTTGAACATTCGGCTTACACGATTATTTGTGCCTATTATAAATTGAAAAGGCACCGATTCATATTCTTTTCGTTTATTTTGTTTAAATCAAGTGACCACTAAAGAAGCTAAAGAATTACAGATCAAGTTTTATCAAATCGTTAAGACGATTAAGTTAAGTTAGATACACGGATGTTTTTGTTGTTAAGTTTTAATGTATTTGTTAGATATAAAAAAACAAAGTTTGTAAATTGTTTGTTAAATATAGATTATATAAATAATAAAAAAAATATGTTATCATGTGTTTACTTTAACCCCGTATCCGTCCCCAGACTTCGACGATTCGCGATCTCCATGCGCACTTGGAAATAACGGATCGAAGAATACATTATTTGTTTAAAAAATTTATTTCACAACGAGGCTCGCCTTGTTACAATATTAATGTAACATAAATATTACTTTATAACTTTATTGTTACTGTTGATGATAGAATCTAAATTGATTCATAAATAATTTGTATCAAAATATAAGATTTCTAGTTACTTTGAATTATTCACAAGTCTAACAAAGGAACCACCCCAACCCGATTCAACCGATTTTAATAATTTTTGAATATGTTGTAATACTCAAAAAAATATTCGACACGTGTTTTTTTTTATCGGCTGACATCCACTTTAAAGGGTAAAATCGACCCCTGAAAACCACCTCGAAAAATCGTTTTTTTAATATATCTCTGCATCTAATGAATATTTTTCAATAAAATCAACGCCAAAATATTTCTTATTAGTAGGCGCTTCTACTGATATAACTGCAACACTAAGGGGTTGCAACCCCTTTTTCTATAGGGGTCCAAAGTTCTATTTTTTTTGCTATTTGTTGCGACTCAAAATCTGTTAAATAAGGTCGAGTGGGTTAAGAACTGCATTTATAATGAGAAAATAAGAAATTAAAATTAACGTAATACGGGGTTTTTTAAGAAAAAATTTTTTGGGGGTGTGTTACCCCTAAAAACCACCTCTACCAAATCACAAGCAGGCTAACCCAACTAACCCTGGCCACAGTAAGTCTATTAATTATTTGTTCTCTTACATGTACCATATGACAAGCGAAATATATTAGATAACCAAGCTACCCCTAACCTCTAACCCCTAACCTCAAAAACCCAAAAAACCACCCCTATTAAACCACAAGCAGGTAAATCCACGTAACCCTGGCCACAGCATGTTTATCTATTATTTTTTTAACTAAATATATCCTACATCACAAGTGAGCTATGTCCGCAGAAATCCGACCCTTGACCCCTAACCTGCCCAACCCCAAAAAACCTCCCCTACCAAACAACAAGCAGGCTAACCCAACTAATCTCTGCCAAAGCATGTTTATTAATTGATTTTTCTGTTATTAAATATATCTCATATCACAAGCGAACTATATTAGCTAACCAAGCTACTCCTAACCCCTAACCGTTCAAAATCCAGAAAACTACACCTATCAAACCACAAGCAAGCTAATCCATCTTAACCTGGCCCCAGCGTGTTTTTTGATAATATTTTTTTTAAATAAATATATCCTACATAATAAGCAATTTATGACAGCAAACCATTGTACCCTTAAACCAATGAATCCCTAAAGAACACCCTTACCAACCTACGAGCAGGCTACTGCCCTCAACCCTGACCACAGCGGCGTTTATCGCTCATTTCTTCTTGAAATAATTGTGAAATCGAAACCTGGGATGAAAAAAGTCACGTCTAAAAATAAATTTTTAATGTAATACGTTGTCTCATTATTTTCAAATGAACTTTATTAAAAGTTATTCTTATAAAAGACTATATTTTTGACTCATATGTAAATTAAAATGTATTATTTGACATAGTTTTCACAGTAATGATAATCTTCGAGGAAGTGCTTGAAACATAATGACTTTTCACACCAACCACATTGTATTATTGCAACATTCCTACATCCTTCTACTTCGCAGTTGACATTACAAGGATCTTCAAAATTAAAATCAACAGGATTATCAGTTTTATCTGGTTTTTGAGTAATATAGCCGCTTTTCTACCAGGAATATTTAAAAATATCCGTATATCTCGGTGAAGAAGACTGGTTATGTACCAGCGATTGTAATGCTATAGTGTTATTTCTTACATGTAAATTCAAGTTATAATCCATCAGCATTACTTGATCTGAAAATTGCCTCACGAAATTTTTCCAAACCCTAAAACCATATAAATCAAGAGGTTGGATCTTCCCTGTCGTTCCAGTGGGAATTTTTTTGATGTTAACAATTTTATTCGTTGGCATCGTTTCCTCTATAACTCTATCACAATGTTCACTTCAAAAATCAAGTGAAAGAATAGATTGAGGACTAACATTTGGATAAAATACTTTTTTTAATCAAATTTTGAAGTGCTCTAAAATGAATAAAATGTTGCTATAGAATACTTTTTTATATTATTGCATTATTATACATAAAAATAATCTCACCTGTAGTTAATTTTCCAGATTTTGATGCTTCCACATGCACATTATTTCGTTTTATCAAAGTTGATTGTACTATAGGACCAAATTCGCCAATTTTTTCACAATTAGAAGTTTTCCTGTAGCTGATATAGTTGGTTAAATTGTGTAACTGTGCGTTGTCGATGTAACTGACTGTACCAAACATTGCACTTGTTTGTCTCCTTCTACCGCTAATGTCCTTCCTGAATGCATTTCTAATTGGAAACCACTCTGATCTGAATTATAAATATTTGCTATTCCGATTCTTGGTATACACGATTTCACGTCAGCAACAAAAGCTTCAGCACTAGCTTGAAGCTCTGAAGCACCTTCTAATATTTTTTTATTAATAAATTTGTTTATTTTTCTAGACACAATTCTATAAGCTTTTTTAAACTTTAATACCCAATTTGCAGAAGCCTTGAATCTTACATCTTCTGAGCCGAGTTCTTTTTGTGCTTGTAACGCCCATTTACGTATATTCTTGTCATGCACTATCGAACCAGCTTCAATAGCCGCTTTGAAATTGTCTAATGTATACTGGCAGATTTGGGCAATTTTTTCTCGATAAGTACCACCTTTATTTATTGTTTTGGCCCAACGTTGAAGTTGGCTTATTGATGAAACTTTTTTAAATCTATTACTTACAGTTTCTAATTTTAAATTTTTCCCTTTTTCCGGTTCTCCAATATTCTACGGCATTATTTTTATATTTAAATAATACTTCTTCAACATCATTTGTACAATGATTCGTTGATGCAAATTCTGGATCAGGAAAGTGATGTTGTATTTCATCTTCGACTATTTAAGCATCACTATCTTTATATTCTTTATGGAAATCCAACGTTTTTTCAACAATCATGTCCACATCGTTGAACTCGTGTGCTGCATCTATTAATATTTGTTTCAACTTCTCTAATAATTCAATTTCTTTGAAATTAATCTCGCTGCTTAGTATTAGTAAGTTTTGAAAATATGCGAATAATAAATTCAATGCGTTCAAAGCATTAACCTTCATAATTAAATCTAAAATAAAAGCACTAAATAAATATTTTTTTCACAGTTGTAAAGTATTAAAAAAAAACCTAGTCTAATACATATTTTGTTTTACAAATTAAAACATGTGATTAAAATTATACGTGAAAAGTGACATAAATACTTACGTAGTGATCAAAAAATTTTCTTCTTATTTTTATTTATAATATTCTTGTGCTGAGAAAATTTCATATAAAAATACAAGTAAATGTGTTTATACATCCAGCACAAAAAATAGTTCACTTTAGTTAAACTGTTATTATTTATCAAATGCATTCTCTAATGATGTTTACACAAGAAATTATCTTCCTCGAAACATAGATTAGATAAAAATGCAGATAACGTATGCTTTGTAAACATTATAACTTTCTTAAAAGAGCAATGATGATAGTAGTAATTTAATCAAACTTTGTTATAAATTATTTTTTAAACAAAAAATAACAGAACAATACATTATATTATCATACTAAATTACAATAAATATAAAATTAATACATTGAAATTTTAATCTATAACACTCATTCCGTTTTTTTAATGGCAAAGAATTGAAGACTCTTCTTTCAATTTACAATAATAGCAAATAATAAATTATTTCGAATATATATACAGGGTGCGTACGGTACTTGAGGACATGCATAAATGTGACTATAACTTCGCGAATTTTTTTTTTTTTTTTTTCCTCTTCAGATAAGGCATGGCGGACTACAACATCACTCATGAAATTTAGAGACATGCTGTCATCGTCGCTATATGTGCGAACCATACAGATTTAAAGATCTTTAATTTTCTTAATTGCACCCGTTTATTCGTGCATAAGGTTCGCCGTGAATTGGAAGCATCAGGAGGCGATACAGAATCGGTTGCAAAACGCAAAAAGCACGAACAACGTTCTGACACTGTCCGATCTGCAGAATTTTTAGAGCAAGTGCAAGCGATCATAGACGAGGACCCTTCAAAATCAATGAGGGTCCTTGCGAGTAAGCTTCATGTTTCTGAGCGCCTTATTCGTAGAGTTGTCCACGAAGACCTTCGGTATAAGTCTTACGTGATGCGCAGAGGACAGTTTATGTCGGAACGAACACGGGAACAGAGAGTTCTTCGATCAAAACGTCTTTTAAACAAAATCAAACACCCTGAGGGCCCAAAATGTTATGGTTATTTTCCGACGAAAAAAATTTTGACCAAGATCAAAAGACCAATCGCAGAAATGACAGATGGCTATGTTCAAATCCTACGGAGGTTCCTGTTGTTATGCACACAAAATTTCCAGCCACTGTTATGGTTTTAGGTGTTGTCAGCAACGAAGCACATGTTATGCCACCATCCTTTTTTACTCAAGGACTTCGAGTGAACTCTGCTGCATACATCGAGGTTTTGGAGACGGTAGTGAAACCCTGAATAGACAATGTAAGCGGAGGCAGACCATACATTTTTCAACAAGACTCTGCTCCTTCACATAAAGCGATGGCGACACAAGATTGGATGGCCGAAAATTTTCATGACCACATAACACCGAACCTATGGCCACCTAGCTCCCTAGACCTTAATCCTTTGGATTATTACGTATGGGGCGTAGTTGAGCGTGAGACCAATAAGCGTCCTCATAACACCACTTCTTCGCTGAAGACTGCTATTAATGCCGTTATGGTCAATATAAACAAGGAGCATTTCATTCGGGCATGTAATCGTTTCCGGACCCGGATCAAAGAGGTTATTGCTGCTAATGGCGATTTTATTAAATAACTTTATAGCCATATATTGATTTAACGTTGTATACAAAATTCCTAAAATTTCATTAACTATTATTAAAAATACAAGCTAATTAATTTTACTCTCAAGTTGTCCTCGAATACCGTACGCATCCTGTATATACACAGTGTGTCCCATGGAAAACGGAACTTTTACAAAATAAAGACAAAAACTCAATATTCCGACAAATCTCATTTATTTTATTCAAAATAGTCTCCTTCCGCATCAAAACAACGTTTTGCACGATCAATTAACATATCGAATGAGTTTTTGAGACCATTTTTATCCATCGACTTTAGTATGTCGGTCGTCGCTCTTTGGATGGCCTCTACGTCGGCATAACGTTTTCCTTTCATAGGCGAGTGCAATTTGGAGAACAAGTAGAAGTCGCACGGAGCCAAATCCGGCGAGTACGGTGGATGGTTGATGGTTAAAACGGAATTTTTGATAAAAAAATCCGTGATCAAGTTCGATCGATGAGACGGGGCATTATCATGCAACAAACGCCAGCTCCCTTTTTCACGGTATTGTGGCCGCACACGACGAATATGGCTGAGCAAACGCTTTATAACACCAAGATAAAACACAGCAGTAATTGTTTAACCAGGTGGAACGAATTCACAATGAATAATACCCTCCGAATCGTAGAAACAAATCAACATTGTCTTCACTTTTGACTTTTCAAGACGACTTTTTTCGGATTGGGCTCGGTTGGGTGCTTCCATTCAGCACTTTGACGCTTGGTTTCGGAATCATATTGAAAACACCATGTCTCGTCACCAGTCACAATTGAATATTTCAAGTTTGGGTCCTTTTTTGACTCTTTGATCAAATCCTTACAATGTTGAATTCGGAGAAATTTTTCGTAGTCGGTCAATTTGTGTGGAACAAAGCGTACACACACCTTCTGTAGATTCAAATGATCGGTCAAAATGCGATGAATTGAATTTTTGGACATATTCAATTACATTTCTATGTATTGCAATGAAGATTTTGGCTCATTTTTTATAAATTCACGCACTTTTTCAATGTTACTTTGAGTAACCACGGTATTCGAAGGACCTGGATGTTCGTCGTCCTGAATGTCTTTAAGACCTTCCTGGAACCGCTTATACCACTCATACACTCTGGTACGGGATGGACAATTATCGCCATAATCTTGTTTCAGCAAATTATGCGTCTCAGTAAAGGATTTACCAAGTTTAAAACAGAACTTAATATTTGCTCTTTGTTCGAAGTTCATTTTTCGACCGATGCCACAAATACACTGTCACTTTGAGCGCGATATTTTGGTTTCCATTAAACCGAATGTCATACAATTTTGACAGGATGTCAGTTAAGAATGGACCTTTCCATTGCTAACATCCACCAATATTTGGCGCCAATATTAATCGATGTTTTCAAAGAGTTCCGTTTTCCATGGGACACACTGTGGATATATATATAAAATTCGAATGTTATTACAGAATTATTTTATGAAATGATCCCTCAATAATGTTGAAATTATTTTATAATTATTTTATGAATAAATTCTGAAGGAATCAAATAGCGAACATAACATTAATACAGAATTAATTCTGAAATAATACTATTATATCATGAATTAATTCAGAATTAATTCAGAATTAATTCATGCTGTGTTGGTATCCCTAACAATCTTGAAGCAGGCTCAATTTTTTAAATTTCACACAAATTTTTCGAAGTGGCACCATAACATATTATTTGCTATTATTGTGAATTGAAAGAAGAGCCTTCAATTTCGTGAGGCAATTTTCAGATCAAGTAATGCTTATGGATTATGACTTAAATTTACAGTCTGTCAAGTAAGAGCGTGGTCATGTTAATTTATAAAAAAATTTATTTGATGAAACTTTCATATTTATATATACATTGTACACATTACAAACAATGATGCAATTCGGTCAATAATGTGTCCAGTCACCACCGGCGTCGATAATTGCCTGGCATCTCTGAGGCATGCTTTCTACTAATTTGACGGCGTATTCTAGTGGCAAGGATCTCCAGATCCGACGAATTTCGTAAGACAACTGCTTCCAAGTGTACCTGCGTCTTCCACGAAGCTTCCGTTTAATATATGCCCACACATTTTCAATAGGGTTTGCATCGGGCGACTGCGACGGCCAATCCAATGTAACGATGCCAGATTGAGTCTTCCACTGAGTACAGAGCTTGCTGCGGTGTTTAGGATCGTTGTCCTCCTGCAGAATCCAATCTTCATTTTTTGTGATGAACCATCGTTTGGCAGATGGCAGTAAAGCCTTTTTGTAGATTTTTATCATTTTCTCGGCATTTAGGTTGTCAGTAAAGAGGTGCAAAGTGCCGAATCCCTGCTTTAAAAAGCAGCCCCAAAGATGCACCTTTATTCCATGTTTTACGGTCCACTGAACAAGCCTATTGGTGGAAGTTGACCAGGCTCGCGTGAGGACAGAACGTGCCCATATAGAACTTTCATCAGTAAAAATGACATTTTCAAAATCTCTATCAATATTCTCATGCGCCCAAGCGAGTCGCCTTGTCACATGTTTTTCGGTCAACAGAGGCTTCTTGATTGTGTTGCGCCATTTCAGACGATAAGTACAAAGATGGGTTCGGATAGTTTCGTAGGATATATCTAAACCTTTTGCCATTAATTTTGCTTGTCCTTGCCGCAGTGTTAAAGCAGGATTCCGCGAAAACAGATTCACTATTCTTTTTTCATCTTTTTTGTTCACTTTTCCTATCGAGCCACGTTTTGGTAAATCATCGACATTTTTAGCCACTTTATATCGCTGTATCCACTTCTGTACAAATGCCTTCGACTTTCTCATATATTTAGCAGCCGCTGATTGCGACATTTTGGGACCTTTCGGGTGGATGCAAAGGAACACAGCCTCGTAGCGCGACGCGTACTTAGCACTCATGGCGTTTAACGTGATTCTCTTCCATAAGATTAACGACAACTGAATCTTTGTTGACAATGCATCAAGGACAAAGCTATCCTCTATCGGCTCGCGAAGGAATTAGAGCGAAATCTTTTATTACCTGTCGGTGAAGTCGACCACGCTCTTACTTGACAGACTGTACATGTAAAAAATAACATTATAACACTACAATCGCTGGTACATAACCAGTTTTCTTTACCGAGATATACGGATATTTTTAAATATTCCTGGTATAAAAGCGGCTATATTACTCAAAAACCAGATAAAACTGATAATCCTGTTGATTTTAATTTTGAAGATCCTTGTAATGTCAACTGGGAAGTAGAAGGATGTAAAAATGTTGCAATAATACGATGTGGTTGGTGTAGAAAGTCATTATGTTTCAAGCACTTCTTTGAAGATTATTATTACTGTGAAAACTATGTCAAATAATACATTTTAATTTACATATGAGTCAAAAATATAGTCTTTTATAAGAATAACTTTTAATAAAGTTCATTTGAAAATAATGAGACAACGTATTACATTAGATACTTATTTTTAGACGTGACTTTTTTCATCCCAGGTTTCGATTTCACAATTATATCAAGAAGAAATAAGCGATAAACGCCGCTGTGGTCAGGGTTGAGGGCAGTAGCCTGCTCGTGGGTTGGTAAGGGTGTTCTTTAGGGATTCATTGGGTTAAGGGTACAATGGTTTGCTGTCATAAATTGCTTATTATGAAGGATATATTTATTTGAAAAAAAAAGTTATCAAAAAACACGCTGGGGCCAGGTTAAGATGGATTAGCTTGCTTGTGGTTTGATAGGGGTAGTTTTCTTGATTTTGAACGGTTAGGGGTTAGGAGTAGCTTGGTTAGCTAATATAGTTCGCTTGTGATATGAGATATATTTAATAACACAAAAATCAATTAATAAACATGCTTTGGCAGAGATTAGTTGGGTTAGCCTACTTGTGGTTTGGTAGGGGAGGTTTTTTGGGGTTGGGCAGGTTAGGGGTCAAGGGTCGGATTTCTGCGGACATAGCTCACTTGTGATGTAGGATATATTTTGTTAAAAAAATAGTAGATAAACATGCTGTGGCCAGGGTTACGTGGGTTTACCTGCTTGTGTTTTGATAGGAGTGGTTTTTTGGGTTTTTGAGGTTAGGGGTTAGAGGTTAGGGGTAGCTTGGTTATCTAATATATTTCGCTTATAATATGGTACATATAAGAGAACAAATAATTAATAGACTTACTGTGGCCAGGGTTAGTTGGGTTAGCTTGCTTGTGATTTGGTAGAGGTGGTTTTTAGGGGTAACACACCCCTAAACAGTTTTTTCTTAAAAAACCCTGTAATACGTCGATTTTAATTTCTTATTTTCTCATTATAAATGCAGTTTTCAACCCACTCGACCTTATTTAACAGATTTTAAATCGCAACAAATAGCAAAAAAAAAATAGAACTTTGACCCCTATAGAAAAAGGGGTTACAATCCCTTGGTGTTAAAGTTATATCAGTAGAAGCGCCTACTAATAAGAAATATTTTGGCGTTGATTTTATTGAAAAATATTCATTAGATGCAGAGATATTTAAAAAAAACGATTTTTCGAGGTGGTTTTCAGGGGTAGATTTCACCCTTTAGAAGTGGATGTCAGTTGATAAAAAGAAAACTCGTGTCGAATATTTTGAGTATTACAACATATCCAAAAATTATTAAAATCGGTGGGGTCGGGTTGGGGTGGTTTCCTTGTAAGACACTGGAAAAGTAATACATTTTTCGGAGACCCTGTTTTTTATGCTGCTCTAGTCTTCTTTCACTTGAGTCGCAGAATCTTTATATAAAAAAAAAGGCCATGTACCCAAAATACAGATAACCGCCTCACCGCTTTCTTCTAACGGTCAACAACATTCTCAAATGTGCATTTTATTTTTTTTTCTCTCTCTTAAAATTACACAGTATGTCGGAAAAGTTCCCAAACTTTTGAAATAAAAAATCGAAAATTACATCTAAAGAAATTTATTCCAGTTAACTTTCAACATCGTCCCCTTCCCTAGATATACACTCATTTGAGCGCTTCATGAGTGATTCGATAGCTCTCTGGTACTCCTCTGAAGTTATGGCTGTGAGACGCTCGGTGCAAGCCGCTTGAATGCTCAGTACATCTTCAAAAAATCGTCCGTTCAAAGCCATTTTTAGCTTGGGAAGTAGGATCAAGTCGGCTGGAGCCAGATCTGGCGTGTATGGGGCGTGATTGATGCGTGGGATCTGATTTTCGGCGAGATAACGCTTCACAATGTTCGAAGAATGAGCAGGCGCATGTTCATCCAGCCAACTCCACGATCCCGGTTCCTTGTATTCGGGCCTGATGCGATAAATCCGGCGCTTCAGACGTTTTAACACCTTTACGTAATACGCAGCATTCACGGTGGTGTTTGGGGGCACAAATTCTCTGTGTATCAGGCCTTTGGAATCGAAGTAAGTGACGAGCATCGTCTTTACCCGTGATTTTCGTTGGCGCACTTTTTGAGGCCTCGCAAGGCCCGGACTGAGCCAAGCGGATGACTGGCGCTTCGTGGAAGGATCGTATTGAAAGCACCAAGTCTCGTCTCCAGTCACAATTGAGGTTAGAAAGCCCGGAGTGGTGTCGCAAGTCTCGATAAAATCTTGACAACATTGGATGCGAGTTTCTTTCTGCTCTGGTGTGAGAAAGTGCGGAACAAATCGAGAGCAGACCTTCCTGCGGTTCATTTTTTCTTTCAAAATCAACGCGAGGCTATCCTTGCTCAGGTTCAGTTCGTCTGCCAACATTCTGAAAGACATGTGGCAATCCTGCTTCAGTAGCGCGCGCACGCGAGCCTCGTTTTCGTCGGTAACAGCTGTTGACGGCCGGCCGCTTCTCTCGTCATCTTCTAACGACTTTCTACCCTTCTTGAACCGACTGAACCACGTGTAAACAGTTGTACGCGACACTACACCTTCACCGTAAGCCGAACCGATCATTTTTTTCGTTTCCGCGGAAGTTTTTTTAAGTTCATAGCAGAATTTAATTGCGCCACGATGTTTAAATTTCTCATCCATCGTAGAGCTTGCACCGGGGTACTAAACACACGTTCACTCAAGCACGTCTATCTCGGCAACTAATGAACGGATACTGGTGAAAAAATTCTCAGACACTCCAGAGGGATGTAGCAACATAGTACCGGTGTCGTCCAAGAGGTGGCGCCACTCGTACAAGCGCTACAAAATAAGTTCGGGAACTTTTTCGACATACTGTGTATTTTAAAATCTACAGCGTTTATAATTTTTTTTACTATTAATAATTTAATTTACACAATTATATGAAAATGTTCACAATTAAAAATCATAACCAAAAATATGCAACACGAAAAACACATATGGAAAAATATATTATTTTAAAAAAGTAATTTATAACGATTTACTTTCCTTTTTACGATAGTTTTAAGTTATTAATTATACCAGAGAAATAAATAAATTAAATTAAAAACAATCAACAATTAGATTACAAACTACAAACAAACAGAAATATCAAAACGAATAAAATAAAATAAATAAAAATTTATGCGATTATATTTTCCTAGTTTTTAATAAATATATATTTACGTTATTTATTGTGAACAAGTAACTATGTACATAATTATATAATTCGCCATCTTCTATTTTAAAAATACGAATTACTATTGTAGAAAATAAAATGAATATTTTAAAAAAAATTAGAAAAGAGATATAATAAATGCAATAAGATTTCAATTATTATAAAAATACACGATTATGATTTAAATCTGGTTTTACCTCATTATCTTTAAGATTATTAAATTAAATGTTACTGATTTAAAATAAAAAGAACACTTGCATAATCGAAAGTTGTTAATATTATTTTATTTTGAAGCTGCAAGTTCCAATTCTTAGCTTATAGAAATAAAAATTTAAAACATAATTATTAATTATTGTGAAAATACACAGCTGTATTTTAACTACAAATTTTATAGTTTTATAACTTTTTATAAAACAACAATACGTATAAAAATTTTGTGCTACGTTTGTTTACTTAAAACCTTTTTATTTTATAATCCACTACCTCAGACTTATATTTAACCAAATAAATCTTGTAATTGTTAAATGAATAAATGATGATTGTATAATTGATAATTATTTTTGAAATTCAAATAAAAAATTCAATTGTGTAGGATAACTACAGATCAAGTATTTTAACAATAAAAAAGGGATTGATTATTCATTTCGAAAATTTATACTTTAACTCAATTGATTAAAGTACAAACGGTACACATAATAAGATTGAAATATGGATTTACCACAATGATATACAATATTTAAGTTTTAGATTTATATTATAATTTTTTTGTTCTAAATGGTAGAAAAACAATAATAGATGGTTCTTTAATTTAAAATATAACGTGTAAAATTTAAAAATTATCGCATTATTATATCTATTAAAATTCTATCATTATATTATCGTACACAATAATTTATAAGTCTTGTTAATATTACAAATAATTTTAAATTTATTGCTAATAGTCTTAGTATTGTAGTTAAAATTTCATTCGTTTCTTGTATTATATCAAAATTTTGCGCTTAAACTATGTAAAATAGCATCAAAAAATTGTTAAAATTGTTATAAGTAAATTGTAAGAATTTGGAAGAAAACAAGCTTCCTCTCTCTTTTGCAGTCTCGCGACCACAACGGAGGAGGATCTCCGAAAAGGCCCACGCTCTAGGGCCGGGCCCGAATTTTCCGGAAAAGCTATTGGTGCGGAGCAACTCTCCCCCAATATGCATAAATACCGCCGACGCGCGAAGTACGAGGCAGTCAACCTCCATCAGCTGAGAAGTATCGACATTGCCATTCGCAAGGACTGACGACAAGAAGTTAGAGACTTGGAGTACGTTGCTGGATCAAAACGAGCCGACTGTGCCCCAGACCGAAGGACATCATAAGACCCCATCAGGCCGAGCCCGATCCGGATCACCACGAGCCGACCACGCCCCAGCAAAGCACCAAGCTAACTCGCCAACTCATCGAGAGAAGGAACGAGAGAGAGAGAGAGAGAGAGAGAAAGAAGCGACATTTCTTTACAAATAAAAAGTAAGACAAATATTAAATTCTTTATTTTCATTAGTAAACTCGACTTACATTTCTTCTTATTTCCTCTGAAAAGTCGCTGAACTAAACATGAAGTGTCCTTCGACTTTTTACCCTCATTATATATTGTTAGGTCCTATACCGAGAGTAGACAAGCCTGTAGTGGCTTGCCGCATTCTCAATCCCGAATTGCACATCTATCCTTAATAAAAATTAATTTATTTCCGCTAGGTGATTCTTTCGGCCATCCCAAGCCCATGAGCTTTAGTACTCAGGCTTAAAATAGGCCAAAAGCTGCGGAGAATTAAAAAAACTCCAACATTATATATATATATATATATATATATATATATATGCCCTAATAGTACGTATATCCGCTCTTGGAAATTACAAAAATATAATACATTTACTTTGAGCGCTATTTTGCGAAATCGTAAAACAACTCTTGAATGGTTGCACGATATAGGCCTGATTCCGCGCAATAGATATTGCAAAACGCAGAAAAAAAACATGATTCGTACTTTTAACTTCAATTATGACTGCGTGACGACTACTGAATTTACAGTGAAAAGTTTACATTCAGTATGAAGTTTCACATCCAGTGTCTACTTTCTATCTGGACGCTCGGACGCTCATATTTGCAATTAAAGTGTCAACTTTTGCTTGAAAAATTTTTCATGAAGTTCAATTTTTTACCTTTAATTCACATTTGAATTGGTCAAACCGGAAGTTACTTATAATGCATATTTTTAAATTCGTAAAAAAGTTTTGTATTTCTTCACGCAGAAACTGAATCCACCATAAAAATATGCATTTTTCATTTGAAAAAACCAACTGCCGGTCAGTTTGGCCCACTTCCGGTCCATACCGGAAGTTGATCTTACCGCAAATCGATAGAGCATACCCCATTTACCTATAAAGACATTATTAGCTCTTGGGTTATAATTCAACGTCGCTTTTTTCGCACTCGTTAATTTCGGCATGAAAACAAAGATGTTCGTCAATAATTATTACGACTTTAATATGTCTTTCACCTTAAGGTCAAAGTCAAGATCATAAGCCGTCGTAAAATGTTCCACTTTTTCTATCTCCACGTTTAAAGGTAGGGTTTTCCCATTAGATCAACTAACTTGTTGGCCTTTGAATGAACTTGAAGATCATGGTCAAGGTCACAGTCGTATTCGAACGTAAAATTTTCCGCTCTTTCTATTTCCGGGGTCTAAAGTAGGGGTTTCCATTTAAAAAAACTAACTTGACTCTCAAATGATCTTGAAGGTCATTGTCAAGGTCACAGTAAAGGTCACCATTGGATGTCCCCTTTGAAACCCTACAACTTTTATTTGAAATATTTTTTCGAAAGAACATATTTTTAGAGTTATTTGCGTGGGGCGATTAAAATGGGACACCCTGTATATAGCGTGTTCAAAAAGTCCTAGTACAGCTGAATAACTTAAAAAATAATAGTTCTGGAGATAAACTTTCCCTACAAATTTTTCATGAAATTTCCTTGGGTATCTGGCGATGACCTTGGCTTCGACCTTAAATCAGACCTTCAAGGTTATTTGAAGGTCAAAATGAATTTTTTACACGGGAACCCCTGTTTTTGACACCGGGCATGAATAGAGTGGAAAATTTTACGTTCGAATATGTCCTTGATCATTTTAAAAATTTGACCTATTTGTACCATATTTCCTTGCCTTAACTGGCTGGGTATGATATCTTCTTGCCTTAACTGCTAGGGTACATATCTCCACCTTCCCTCAAAGTCAAGGACAAGGTTAAACCCATGGTCATCATCAGGTTACTAATAAAAATTAATTCGTTATTGTTTCGCATTACCGCCTTTGGAATAGCTCCATCATTTCCGAATTTGACCCTCACTATGTCCATTTGAGGTTAAATATATATACAAGTATATGTACACACATATTCTTGGAATTTACGTGATGGCAGGAACATTTTGATAATCATGCATTTTTTTCTTTTACACAGTTTTATTTCATATTTTATTTAGTTTATTCGATTAATTTTAAAAATTAATTGAGTTTAACAATCAATATAAATTAAACTTTGATTATCAGATATGTAAATAAAATTACATTAATTTTAACCTTCTCGCTTCAAGCGCCACTTATAAGCGGCGCTCGTACCCACAGGTCATATTTATATCAGGCCGCTTATAAGCAGCGTGCATAGCAGACTGATTGACAACCCCATGAGGTTAACAGAGCGGCATTTTCCATCTTTTTATGAACCAAGAAATAAAAATCTAAAATGCAGATGCGTCGTCTGCAGTAAAAATGATAAAAGATCCGACTCACGATACGAGTGTTACGAGTGTGATGTTGGCTTATGTATAGATCCGTGCTTCAAAATTTATTATACGTACTTATATTACTAATTACTTCACATTAATATATTAAAATGTTTGCGGATCATAATTAATTCATAATTAAAATATTACCTGTAACTTTGTAAATTATAAGTGTTTTCATATAAAAGATGTAAATTATATTCATTACATTGTAGCAAAGATTGTTTTATTCAGCAAAATTGTTATTTAAGACTCAGGAAAACGTACAGTCTGTCAAGTAAGAGCGTGGTCGACTTCACCAACAGGTAATGAAAGATTTTGCTCTAATTCCTTCGCGAGCCGATAGAGGATAGCTTTGTCCTTGATGCATTGTCAACAAAGATTCAGTTGTCGTTGATCTTTTGAAAGAGAATCACGATAAACGCCATGAGTGCTAAGTACGCGTCGCGCTACGAGGCTGTGTTCCTTTGCATCCACCCGAAAGGTCCTAAAATGTCGCAATCAGCGGCTGCTAAATATATGAGAAAGTCAAAGGCATTTGTACAGAAGTGGATACAGCGATATAAAGTGGCTAAAAATGTCAATGATTTACCAGAACGTGGCTCGATAGGAAAAGTGAACAAAAAAGATGAAAAAAGAATAGTGAATCTGTTTTCGCGGAATCCTGCTTTAACACTGCGGCAAGGACAAGCAAAATTAATGGCAAAAGGTTTAGATATATCCTACAAAACTATCCGAACCCATCTTCGTACTCATCATCTGAAATGGCGCAACACAATGAAGAAGCCTCTGTTGACTGAAAAACATGTGACAAAGCGACTCGCTTGGGCGCATGAGAATATTGATAGAGATTTTGAAAATGTCATTTTTACTTATGAATGTTCTATATGGGCACGTTCTGTCCTCACGCAAGCCTGGTCAACTTCCACCAATAGGCTTGTTCAGCGGACCGTAAACCATGGAATAAAGATGCATCTTTGGGGCTGCTTCTCAAAGCAGGGATTCGGCACTTTGCACCTCTTTACTGACAACCTAAATGCCGAGAAAATGATAAAAATCTACAAAAAGGCTTTACTGCCATCTGCCAAACAATGGTTCATCACAAAAAATGAAGATTGGATTCTGCAGGAGGACAACGATCCTAAACACCGCAGCAAGCTCTGTACTCAGTAGAAGACTCAATCTGGCATCGTTACATTGGATTGGCCGTCACAGTCGCCCGATGCAAACCCTATTGACAATGTGTGGGCATATATTAAACGGAAGCTTTGTGGGAGACGCACATACACTTTGAAGCAGTTGTCTTACGAAATTCGTCGGATCTGGAGATCCTTGCCACTAGAATACGCCGTCAAATTAGTAGAAAGCATGCCTCGGAGATGCCAGGCAATTATCGACGCCGGTGGTGACTGGACACATTATTGACCGAATTGCATCATTGTTTGTAATGTGTACAATGTATATATAAATATGAAAGTTTCATCAAATAAATTTTTTTATAAATTAACACGACCACGCTCTTACTTGACAGACTGTATATACAGCAACAACGTATACTGCACGTATTCACGGCGCACGCTTTCGTTCAGTGACAGTACTTCGGCGGACTGGACAGCTGAAGCGAAAGGGTTAATATAATTTGTAAACAGTTACAAAGATAAAAAAACATTTTATTTTAAACATTTAAGATTTTCAACTTCTAATTGTTATTGAATCAATAATAAAATTAAATAATATTTAAATATTTTGGAAATTAGTATAACATCAAATTCTATAAATAATTATTTGTCGTATTGAATTGAAGTTTTAAATATAATTTGCATATGTAAAAAACTTGTTAAATTAGCAAATAATAATATTACCATTATTTAATTAAAGTTTTAAATACAAGTTTGGTGCGTGCTTTATAATTTTTAAATTTTACAATTATTTATTGCAAATGAAAAAAAAAAATTTTAAAAAAGGTGCATATAAAAAACACATTAATTTATTATTATTTCTGCACAATAACGTTAAATTCATGTATCATCAATAAAATATTATTTAATAAAAACGCTACATCTAATCGACTATTCTAAGTAAATTAATAAACAAAATTAGACTTTTTTTAAATAAAAAGTATTACATATCTAGTGACATTAAAACAAGTTTTTAGATAAGCTAAACACTTTTAAAAAATTTACTTCAAAACGGCAGTTTCTTTTCAAAAACTTGAATTTTAGTTCGAAAATTTGCAAATCATATTGAATACTTTATTTTGCAATAGTATACTTGCACATTCTTTTGGTATTCGGGTTTAGAAGCAAATTCAAAAGAGGGGATAATTGATTACCACAGTTATTTACAAAAGTTAGCGAAATGTGTTCTAACGAAAAAAAAATTTTGATAAAAATAATATGTCTAGGCAGCATAAGGATACAAAATAAAAATTTTAAATTTTTTAATCCTAGTGTAACGTCGGTGCATGACCTCTGTTTTCTTTTTGTTTTGTCAGTCGAAAAGTTCTTTACTGTCTTTCCTGACACAATAATCCCCTCTACAACCTATGCGACGCACTCCCCACTAACGTAACCCATTGGGAAACTCAACCAAAACGAAACCGAGAGTTGAATAGCCGCTCACGTTAAACTCAGTTTTACTACGATGCAATTTTTACAGACAATCGCACACATGTCATAATAAAATAAAATTCTTCCTTCTAAGTGAGGAAATAACTAAATCGCTAAGTCAGTGAATACAAATTTCATTGACATTCGACATACAAATTCTTGCAAGGTAGTCTTTCTCATAGCGTAATTTAGAACATCGCGCAATTATCTGGAATGTCATGAATTCTTGTAATACACTCCAAATAATATTTTTTTATAATTAATTAAATAAAAATAAGTAATTAATTAAACGAATAAATAATTAATTTACATTAACTGCAATAGGCCAACTATTATTAATTTCTCTTGTTTAATTTTTAATTTCAGCGACAATTTAACGATCCTAATTATTACTATGTATTTCACTATTTGATAGAACAAAATAATAGTCCGCGACTAGCTACAATATTTTATTTTATAAACAAAACTGTACAAAAAGAAATTGCATTAATAATTACATTTTGTAATCAAAATGATTATTAATAGTAGAAATTTCAATATAAATTTACAATCACACTAGCAAAATTTACTTAATTACTTTTTGAAAATAAGCACAATCAAACAAGTACTCCTCCAACAGTTCTTAACGAATAATTAGAAATTAAATTAAAAATAATTATTTAAGCTATTATCTTATTAATCTAAGGATATCACTCGTATCCATAACAGCAGTCTTTTTTTTATTTAAACAATCATTCTTATTTTAAAATCACTATATAAATAAATCCCTTAAAATGCGACAAAAAAAAACTTCATTCTTTTTATAAAATGCGTTAAATTTTAAATGGAACACGACTTTCATCTTGATCCCTGAAAATTCTTACGACTTTATTTCCTTTGCCGTTCCGAGCCCATAAGTTTCGATATTTAGGCTCGAAAAAAGGGCAAAAGCAGTTCGCGTTTATTTGAAACGTGGTTGAAATGTCAACCCGACGTTACACTAGTAAAGGGTAAGTTCCGGACCGACTTGATCAACGACAATTTTTTTAAAAGCTTCTTATGTACCAAGAAATAATATACGCTGCTTAGTTTTTTGCGAACGGTATTCCGGTAGACCTCAGATATTTTTTTCAAAGTTTTGTCTTTTCAACCCCCTGGAGGGTAAGTTCCGGATCGCTTTGGACGACGCCAATTATTTTGTAGGCTTCTTATGTACTAAGAAATCATATTTACATTTTACTTTTTTGCGAACGGTATTAGGGAAGATCTCAGATTTTTTTTACCAAAATTTCCGCCTTTCATCCCACTGGAAGGTAAGTTCCGGATCGCTTTGGTCGATGCTAATTTTTTAATAGGATTGATATATACCGAGAAACCATATACACTGCTTAGTTCTTTGCGATGGATATTAGCGAGGATGACAGATTATTTTTTCCAAAATTTTGACTTTTCATCCCCCGGAGAGAAAGTTTCAGACCGCATTTGTCAATAGTAATTCTTTGCCGACTTCTCATGTATCAAGACACCATATACACATTTTAGTTTTTTGCGAACGGTATTAGGATGGATCGTAGATTTTTTTTCCAACATTTCCACCTTGCATCCCCCTGGAAGGTAAGTTCCGGACCGCTTTTGTCGACGCCAATTTTTTTTGTTGGCTTCTTATGTACGAAGAAATCATATACACATTCTAGTCTTCTGCAAACGGTATTAGGGAAGATCTGATTTCTTCTTCCAAAATTTCCACCTTTAATCCTGCTGGAGAGGAAGTTCTGGACCGCTTTTGTCGACGCCAATTCTTTTGAAGACTTATGTACTAAGAAATCATACAATTTGTATTTTTTGTATCAAGAAATTATATAAACTGCTTAGTTTTGAGCAAAAAATTATCAGCGAAGATATCAGATTTTTTTTCACAAAAATTTAATCTTCCATCCCCATGGAGGGTAAGTTCCGGACCGCTTTGGTCGACGCTAATATTTTAATAGGCTTCATATGTACCAAACAATTAGATATGCATTTTAGTTTTTTGCGTACGGTATTAGGGAAGATTTTAGATCTTTCTTTCCGAAATTTTCATCTTTCATCATTCCGGAGGATAAGTTTTGGACCGCTTTGGTCAACGCCCATTCTTTTGTAAACTTCTTATGTACCAAGAAATTATATAAACTGCTCAGTTTTGTGCGAACGATATTAGCGAAGATGTCAGATTTTTATTTCAAAAACTTTCATCTTCCATTCCCCAGGAGGGTAAGTAATAGATTTATAAAGTTACAGAAACTTATTATAGAAGAAAGAAAATGAACTTAGTGATAAAGCTCCATGAAGGACACACATAGTCAAGCATGACACAAATAGCGGTATGAATTATATATCGTTGATGGATTAAAATAAAGTATCAATTCTTTCAACTGCAGCAGGAGCAAATCTATTGACTAATGGTAATGCTTCTCAAAAGAACAAAAAACTAAGATTAATATTCCAATGCCAAATGCATTTTCTGCATATAATAAATATATGGATGGTGTAGATTTGTATGACTAGCATTGCAGTAAAGCCCTTCTATTCATGCGAAGTAAGAAATGAACTTTCTCGATTTTCTTGAGACTTATACAATCATCTCTATTCAATGCTCTTATCATATCTAATTCTGTAAATGAAAATAAAAAAAAACCAAGTATGAAGCACTTTGCTATGAGTGTTGCCAAAAATTATTTATTACAACCATCGTTTGAAGACTTAAAGAAATACGATTTTCAACAGACAACATTAAAAAAGTATTGCTCTAGTAATAAATGTAAAAAACGTTCTTCATTATTTTACACACGAAGTTGCAAGTATTTTTGTAGACCTTGTTCAAATAATTTTCATAAAGTTTCAAAATTCTAATAAAAAAAAAAAAAAATGTTTGCACACTTCCAAATTCCCTTAGAAATTTTTCGAAAAAATGCTCAGATATTTGGCTTTTTTCTACTGCTTTGTCGATTGATAAATGTATGATCAAATTTTTTGGAAGAACTGTATTAAAGCAGTTTATAAGAGGTAAATCTGTACGTTATGGCTTGAAACTATGGGCTATTTGCAATAAAGAAGGCGGAATTTTTGATTTTGATATTTATTGTGGCGAAGGATCAAACCCTTCTCCTTCAAAAAAGTTAGGCAATTTGAGTAAGTGCGCTTTAGATAGTCGTATAGTTTTGCAAATGCTCCAGAAGTTTCTCACATCTATGACACCTAAGAATGATTTTCGTTATCATATTTATTTTGATAATCATTTCTGTAGTCCAGATCTTATGATTTTTTTGCAAAAAATTGGTCTTCGAGCTACGAATACTGTAAATAGCGTAAATAGAGTGAATAGAGTAAATAGTGTCACTAATGATATTGATGTAATATTTAAAAAAGGAACATATTCTTTAAAACATGATAAAAATAGTGGAATTAACGTGATAAAGTTGAAGTACCTTGCCCAAATGTTTTCAAACAGTACAACAATTTTATCGGTGGAATAGATCAGCACCATTTTTACTATAGCAATATGTTGCCTTACATTAGGTCTAGAAAGTGGACTTGGGTGATTCTTATTAGAATTATCCAAGCATTCATCACAAATGCTGCTATCCTTAAGAATTTAGCATCTTATAAAAAAGTTCTTACAGTGAAAGATATTGCATTAGAGAAAGCTTCAAAGAACCTCATGAAAATCAAAGCTAATAATCTGCAAACTCACATATATTGAACAGTTGAAGCTAAAGAAAGTTGTTCGAACGTTTTAAAATGGTGTTAAGGAACCCAAAAATTCTGTGTCAATTGTCAAAAACATCTAAGTTTAAATTGTTTTAAGAATTCTTATAAGTAACTTCATTATTTATGAGTAAATACTAAAAGAAAAAAAATACAAAAAAAAACTGTAGTTGAATTCCCTGTGGTAAGCAAGCATCTTCAGCTAAAGGACATCAAATAACATGACTCGTAACACCCTTTTTTTTAATTATTCATGATAACTTATCTTAGTTCCATCCGCCATCTTGTATCTGACATTTGAAATTTATTAAAACTGATGGAAAATTCGTGATCACTGGCTATGCAAACACTCAAGTAGTTATTTTGAAATGATTTCATCGAAGCACATTACCAGCCAAAGTAAAAAATTCTTTTTTAAAACTTGACGAATCTTTTCTGTGAAAACTATAGATTTTTCAAAAAATTTTTAAGAACAAAAAAGTTTTATATTTAGTAGAAGAACGTTCTCAATTTTTTTCAAAATTTAATAGTTTTTTAAAATTTTGATCTCTTGAATTTCTAAAAAATCAAAAATTGTTTTAATCAATTGTAAAAGAATTTGATAATTTTTGTAGATTAATTTAAAGACTTCTTTGTTTTTAGGAATATTTTGTTAAAGTCTATAGTTTTCAAGGAAAAAGTTCATCAAGTTTAAAAAAAAATTTTTCGTTTCAGCCGCCATTGAGCTTTACCAAAAATTTTTAGGCTAACGGAGCCATTCTTATTTTTAATATAGATGTCGTAGACGTCATCCAAACTGGTTTTAGTCATATGAAAAAATGTATTAAACACGAAAAATTGTTGAAACAAAAGAAATTTCGAAATATCATGTTTTTTCTCTGTTTTTTCATCTATACCGTGATTAATCTGACTTTTTCTGCTTATAACTATGACCATTCAAAAGAGCATCTTCGAAAATATATGATACAGAGGTTTTCAAATTTTTTTGTTTGAATTCATTGTACGGTATCAATTCAAACTCAACCAACGAGATTCTGTACCGAGGATGTTAAAAGATTAAATAAGTTTACGGGAAGAGGTAAATAAGTTATATAAAATATAGAGAGATAGTAAAAATTTGATTTAATATATTTAATTTATTTGTCAATAATACGTATTAGTCTTTCATATAGTATTAGGTGTGCAACTAAATTCCTGCTGTTTTTTTTGATGAAAATAAAACTTTATTGTAAGAGATGGTTACAAATGAATCATTTAAAGCATTGCCCATCGCTAAGTATACGAGGTCTGGATATTAAATAACGTGACTGCGCGCCTAGAGGGCCTGTAGAGGGGTGGGGAAAAAAACGAGTAGTGCGTTGGGTATCTAGATATCTTGTCTATGCACGTACCAAAACACGTTCTCGTCACTATTATTGTATTTGTGCAGTAGCGGTTTGAAACGAACGTGTTTTTTTCTCGTGCCGAAAACCATGTGTGACGAAAAACAGGAGCCACGTATCAATCTCAAATTTCTCGTTAAATTGAAAAAAACTCCGACTGAGTGCTGTAAATTGTTGCAAGAGGCTTATGGGGACAATTCTCTACCTCGTGCGCGTGTTTTTGAGTGGTGTAAGCGCTTCAGTGAGGGCCGAGTGAGCACTGAAGATGACCAACGCCCAGGTCGCCCTGTCACTGTTTCAACTCCGGAAACAGTGACCAAAATCAACCAAATTGTGCGTGCAGATCGTCGAATGAGCATCCGGATGATTGCCGAGGCTGTAAACGCCGATAAAGGAACGGTTAGACAAATTTTACACGAGGAATTACACATGACAAGTCTGTGCGAAGTTGGTGCCTAAAAACCTGACTCCTGACCAAAAGCTCTTGCGTCAACAGGTCTGCTCAGATTTCCTCGAAAGGTTAAGAAAAGATTCCGGACTGATGAAAAACATTATTACTTGCGACGAGACGTGGATTTTTCAATACGATGTTGAAACAAAGCGGCAATCGATGCATTGGAAGACGCCTGAATCGCCCAGAATCAAAAAAGCAAGAATGTCCATATCAAAATTCCAAGGCAATGTTGATCGTTTTTTTCGACATTAACGGTATCGTGATGACTGAATGGGTTCCAGAGGGTCAGACTGTCAACCAGACTTACTATTTGTCAGTTTTGGCAACACTGCGAGAACGAGTTCGTAAGAAACGGCCCGAGTTGTGGAAGAACAACTCGTGGATTTTGCACCAGGACAACGCACCTGCCCATAACGCGCTATCTGTAAAGCAGTATTTGGCTGGTAAGCGCACTCCAGTGCTCGAACACGCGCCGTACTCGCCAGATTTGGCACCGTGCGACTTTTTTTTGTTCCCGAAGATAAAGTTTGCTTTGAAAGGGACCCGATTTGAGTCGATGGAAGCGGTAAAGCAAAAAACGGCAGAGCTCCTAAAGGCCCTCACTAAAGAAGACTTCCAGCACTGCTTCGATCAATGGAAAAAACGTATGGAAAGGTGTGTGGCGAGGGAAGGGGAGTATACTGAAGGGGAGCATTCGAATGTAGAATAATTTTTATAATAAAACCCTTTTTCGTAACCAGTCTCGTTATTTAATAGCCAGACCTCGAAACTTTTTCCCACCTTTCTGGCAGAGCTCGAATACCGTTAAGGCAAAAGTGTTCGTCTTTTGAAGCTATCCACAAATCAAGCCAATTTTTGATATCCTCATATGAGCGGCATTGCTGATCAGCTAGACCATGTACTACCAAACGGAACAAGTGGTAATCGGACGGCGCAACATCTGAGTGATATGGCGGGTGGGGTAAGATTTCTTATTTGAGCGTTTCCAACTAGGTTTTAACGGGTCCGGCAACGTTAAGCCGAGTGTTGTCATGCAGTAGAATCACTTTTTCGTGCTTCTACTCGTATTGTGGCCGTTATTCGCGTAGTGCTTAGCTCAATCGCATCAAATGAATTCGATACCGTTGCCCAGTGATGGTTTCGTTTGGTTTCTAAAGCTCATAATAAATAACACCGACCTGATCCTACCAAATACACAGCATAACCTTCGTAGAAGCATGACCAGGCAGTCCCCATGACTTTCTTCTCTTTAAGTTGCTGTAATGAATTCATTTTTCATCACTTGTTACAATGCGATGAAGAAAACCATTTCTTTTTTGCCGCTGGAGCAGTTGTTGAGTGGCGAAAAAACGACTCTCAACGTCCCTTGGCTTCAAATCATGAGGAACCCAATTTTCATGCTTCTTAATCATTCCCAACGCATGCAATCGCTTGGAAATAGCTTGGTGGATAACTCTTAATACTGAAGCAAGCCTATTTTCTATTTGGCTTGAATCCTCGTCGAGCAATGCTTCCAATTCAGCGTTACCGAAGATTTTTGGCCTTCCTTTACGCAAACGATTGTCAATATCAAAATCACCGTTTAAAGCAACAAAACCAATCACAGCACGTTGTTTCACCTAGAGCAGCATCTCCGCATTAAAACTTTGACGTATTGGAGCTCCCGATGTGCTTCAGCCGCCGTTTTCTACGAATGAAAGAAGAAAAGCAACACTCCGCAAATGATAATTATTTGGCTCAAAATAAGACATTTTCACATAATCACCACAAAATTTTCACCAAAAGTATATGACGCTAAAACAAAATCACTAATGTGCAAAGCAATTTGTTTACCATATGTCTAAGCTTGCTTCATGACGTTTTGGATGTCGAAATAGACAAGCACTTACTGCTGGAACCATCTATTGACAAACAGCGGAAACTTAGTTGCGAACCTAATAATAATATTCTTTATATTTTCAAATAAGCGCTGAATTAAGAATTCATAACTGTTAGCTACTCGATGTGCATACGCCGCACATGCATTACGCGTACATAGGATACAGTGGTTTTCAAACTTTTTTTGTAGAGTAGATGACGTTCCAGATAGACGTAACTTGAATGATTTACCCATGAGTAGACAACATTGTACTGACATCATTCTATTGTTGTGTTGTTTTTACAGTCTTAAAGAGAAACAAAAATGTTCACATTTGTATGAGTTGTAATGTTAATATCTCTTATGATTATACTTTACAATGCTGCCATCTCCAAGGTAATTCATAAGATCTAAAAGTGGCTGCAAATCACTAAGACTTTTGAAACATATTGTTTCCAAGTTTGCGATATGCTACTCAATGAGTGTCAGGATTACTTGCATCATCAAGATTAATAATAGTTGATTCGTAAAACAGTGAAGCTATAGATGGCGGTGTATTTCGAATAGATACGAGATGGGTTCAGAAAATAACGGGAATTTTTAAATTTCGCGGATTTGGAGACTCCAATTGTCAAAATTTTTTTTTATTATGTTAGTACACATACCCCTGAAGTATGATACAATTTTCAGCTGTATTCATTGTTTACTTTGGCAGTCGCTAAGGTTAGACGTGTTTTTATGAGCTCGGCGATTTTTGTTTGTAAAAAGAAGGATCAAAGAATTTGTATCAAATTTCGCGTAAAAAATGAAATAAAGCGTAACAAAGTATGTGAAATGTTAGCAAAGGCCTATGGTGAGTCCGCTATGAGCAAAATAAGGGTTTACAAGTGGTATAAACGTTTTCAAGATGGCCGTGAAGACGTTGAAGATGACGGACGCCCCGGACGCCCCAGCACATCAACAACCGATGAAAAAGTGGAAAAAGTCAAAGAAATGGTTTTAAACAATCGCCGAATCGCCGATATGACGTCGAAACTAAGACTCAATCGTCCCAGTGGAGGCATTCTGGATCGCCAAGAGCGAAAAAGGCTCGACAAGTGCAGTCGATTGTGAAGGTTATGCTCACTGTGTTCTTCAATTTTAATGGCATAGTGAATCATGAATTCTTGTCACGAGGTCAAACTGTCAATAAGAAGTACTACCCACAAGTTCAATGCCGTTTGCGTGAGGCAATCCGAAGAAAAACGCCCGGATTTGTGGCAGAACAATTCATGGCTTTTGCACCACGATAATGCACCTGCTCACACTTCATTGCTTGTTCGTGAATTTTTGGCCAAAAACAATACTGTAACGATGTCCCAGCTTCCTATTCGCCAGAAATGGCTACGTGTGACTTTTTTCTATTTCCAAAAATAAAGAGAACCTTAAAGGGCTGTCGTATTACAAGCATAGATGACATTAGAAGCGCATCGCTGAAAGAACTATAGGCTATTCCAAAGATCGAGTTTCAGAAGTGTTTTGAGGATTGGAAGAAGCGCTGGCACAAGTGCATAATATCTAATGGGGACTACTTTGAAGACGAAAACATTAATGTAGACGAATGAATAAATATTTTTTTAAAAAAACGAAAATTCTCGTCATTTTCTGAACACACCTCGTACACCTCGAAAATGTGCAATTTCCAATGTACGAGGTGTGGCAGAAAAGTAATGAGACTGATTTTTTATTTACCGAAGTTTTTATTTTTTTCCGACATCAATGTTATCCCCTTCGAAGTAGTTCTCTTGGGCAGCTACACACCGATGGAGACGTTGTTCCCACTTTAGGTAGCAGCGCTGGAAGTTTAAGTATAGTCTTAAGCATGTTCGTTACACTCTTTTGGATGTTTTCTAAAGTCCCGAAATGACGTTCTTTGAGAACATTTTTTAGTTTAAGAAAAAGGAATAAGTCATAGGGACTAAGGACAGGTGAATAGGGGGGCTTGGGAACCACAGGAATATCTCTTGAAGTCAAAAGTTCTGTAACGGAGAGGGCAGTGTGACATGGGGCGTTGTCATGAGTGTTCCATTTTGCGTGACGCATAACCAAAATACAACTTCACTAATAGCAGTCACAAAAATCACGTAATTAACGGAAGGAGTTGAGACTCGTACTGAGCCATGAGAGGGTACTGATACATGTGCAAGCGATCTGGCAATGCTGCACTGTTGCCAGATCGCTTGCACTGTTGCTAATCTCATTACTTTCCTGCCACACTTCGTAGATTGGTTTATTAATATGAACATCAATTTTCTTTAGCTCTATACCCATAAGATTTTCATCTAAAACTGATTTACTGTGAAAATGAGTTAATATTTCCATTGAGATTGGACATGAGAAAATGCTTTCAACTTTTTGTGCAAGATCTTGCAATTCTTCAATAAACTATTTAACTGGATTTGGCAATCTGTAGCCACGATACTATGACAGAGTTATCGTAGCTAAATTTCGCGTAGTATCCAACACTGAACGCCTCATGCTTTTGATAAGACTTTTCAATTTACATAAGTTTTAGAAGACAATCAAAATTAGCATAAATGATAAATGGTACTTCTTTTTATTATTGTAATTTTTAAATTACAAAATATTATTTTTTGTAGTACGCTAATAACTCTACATTTATTGATTTGAGCACAATCTTCTTTATGCACTTATAATTTAAGTTCACTATCCAAATAACGTAGACATCTACTGCAGATATATTTTTTAACTTTTTTCTTTGAAACTTGTCTGGACATTAGCCGGGAAAGATCTTCAATCCAAACATGATGAAATGTTACTAGATAGCTAACTTCTTATGATTGCTATAACTGTACCTTTTTTTTTTTGGTGTTATATTTCTATAATAATTATGTATTATTTCAATTATAACAATTAATAAAAAAAAATATATTAAATTCTGTAAAATAATAACATTTTAATTTTTATCATTTTATTATTTATTTTCATTAGAAATTCTTTTTTATTTTTATCAAATATATTCATAAACGGCATTAGGTGGTTAGACAAAGATAGAGATATAATTTTAGAACACGCGTTCAAAATTTCATGTTTATGGTAGCTATTTCAGACAGATAGCATTCAGTGTTGCCAATCTAATTCATTTTCACTATCAACCAAATAGCTGATGATTTACTTGTGCTGGATGTACGTGGAAATAAACAGATGTAGATGTCGTACAATAAGCTTAGGCATTTTGTCAACGTAGTCATTCAATAAAATAGCCAATTTAAAACTGCATGGTAAAGCTATTCTCGATTGAAAATATTAGTTTACGAACGAAATTATCACTAACATTAAGATTTAATTTCTTGCTTCAATATGAAGAAACTTGCGGCTGCGGTTTGTTGGCAAGATTACTATGAGTAGAAAATCTTGTCAAGCGGATTCAACACTTTAAGAACCGGGATTTAACATCGAAGTTAACTAGGAGACATTATTTCATACAAACTCAAGTCAAATGCAAGAAGACTAGATAGAATTATTAAGATTGACATGAGAATAATTTATAAACGATAAAAATGGTTGCCATACAAGTTCATGTCCAGAGATGTTGAACTATATTTATTTGCTGGAGCAGCTGCTTGAGAGGCAAAAATAGAAGGAATTTCTGTATCGCATTCTAACGGGACAAAGGATAGGTTTATTACAATAACTCTAGGAGCAAAAAATCATGAATAGACTTCCCAGTCAATCCTTTATGTTGACAACCAAACCCAATACTAACAGTTCGTTCGTTTCTTATTTTTATTTAATCACGCTATAACTAATATATATTAGAACCTTGAATAAATTCTCGCTGTTTCTTCAAAGATGGCAGTAGCAGTACTCCATGCATGGAATTTCGAATTGTGACGCACCTGCAAGGAAGTACTGTATTTAACCCTAAATTTCAATGTATGATAGTTCACTTTAGTGTAAACAAAGTAATTTTTTATTGGATCTGAAAATGTCTACTTTTGTGCCAAAAAAAGTGTATTGGCGGGGAATTTTATTGCACTATTTTATTAAAAAAAAATCTGCAGCTGAAGCACACAGAGTTCTTGTTGACACTTACGGTGATAATGGTCTGTCGGAGACGACATGTAGAGAGTGGTTTCGAGGCTTCAAAAATAATGACGTTGAACTTGAGGATGAAGAACGTTCTGGCGCACCGAAAAAATTTGAAGACAAAGAATTGGAGGAATTACTTGATCAAGACCAATGTTAGGCGCTAAAAGAACTTGGAAAAATATTACAAGTAGATGAGTCAACAGTTTCAAAACGTTTAAAAGGGTTAGGAATGATTCAGATGCAAGGACATTGAGTGCCGTATGAATTGAAGCCGAGAGACGTCGAGCGGCGTTTTCTCACATGTGAACTACTGCTTCAACGGCAAAAAATAAAAGGTTTTATTATAATTACTAATTACAGAATCTAAATAAATATTTTTATAAATTATTGAAAAATGTTATTTTGTAAAATATTAAAAAATATTAATTAAAAATATTGGGTTGTTCGATAATTAATGTCGCTTTTTTCTCATAGATGGCGTAAACTGCATATTTCATGTAGTAGCGGTTGCGTGGCGTATATTATTATATACTATTATAAGGGTTAGACTGTACACTATCTTCCGTCAAAAACTGAGCGTCGTTAGTAAATAAAAGTTGGTTAAAAATTAGGTTGAAAATGGACAATCAAAGTGAGCATTATCAGCATATTTTATTGTTTTACTTCCGAAAGGGCAAAAATGCGGTGCAAGCTTGGAAGAAATTGTGTGAAGTTTATATGAGGACTGCCTTACTGAACGCCAGTGTCAGCATTGGTTTGCTCGCTTTCGTTCTGGAAATTTTAATGTGCAAGATGCACTACTACTGGTCGTCCAACCACTACTGATGACGACAAAATAAAGGCGTTATTCAAAACTAACTGGCATATGACAACTCGAGAGATAGCAGAGAAGCTCGGCATATCGAATTGAAACGTTTACTTGCACTTACAACAGCTTGGTTACGTAAACAAACTGGATGTTTGGGTTCCTCACGAATTAAAGGAAATCCACCTCACCAAACGCATTAACATATGCGATCTTTGCTGAATCGTAACGAAAACGACCCATTTCTAAAAAGAATCACAACGGGTGATGTAACTTGGATTGTGTACGATAATGTAGTGCGAAAACGATCATGGATCAAGCAAGATAAGCACCCACGATCGACATCCAAAGCCAATATTCACCAAAAGAAGATTATGCTTTCCGTGTGGTGGAATTACAAGGATATAGTCTATTTTGAGCGGCTTCCAAGAAACCAAACAATTGATACGAATGTCTACTGTTGTCAACTATCGAAATTGAACGAAGCTATCAAGAAAAAATGCCCTGAACTGGCCAATCGCAAAGGTGTGATGTTCCATCATGATAACGCCAGACCTTACACTTCTTTGATAACCCGTCAAAAATTACAGTCTGTCAAGTAAGAGCGTGGTCGACTTCACCGACAGGTAATAAAAGATTTTGCTCTAATTCCTTCGCAAGCCGATAGAGGAAAGCTTTGTCCTTGATGCATTGTCAACAAAGATTCAGTTGTCGTTGATCTTTTGAAAGAAAATCACGTTAAACGCCATGAGTGCTAAGTACGCGTCGCGCTACGAGGCTGTGTTCCTTTGCATCCACCCGAAAGGTCCAAAAATGTCGCAATTAGCGGCTGCTAAATATATGAGAAAGTCAAAGGCATTTGTACAGAAGTGGATACAGCGATATAAAGTGGCTAAAAATGTCGATGATTTACCAGAACGTGGCTCGATAGGAAAAGTGAACAAAAAAGATGAAAAAAGAATAGTGAATCTGTTTTCGCGGAATTCTGCTTTAACACTGCGGCAAGAACAAGCAAAATTAATGGAAAAGGTTTAGATATATCCTACGAAACTATCCGAACCCATCTTCGTACTCATCATCTGAAATGGCGCAACACAATGAAGAAGCCTCTGTTGACTGAAAAACATGTGACAAAGCGACTCGCTTGGGCGCATGAGAATATTGATAGAGATTTTGAAAATGTCATTTTTACTGATGAATGTTCTATATGGACACGTTCTGTCCTCACGCGAGCCTGGTCAACTTCCACCAATAGGCTTGTTCAGCGGACCGTAAAACATGGAATAAAGGTGCATCTTTGGGGCTGCTTCTCAAAGCAGGGATTCGGCACTTTGCACCTCTTTACTGACAACCTAAATGCCGAGAAAATGATAAAAATCTACAAAAAGGCTTTACTGCCATCTGCCAAACGATGGTTCATCACAAAAAATGAAGATTGGATTCTGCAGGAGGACAACGATCCTAAACACCGCAGCAAGCTCTGTACTTAGTGGAAGACTCAATCTGGCATCGTTACATTGGATTGGCCGTCGCAGTCGCCCGATGCAAACCCTATTGAAAATGTGTGGGCATATGTTAAACGGAAGCTTCGTGGAAGACGCACATACACTTTGAAGCAGTTGTCTTACGAAATTCGTCGGATCTGGAGATCCTTGCCACTAGAATACGCCGTCAAATTAGTAGAAAGCATGCCTCGGAGATGCCACGCAATTATCGACGCCGGTGGTGACTGGACACATTATTGACCGAATTGCATCATTGTTTGTAATGTGTACAATGTATATATAAATATGAAAGTTTCATCAAATACATTTTTTTATAAATTAAGGGGGGGGTAGGGTTTTGAAGGCAGAAAAAAACAGGTTTTTACAGATTTTTTTTTGGGCGTACGGTAAAAGTAAATTTATTTCTAATTATTATACATTAAAGAGTAGTTATTAAACTATATTCTGTGAAATATTGGTTGAAAAATATTGAAAATTGACCGAATGGCAGCAATTCTTCGCAGGCGCCTCAGAAAAAATACATTTTGCGGTGCACGTCATACCTCAGCACTGGATCATCTGAAATGAAATAACCAAAGTTTTTCTTTTAATTTTTATGTCCCTCTAGGTATCCCTGTCGAGTTTTTCCATTTTTTTTAAATTTTTGAACTTTTTACAAGACTTGAAAGTGAAAATACCGATTTTTGGCCTGAATTCATGACTATTGTTGTTAATAATAAAAAAAATAAAATCAAAAACGAAAAAATCTCAACAGGGTTACCTCATGAATTATGTAAGGAAATACTGTAAAAAATTTGAGAACGATCGGTTGAATAGATTTTGAGTTACAGAGTGCATTGACTCAAAAAACATCGATTTGAGAAAAACGCGTTTAAAGTTTTTCGTAGCGAAAAGACCCTGATAAAACTTAGTAAGCTATTTATTTTTTATTTTACTCACATAGAATCATCAATGCCGGGACCATAGAGTATAGAACTTTCGTCAAGAATGTCCAAAGCATCTTTTTGATCAAGTCTGCGGCGAATTCTATCATTTTTAGCGGTTTCAGCTGCTCGCTCATCTGCTCTGTTCATTCGAATATCGTCGGTTAGAAGCGCCCATCCATGACAACTTGGACCAGTACTGATTCGCATATCTTCTAGGAAGGTTAAATAAGCGTTACAGCCTTCATTGAAAACACAAGCAGCCACTGAAGATGCAAATTCGACGACAGTTGCTGAACCACTCTCAACTTTCGGCAGACTCCTTTCTACACTCTCTTGAAACTTTTCTCGGCATTTTGCGAACAACAAAAATATCACAACGAAATAGAGTAAGAAAATACAACACGACTGTTACACTCCGCGTCTGCTTCGAAAATGAACCAACACCAGGTACCGTTACAACGACCTTGTCTAAGACCTTTCTGTAAACTGCTTAGGGACAATAACAAAAGAGATTGAGAAACAGCTGCCTTTCCGCTGAGCGGTTACAGCTCAGGTAGTCGTTCGAGACACGCCTACTTCCAAAGCTATATCTTTGTGAGTTTTGCTCCGATTGACTTCATATTAACAGACAACATTCTTGAGTTACTATACTTTCATAATATGCAATAAAAAAAAATCACTTTTTTTGAACCCTCAAAACCATACCCCCCCCTTAACACGACCACGCTCTTACTTGACAGACTGTAATAAAGCTCAATTGGGAACTGATGCCACATCCACCCTATAGCCCTGACTTAACACCATCAGACTATCATTTGTTTCGCTCCCTTAAAAACCATTTGAATGGTAAAACTTTTAATTCCGATCAGGCTGTTAAAAATGAGTTGGACCAGTTCTTTGCTTCTAAAAACCAAAACTTCTTCGAACATGGAATTTTTTAACTTACCGCAAGATGGCAAAAGGTCATCCAACAAAGCGGTCAATATATCATTGATTAATGTTTGTTGTTAATATAAGTAAATTCACTTTGAAAAACATGAAAAAAAAACGACATTAATTATCGAACAACCCAATAGCATAATGGTTATGAAGTGGTTTCCGCCTGCTGATCAAATCTCGGAAAGAGTGGTATTCGGGGAAAAAATCAAATCGTTCAGAAAACATTTATTATAAATGTAAAGAAAATAATTTTTTGAAGAATTCGAAAAATTAAATAAAAAAAATAACAGCTAATAAAAAATTGGAAAAAAAAACAATCAACAAAAGAAATAATATCCAACAAAAGATAATTAAATTACTTTATAGGATAACCGATTTTAAATATCTACATTAAATTATTATCACGAAAGCCGAAATCGAAAAAATTATGATCTTGAATTTTACCTTGAACTTGATTTTAAACGTTATTTAAAGATCAATTTTTTTTTTCTAAATGAGAAACCCTATTCTCGACAGCAAAAATTAAAAGAGCAAAAAATTTTGCGTTGAAAATAATTCCAGGGTCATATCAAGGTCAAACAGACAGTTAAAAAAGATCTACTTGGGTGGCTGCTTTGGAAGTCCAAAATCGTAAAACTGGAAATAGAGACAAAAGTTGTAGGATTTTGAATGGGAAGACGAATGGCGATCTGACATTTGATTTTGACTTCAAACTTATTTCAAGGTCAAATAAATTTTTTTTAAAGATCTTTGATTATTGATTCCGGATTTTTTAATGTGTGCATACTTTCACATTTAGAACAGAATACGTTAGTTCGTTAGTTCGAACATTCATTTAAGCTCGGCCTCTTAAATTTTTTTTTCGATAGATGTTCGAACCAGCCTATGCTGTATCCTTTATAAGTAAAATTTTACGCACTTACAGAATATCTTTTTATTTAAAATGTAAGATTTTTCGCAATCAAAAATCAGTGTTGCTATTTAAAAAATAAAAGTTTACCTAGAAACGACTTTGAAAATCAATTTTTAGTTTAAATCGAAGGCCACCATTTGACTTTTCTCTGGGAATCCAAATACTTTGGTTTCTAAATATTTTTTCTAATTCTGACCTTCCTAGAAAAGTTATTTAGAGTAGATATTCAAAATAGTTCACTTTGTGTAATTTATGCGAGATGGACAGCACATAGTTTCACAGGCGCAATAATAGCGAGAGATATAGTGCTCTCTCAGCTTTCGTATACAACTGTACGCACGCAAGAGACGGGTATTCTTCTCTCGTTCTTGTTTGCTGTATGTCGTGTAGCGTAAAAGAAATATTGCTTTCGCTTGCGTTCACGAGATTCGCATCTGACGGACCTTCTCTATTTTACGAAAGGAAATGTACGTTTTTCTACACAGGTCATCATATGCTATGTAAGAGATAACACTTACTCAATCGAGCGACGATGACATGCGCAGTAAATTAAGAAAATCACCGCGATTGTTAAGATTTATATAACGTATAGAAATAAATGTATCAATAAGATTATTAATTTATTACCAGTGCTAATAAAGCTAAAAACTAAAAAAATATGCGCTAGTGTAGTTGGATTTAAGATCTGCTTATCGCTGAATATAGAAAATCTATAGAAAAAAATGGAAGCAATGGTCGATCATCGTCCAGAAAAATTAGTGCAAAGACGCGATTGAAGCAAAAATATGGCAACTAAGTGAAGGATTTGCAGATTTTCACAATAAAATAATACTCGCAAATAGAATTCTAATTTCCGAAAAGGAAATTATTGATTAGAATGCCGATGAAATTAAAGATATGAACCTTTAAAATAAAGTGCTATTATGCTGTTAAAAAGAAAAATCTGATTTGTTAAAAATATTTGAAAAAATTTTTTTAAGCTCGCGAAAAACATTTGGTTGCGAAATGAAAACAAAAAAAAAACAAAAAATCTATTTCGTATTTCATCTTTTTGATAAAGAAAAATAGTTTTGCACAATAAATGCTTCTTGTAATAAAAGTTGACAAAAGTGATGTTAGTTTGGTAAAGCGTTTATCTACTAACTAGTGAACTTGTAGCAGGCTGAAAGCCAAGTTAATCGACGAAAATAACTTCGTTTGGCATACGAGGGTTCCAGGCCGTAAAAATAGAAAAATATGTAGGTATAATTATATGCGTGAATTAAACGACAAAAGAAATATGTGAGTATAAACATAGCCACGTGCGTTCGGGAATTTGCGGTAAGCATAACGTAAGTCCTATACTCCCGAACTCTTTTTTTCTATTAGGTTGCTGCAAATGAAATGGCCGATTTAGTAATAAATTTTTAAACAGCTGTAACTTTTGATAAAGACAGTTTATTTAATCAAAATAGGCACCCATAGATGTAATACACTTTTCCCAACGAGATACAAGTACATTTATTTCAGTTTTGTAGAAGTCCGAGTTTCTGGTTCGAAGAAACTCCTCGAAGGCATTTTTGACAGCAGCTTCATTATTAAATCTTTTTCCAGTCAAAAAGTGATCCAAATGTTTAAAGAAATGGTAATCTGTTGGTGAGAGGTCTGGTGAATATGGAGGGTGAGGAAGAGTCTCATAGCACAACTCGTTTAATTTTTGGACCGTTGTTCTCGATATATGAGGTCGTGCGTTATCATGAAGCAGTATCACTTCATCCCTGTTGACAAGCCGTTGGACTATCAATTTCTGATGCATTTCATCCAGTTGAGCACAGTATTTCTCAGCATTGATGGTTTCGCCAGGTTGCAGGAACGAATAGTGGATAACTCCAGCTACAGACCACCAAACAGTTACCATTATTTTCTTTGGATGAAGGCTTGGTTTCGGCATGTGTCTTGGCGCTTCATCGGCATCTAGCCATTGGGCCGATCGGCAACGATTATCGTATAAAATCCACTTTTCATCGCAGGTCACAATTCGGTGCAAGAACGGTTCCTTTTTGTTGCAGGAGAGAAAAGAACTTGAAATCTCCGATCGAGACATCATGTTTTGCTCGGTAAGATCATGCGGAACCCATTTGTCAAGCTTTTTCACTTTTCTAAGTTGTTGCAAGTGGCGGAAAACTGTCGAATTGTGAACGCCTAATTTCTCGGCAAGATCCCTTATGGTTTGGCGGGAGTCAGACTCCACTAATGCACGCAGCTCGTCGTTATCGATCGATGGTCCTGGATATCCACGTGGCTCATTTCCAAGGTCCATATCTCCGGATCGAAATTTTTTGAACCACCGCCGAGTGGTTCGTTCGCTAACTGTATCAGACCCAAATGCGCTGTTGATATTCCGCGTTGCTTCCGTTGCGTTGTGCTCTAATTTAAATTCGTATGGTAAAAGTAGCCGTTTTTGATTCACTTCCATGCTCAGTTTCTCTTTTTGTTTTTACGATCACTATGAAGTGCAAAACAGAAATGACTCCATAAACCAAGGTAGCAGTATTTAAACTTCAATATGTCAGATCATTTGCACCGCCTTGTGCCAACATAATACACTAAAATTGCAGCCAACTTCATGTCATTGCTAAATCGGCCTTTTCATCTGCAGCAACCTAATAATTATATCTATCTGATAGACGAAACTTTGATATTTTTTCTCTCTTTATGCATAGCTACCTGGCTTATAATTGTTACTTTGGTATTATCTATCTCTTTTTTAATTTTAGATCAATTGTCGTGTAATATTTTGCTGCATTCTTACAGATCAACAATTATATCAAAGAATTTCTGAAAAAAAACTTGCACTAGAAAGTGTGGTCAAAAATGCTGTAACTATCAAAAAATGTTAAAAAGATTGATATAATAATCGAAAACGCAAATAAATTAAAGATTTGCACTAAGTTGATGGCCGAAGGAAACGATCTTATCATCACATGTCTTTAAATGAAATATAAGCATAGATCGACTTATTGTACTACGTTGGATTACGGAAATCTTTCAAAGAATTTAAATTTTTTCACCAATTTGAAGTTAAAAATAATATTACGAACAGTTTCATATTATAAAACATACTTAAAGGAGTATCCTGAAAAAATTATCAAGTTGAAATATTAAGTAGCATCTTACATTCATGTTAAGTCTTGTGCTGCCGTCTATTTCGTTAAGGGATTAGGCCACTCCAGAATTTTCGAAAAATCGTTTTTTTTTTTTTTTTTAATTGTCCCCTAAGACAATTGACCTCAAAAATGATGTCTCAAAAGATTATGGTCGGAAAAAATCTCTAATAAGGAAACCACTCCAACTCGACTTAACCGATTTGGATGGTTTTCGGATATGTTGTAGTACTAAAAAAAACATTAGATACGTATTTTTTATCGGCGGACAAGCACTTGGAAGGGGTAAAATTCGCCTCCAGTCACACCCCAAAATCCATTTTTTTGATATTTCTCAGCATCTAATAAATATTTTTAAATAAAACAAACTGCAAAAGTTTAGTATTTAAAAACCTCAACTGTTGGCAGTATTTATGACCAAAGAGGTTGCAACCTCTACAAAAAAAAAATAATAAACTACATTTAATAGTATTTTTTTTGTAAATATCGCGGTATAGCCGCAAAAAAAAAAATTAAAAAGAAAATTTTTGTGAATATTTTAAGATATTAAATTTGACGCGTTTCGGCTTTTTTTTAAAAAAGGACCCCTAACTATCCTTAAATACCCTTCACAGTAATAGATCACATATGAGTGGTGGATTTTTTTTTCTTTATTATTATTTAGCCAATGCGTAAAATAAATTAAATTTACAATAAATAAATTATATTCATTTATTTTTTCATCTATTTTTTCTGTTTCTAAAGTTCAGGATTGAGGTCTGTGGACTTGGGGATTGTAGGCTTGGAGTGCGAGGGCTTCTGATGTGTGAGTTTGTAGTTTATAGGCTAAAAATTAAAAGTTCAAGGTTGATGAGCTTGGAGTGTATCAGTATAAGTTATGTTGGCTTACGGAGTATGAGCTAGCGATGTCTGAGCTTAAAGTTTTATGACGTTTTATGCCCGAACGTGCATAAAAACATTGCGGGTGTAAGTGCGTGGGTGACCGATGGCGGTGTATGATTGCTCGGAGGCACGCATATCATGGCGCACTACCTCCACGTGGCGAGCGAGCATAATCTCAACACGGATGGTTCTCCTCGTCGTCCTCTTCTCGTTGCTTTCTGGATCTTCTTCGTCGCTGTGGATAGGGGTGCTGGTAATGCACTTCAAGCGCATCACAATTTTTCTTTGCATCGTGTAAGTTTCCTCTCCCTTGCTGTAATACATCACTATTCTCTATCTCTCTCTTCGCCTCTCTCTCTCTCTCCATCATTTGGTTGCTATGCAACCCAGTCGCGTTCATGTTCGCGTCCGCGTTGCAAAACAAAAAGAAAATAAAGAAAATTGAATCTAAATTAATATTATTTCGGCGCTGGACCGTGTCGTATTTACATTCATTAATTTATGGACGAATTTAATTAAAAATATATACAGTGTGGTCTGTTTTAATCTATCGGTCGAAATAACTTTGAAGGAAGATGGTTATATCAAATAATGTTTCAGACAAAAGTTGTAGGCGTTGAAGGGGTTCGTCCAACGCTGACCTTGGCGTTAACCTTGAGGTCAAATTTTAAGGTTATTTGAGGGTCAAATCGCAAATTTTAAATGGAAATCCCAATTTTTTAGTACAAATTTTGATTCTGCGTCAGAAAATATGAAAGTTTTGTCTCAAACATCTTTTCCGATGCGTGACAGATGGCGCTGTAATCGGCAGTTTTAATCTATCGATGCGAATATCTCAACAACTACGCATATGAAAAGGTAGAAGAAAAAAATTTGTTAATCTAGATAAGGGACATACAATGACACCACAGTCGACCCTCCCCCTCTAACCCCCTATATGGAGCGGTTTCAACTTAAAAATCTGAAATGGGTACCCCAATTTTATATTGCAGATTCTGATTCTGCATCGAAAAATATGGAAATTTTGTTTGGAACATTTTTTAGATTCGTGACAGAAGTCGCTGTAATCGACGAAATTAAAAATACTTACAAAAATCGTTACCAAATTAGAATTTCTCGAGGAATACACATCGTGTTCTGCAAATTAGAATTCTGTGGATAAATATGTTTAAAAAAAATCTGTTGTCCCCGGGTAACGCTAAAAGTAGAATAAACATTTTCATCAAAACAGATTTTTTTTAAACGTATTTATCCACAGAATTCTAATTTGCAAAACACGACGTGTATTCCTCGAGAAATTCTAATTCGGTAACGATTTTTGCAAGCATTTTTAATTTCGTCGATTACAACGACATCTGTCACGAATCTAAAAAATGTTTCAAACAAAATTTCCATATTTTTCGACGCAGAATCAGAATCTGCAATATAAAATTGGGGTACCCATTTCAGATTTTTAAGTTGAAACCACTCCATACGGGGGTTAGAAAGGGGGGGGGGGTCGATTGTGCTGTGATTACATGTCCCCTATCCAGATTAACAAATTTTCTTTTTCTACCTTTTCATATGCGTAGTTGAGATATTAGCATCGATAGATTAAAACTGCCGATTACAGCGCCATCTGTCACGCATCGAAAAAATGTTTGAGACAAAACTTTTATATTTTTTGACGCAAAATCAGAATCTGTAATAAAAAATTGGGATTTCCATTTAAAATTCGCGATTTCACCCTCAAATAACCTTCAAATTTGACCTCAAGGTTAACGCCAAGGTCAGCGTTGGACGACCCCCTTCAACTCCTACAACTTTCGTCTGAACATTTTTTGATATAACCATCTCCCTTTGAGGTTATTTTTAATGATAGATTAAAACGGACCACTCTGCATACTTGACGGACCCGTCGTTGTGTAATTTATGATGCATATTCAACTTGGTGAAAATCGTTGTATATTACAATAGAGAGTGCGGCTGTTATACACTATTATAATAAAAGAACGTATTTTTTATAAATAGTGCAAAAGCCCAAGCTTTTTATTTTTATGGTTGTGTAGCTATAAATATTAATCATTCCTCTAATTATGATTCGAATTCCGTCAGCGATTTTGTCATATATTATTAAATGATAATTTATTTATCAATACATTCTTCAACACGTTATTTTTAAATTGTATTATTAGCATAATTTCTATTTTATTTCTATACTTGCATAATTTGTATTTTAAATATTGACATCAATTAATACTGCATTAAGAAGTTTGAAAATTATTGGTTTTGAAATAAATGGTTAGTAACGCATGATTAGAAAACAAAGTAAATATATTTGATAAATTAAATTTTTATAACATTTTGAATATTTGAACTATAAAGCATTTATTAATCAACTAACACTTAGTTTATAAGTAAAAAAGAAAATTATAATTAGGTTGTTGCACCAATAAATTACACAACGACGGGTCCGTCAAGTATATATTTAAATAGTAATGTATATAAAACGGAAACTAACGTTAGGTTGATTATTTTAGTAACCACTACCTATTCTCAGAAATTTGTTTCTTAATAATTGTCCGACATTAGTTTTTGAATTCTACCATAAATTCTTAATTGCATTTTTTTAATGCAAAGGCAATACCTACATGTATCTATTATTTATCAATCAGCTATTGATATAATTATTGATAAGTTGCATATACTTTTTGTCTTAATATGTTTTTAGTAAATGAAATATAGCTTAACTAGTAAATTGATTAAACACGTTAATTTTTCTATCCGAAGTAAAAGCGAAATAATGAAAATAGTTGACAATAGTTTTACAGATTTTACAACCTTCTTTAACTAAAATTAGACTGTTGATAATGAAGAATGTTATTATTTTGTTTCACTTACATTACGAGGTCTAGCTATTAAATAACGAGATTGCGCGCCTAGAGGGCCTGTAGAGGGGTGGGGAAAAAAACGAGTAGTGCGTTGGGTATCTAGATATCTTGTCTATGCACGTACCAAAACACGTTCTCGTCACTATTATTGTATTTGTGCAGTAGCGGTTTGAAACGAACGTGTTTTTTTCTCGTGCCGAAAACCATGTGTGACGAAAAACAGGAGCAATGTATCAATCTCAAATTTCTCGTCAAATTGAAAAAAACTCCGACTGAGTGCTGTAAATTGTTGCAAGAGGCTTATGGGGACAATTCTCTACCTCGTGCGCGTGTTTTTGAGTGGTGTAAGCGCTTCAGTGAGGGCCGAGTGAGCACTGAAGATGACCAACGCCCAGGTCGCCCTGTCACTGTTTCAACTCCGGAAACAGTGACCAAAATCAACCAAATTGTGCGTGCAGATCGTCGAATGAGCATCCGGATGATTGCCGAGGCTGTAAACGCCGATAAAGGAACGGTTAGACAAATTTTACACGAGGAATTACACATGACAAGTCTGTGCGAAGTTGGTGCCAACGCACCTGCCCATAACGCGCTATCTGTGAAGCAGTATTTGGCCGGTAAGCGCACTCCAGTGCTCGAACCCGCGCCGTACTCGCCAGATTTGGCACCGTGCAACTTTTTTTTGTTTCCGAAGATAAAATCTGCTTTGAAAGGGACCCGATTTGAGTCGATGGAAGCGGTAAAGCAAAAAACGGCAGAGCTCCTAAAGGCCCTCACCAAAGAAGACTTCCAGCACTGCTTCGATCAATGGAAAAAACGTATAGAAAGGTGTGTGGCGAGGGAAGGGGAGTATATTGAAGGAGAGCATTCGAATGTAGAATAATTTTTATGATAAAACCCTATTTCGTAACCAGCCTCGTTATTTAATAGCCAGACCTCGTACAAATTATTGCATGTAAATAGTAAGTAGATAATTTTACTAATTATAATGAAAATTTGGAAGTCGGATAATTGAAATAAAGTAACGTAATGCGATACAATGTTGAAAATGTGAAACTCATAAAGAAAACAAATACTTGACAATTTTTTTGATTTCACAACTTTTTGTAGGTCAAATTATACATAAAGCTTTGAAAATAATTGCGCTAAGCAGCCATAGATGAATAAATGAACCTTTTAAAAGAAATGTTATGACATAAAGTTTGTAAATATACAATTAATTAATAAAACAATGTGATAATACAAATATGCAATAAGTATGCAAATATGAAATAAGATATGAAAAAATCCCACTTGCCAACATTTACCTTTTTGAAAAGGTTTATTTTTAGGCGATTTCATAACTTTTGAAGAGCCTGCAATGCATAATTAAAATATTATATCTGTATAATTTTTTTTGGAAAAATTGAATAATCTTTTTTGTTTGAACAAATAATAATTTTGAATCAATAAATAATGCATCAATTTAGACAATTGAAACAAAAAAGTATGCTCGATAATCTTCTAGAAAATCTATACCAATTGTTAATGAAAATGAACTGTTTGATGTGAAGTTGAAAGAAAATTAAATTTTAAAAAAATAAATATAAAAATATTAAAAATAAAGAAAATGTCAAAAAAGTGACATTTGAAATAGAAGAAAATAAAAATAAAAAAAAAATAAAAATAAAAAAAATAGTAAAAAAAAAAAAAAACTAGAAGGAAATATTTGAATCAAAAAATAATAAGAATAAACTATAATTTAAAGAAAAAGAATTATATGTTAAATATATTAAATATTTTAGTTAAATTTTTTACCTTTGTATGACATTAATATTTTGAAAAATAATAAAAATGAAAAAAAATCAAACTTTATTTGTACTCTTTTGTAAGGCCATGAATTCGCCATCTATTAAAAGTTAAAAATAATACATAAGACAATTGAAACATTTTTTTATACATTCTGTACCAACTTCATGAAACTTTTGAATATAAAAAATTTTTTTTTAATCTAAAGATTATATATAAAAATATTTTATGTTTATTATAAATAACACTCATATAATGTCTTTTAAATCACAGTAATTATCATGCAAAAACTTGAAGTCCATTATATTAATGATAACGATTCCGATATTGAATTTTTTTCAATTTCAAATATTTTTAAATTGTATTCTCTGACTTTATGGCAGCGTTAATTACAAATATTAAATATTTATGTTTTTTGTTACTGTAATAAGAGATGAATAAAACTTTGGCATTTTTTAAATTTATAATAAAAATTTATATCAACTATTTAAATAACTATAAAAATCATATTTTATTATACACAGTATGTCGGAAAAATTCTCGAACTTATTTTGTAGCGCTTGTACGAGTGGCGCCACCTCTTGGACGACACCGGTACTATGTTGCTACATCCCTCTGGAGTGTCTGAGAATTTTTTTACCAGTATCCGTTCATTAGTTGCCGCGATAGACGTGCTTGAGTGAACGTGTGTTTAGTACCCCGGTGCAAGCTCTACGATGAATGAGAAATTTTAACGTCGTGGCGCAATTAAATTCTGCTATAAACTTAAAAAAACTTCCGCGGAAACGAAAAAAATGATCGGTTCGGCTTACGGTGAAGGTGTAGTGTCGCGTACAACTGTTTACACGTGGTTCAGTCGGTTCAAGAAGGGTAGAAAGTCGTTAGAAGATGACGAGAGAAGCGGCCGGCCGTCAACAGCTGTTACCGACGAAAACGAGGCTCGCGTGCGCGCGCTACTGAAGCAGGATTGCCACATGTCTTTCAGAATGTTGGCAGACGAACTGAACCTGAGCAAGGATAGCCTCGCGTTGATTTTGAAAGAAAAAATGAACCGCAGGAAGGTCTGCTCTCGATTTGTTCCGCACTTTCTCACACCAGAGCAGAAAGAAACTCGCATCCAATGTTGTCAAGATTTTATCGAGACTTGCGACACCACTCCGGGCTTTCTAACCTCAATTGTGACTGGAGACGAGACTTGGTGCTTTCAATACGATCCTTCCACGAAGCGCCAGTCATCCGCTTGGCTCAGTCCGGGCCGTGCGAGGCCTCAAAAAGTGCGCCAACAAAAATCACGGGTAAAGACGATGCTCATCGCTTACTTCGACTCCAAAGGCCTGATACACAAAGAATTTGTGCCTCCAAACACCACCGTGAATGCTGCGTATTACGTAGAGGTGTTAAAACGTCTAAAGCGCCGGATTAATCGCATCAGGCCCGAGTACAAGGAATCGGGATCGTGGAGTTTGCTGGATGACAATGCGCCTGCTCATTCTTCGAACATTGTGAAGCGTTATCTCGCCGAAAATCAGATTCCACGCATCAATCACGCCCCATACTCGCCAGATCTGGCTCCAGCCGACTTCTTCCTATTTCCCAAGCTAAAAATGGCCTTGAACGGACGATTTTTTGAAGATGTACCGAGCATTCAAGCGGCTTGCACCGAGCGTCTCACAGCGATAACTTCAGAGGAGTACCAGAGAGCCTTCGAATCACTCATGGAGCGCTCAAATGAGTGTATATCTAGGGAAGGGGACTATGTTGAAAGTTAACTGGAATAAATTTCTTTAGATGTAATTTTCGATTTTTTATTTCAAAAATTCGGGAACTTTTCCGACATACTGTGTATAAAGTGACTTTATTCGCATTTATTTTAAATATACCTTACATAGAAAACTAAATTACATAAATTTTATGTAAAGAGATGTGTAGTCCATCTAATTGGTAATGCAGCATGCAAATAAAAATAAATGGGGTAGATTGCTATATTTTATTATTTACTATAAAGAAACAGAAGGAAATGTAAAATCAAACTAAAACTATTTCTACTATTCTTTCTGAATTCTTCTTAACACATTCACTTATTGTTAATATTTTATTAAATATCTATTAATCAAATTCACTTATGGTTAATGCCTTTCAACTAATTTTATTTTATTATTGTTTTAAAAAATATTAAAATTGAATTATTATTAAGAAAATAAGTTTTATTACAATAATCACATTTACTTATGATTTATGCCTTTAAACTAATTTTATTTTATTATTGTTTTAAAAATTATTAAAATTGAATTATTGAATATTTATTGTTTTAAAAAATATTAAAATTGAATTATTAGGTGTAGTAAAAAGTAATCCATTATTTTGCCAATAGATGGCTTTAGTAGTCTGTATCTCCCGTTGTAAAAGTGCGAGCGGGTTACACTAGATGGTGTTAGAAAGATAAGATTTCGTACTAACAAAGCTTCTGATACAGTTTTGTGATTGATTGACTCAGTATTTTTTTAGCACGCGTCAAAGATGGACACCAACAAAGAGAAAATACGCCATATTTTACAGTTTTTCTTTGATAAAGGCGTAAACGCAAGCCAGGCAGCTGAAAATGTGAATAGTGTTTATGGTCCTGATACTGTAACAGCCAATCACGCGCAATTTTGGTTTCGTCGATTCCGTTTCGGTAATTTTGACGTCAAAGATGCACCACGCTCTGGAAGGCCAATTGTCGAAAATATCGATAAAATAATGGAAATCGTCGAGTCCGACCGTCACGTAAGCACTGTTTCGATTGCCCAGGAGCTAAACATTGCACAAAAAACCGTTTGGAACCACTTAAATAAGGCTGGATACAAAAAGAAGTTCGACTTATGGGTGCCACACGAGTTATCGCAAAGAAACCTTATGGACCGAATTTCCATCAGCGAATCGCTGCTGAATCGCAACAATATCGATCCATTTCTGAATCGGATGGCTACTGGTGATGAAAAGTGGGTCACTTACGACAACGTCAAGCGACAACGGTCGTGGTCAAATCGCGGTGAGGCGGCGCAAACGGTGGCCAAGCCAGGATTGACAGTCAGGAAGGTTTTGCTGTGTGTTTGGTGGGACTGGCAGGGAATCATCTACTATGAGCTGCTCCCCTACAGCCGAACTCAATTCGGACCTGTACTGTCAACAATTGGACCGTCTGAAAGAAGCAATCGCCCAGAAGCGGCCAGCTTTGGCCAATAGGAGAGGAATTGTGTTCCATCAGGACAACGCCAGGCCGCATACATCGATAGTGACTCGCCAGAAGCTCCAGGAGCTTGGTTGGGAAGTTCTTATGCATCCACCTTATAGTCCGGACCTGGCATCAAGTGATTACCACCTGTTCCTGTCTATGACGAATGATTTTGCAGGTGAAAAATTCGCCTCAAGAGAAGATTGTGAAAATCGACTGTCCCAGTTTTTTGACAATAGGGACAAGGGTTTCTACGAGAGAGGCATTATGAAATTACCTCCAAAATGGCAACAAGTTATCGAACAAAACGGTGCATATTTGACTTAAATCGTATCATTCTATCTATGCTAAATAAGACCTTCAATTTAATGCAAAAATAATGGATTTCTTTTTACTACACCTAATATTATTAAAAAAACAAGTTTAATTACAATAATCACATCCACTTAGGGTTGATGCCTTCTAAATTTAGAATCGTTTTAAAAAATATTAAAATTAAATTATTATTAAGAAAACAAGTTTAATTACAATAATCACATTCACTTATGGTTGATGCCTTTTAAGTTAAGATTAATAACATTATTTACTTCAACAACTACTAAACTAATGTCTTCTTTATTAAAAGATTAATCAATTTCATATATGAATCAGAATATTTAACATTGTACCCTTTAGAATCTATGTATATTAAATAAATTTTTATTAAAAACGACAAACGACGAGGTTATGAAAAAGTAAACTAGCAGTATGCTATATTTGATGCTATAGCAGTATGCAAGGTGCGCGCGTTACGCGCAGGCACGCTTGCCTTAACGCACTTATTTACGCACATTATGTATATAACGGACGTCATTAGGAAACAAACAGGAAGGAGAACGCAATAAAAATTAAAGAAATTAGAGAAATTCATATATATAGGTGTACATAGAAAAAAGTCAAGATTTATCGTAAAAAGACACGTTTTTCATGAAACTTTTTGTAGTCATTAAATATATAGATGCATAAAAATTCTAATATGAATGGTATTAAAATATTTTAGCTTCAGTATTAAAAAAAAAACGAGGTTATAAAAAGGTAAATGAGCTGTATATAAGGTGCTTGCGCCCGAGCCGCGTATTATACTCCTACTTGCCAGTGGAGTCGCTATCACGCCCCTTGATAAGTAAATTATATTCATAAAATAATCTTTGAAACTCATTTACTTCAGTTAGATTGAAAAAATTTAGTGAAATTGTAAAACTGATTGTCTTGAATTTTAAATACACTTTTATTACAATAATATAAAATATCTATAATTTTGTTTTATTTTAAAAGCATAAATAAATGATAAGTGATTTTAAAAAGCTAAATTTTCATTATTTTTAATGTTTGACTAAATTGTTAATAAATAAATATATTTTTTATACTTACCGAAAACTTATAGCTTTTGCAGCAAGAAGTCGATTGCACTCAGCTGTATCAGGTAAAGGTAATGGTAAGTAAGGGCTTTTATTATCTTGTTCATTAAAATCAAATCTATGAATTCTTGGCTGAACCTTCATATCACCAAATGGTCCTTTTAGAATTAGATAATGAAGTGACAATGGACAAGTTGTTTTTGTTTTAAGAATCAACTAAAAATAAATATTTATTTATGTACTTTTTAAAACAGAATATTTTTAATTAATTTTTAGATAAATTTTTACTTGATAAGTCATATCACGTTCAGAACTTTGTGTGGGATCTCGTTGACTGTTATTTATTCGTGCAGTTACAACCCACTGATTGTTAAATGCAGTAAATCGGCAAGTTTCATAAAATAATTCATGTACAAATTCATCTGTACGATATGGCTTCATTTGTAAATCTAAAATAAAGATTTGTACATTTTAAAACTTTATCATGCTATTATTTTTATAACTTTTGAACATTATATTCATACCGTTAAAAGTAATTTTTTCATATGACAATAAATCAAAAACGTTTTCAAAATATTTACATTCCTCTAAATTTTTGGCATCAATATCTCGTAATGCTTCCATTACATCTGCTCCAGTGCGATGTGGATGAACGCAGTGAGCTTCATGCTCTGAACGTTCATGATTAGGTCCTCGCCATGGACATCCAATTCGACTGTATTTGCAGCTTGATATTCTTTAAGAAACCATGAAAATCAAATAAATTATTTTTAGTCTTTAAAACTTTAATAGAATAATAAATTACATTTAATATAGAGTTGTAACAAAATCTAAAAGAAAAACTTTCAATAAATTTGCAATTGTATTATAATAAAAATTTTAATCTTAAATTTTATTAGAATTTATTGTACTTTGAAAATTAATTTTATGTAGACTATAAGTTGAAATAAACTATTAAAACTTATCACATTTATTATTCAATACTTAAAAAAAATATGTAAATAAGAAATAATCTTATATAAAATTCACCATCTTAAATAAATTAAAACCAAAATTTACTTTAAACATATTTTCAATAAAATTTATTTAATATCCACATTTCATGAAATTCAAATAAATATTAACATTCAATTTAATAGATCTAAATTATTTTTAAGCACCTAATATTATCTCAATTAATTATAAATATTTGCCCATTAAAATTCTTGAAACAATGCACCTTTCTTCACACATAGTCTCTTCATGACGTTCCAAAGAATTTCTCGGGAATTCTTTTGCACAATACTGGCATTCAGCTGGTAACTCTGATACAGCCTTTTCAACAGCAAGATTTCGAGATGCAGATGTTTTGCTGATTTCAATTCTGCAATTTGGACAAGTTGCTTGTTCATCTCGCAGCCTGGCATCTGCCAGGATATGAGTAAAACAGCCAGCACACATCAAATGTCCATTGGTACACTGCGAACATTAACATTTAAAATATTTTTAATCTTATCCAAAAATAAAAACATAAGAAAAGGCAAGTGCTTCTCGAAGAATTGTATGGTTACATTATAATTTTTAGCAGACAAAGCACAAATCACAAAAAAGTTGACTTTTGCTTTTACTAATGATTGGCTTTGATAATATTTAAATTATAAAGGAATAATATAATGAAAAATTGAAAATTTTTGTTAATAGTTTTAAACAGTATAAGATAATTAATTCTGCTTCCATTACAATACAAATAAACCCCTTCGATGCACACTAACATAGAGTAATCAATCTAAATCATGTTTATTACCATTACTTTGATGTTTTATAACCTGAAACACAAAATGTTATGGATAACATTAAGACTTTGCATGAATGATTATAACCAAGAAATGAATTCATTTTCTTGTACTTTTTAAATGAGAAGTTAAAAATTAAAAGTATTCACTAATAAATAGGAATATAGGAAAGGAAAACTATAAATGGAAAAAATATTTTTAGAGGAAGAGAAAATAGACTAAATAATTGACGAATTTTAAATTTGTTTTATTTTAAAAATAGTTTCAGGCTATACATGATGATACACAGAAATGGAAATATGTAAGCGCTTTTTTTACTTTTATTATTTTACTATAAAACATACACTTGTTAACCATTAATACAATTTTTTTTTATATTTTTTATAAATACAAATTTTTTTAATGTTAAATATAAAATATACTATATAATTATTAAAAATAAAAATTAATAATTGTCATTTTGTAAGATTTTACAATCTTTTCAAAGCAAATCAACTAATCAGTTTAGTATGAATACATAAATTAAAAATTAGATATGAAACAACTTTTTTTTGTCAACTATTAAAAAATATTATATTATTAACAATGTAAGTACTAATACCTATTAAATAAGTTAAAATTTTAATAATTTAAACTACATAATTATAGCTTCTAGTGTATATTCTTATTCATAAAAATTATCCAAGTTAAACTTGTAATGCCATAATAATTTATGTACATAAAATATATGATATAAATGACAATTTTATTTAAATAAAAATAGAATATTATTTTTTTTTTAACATTAATTTATAATTATTATTGAATAAATAAAATTATAAGACTTATTCTATACATAATTTATTTAATTAAAACTATTCTTATTTAAATAAATATATTCTTGTTCAACAAAATTCAAGTCAAATCTTTAAATTTGTGCATCTATATATATTCTTATTATTTTATATATTTTTAAAGTATATATATCTATGCATACATCTATGTGCATACTATACCTCTAAGTTCTATGTACAAGAAGACAAATAAAATTGAAAAAAAAACTAACATTAATTTTTTAATACATATATATACAAAATTATCAAGCTTGATATAAATAATAAAAAACCTAATTTAATTTAACAAACTGTATTTTTTTTGGTGGTATACAGTAATAAAATAAATAAGTAGTATTAAATATAAATGATTTTTTGTAGTTAAGAATGACAAAGTCAACTTTTTATATACTTACTAATTTTATTTTTTAATTATTCTAACCATAAGTACGATTCATGCACTATAAATACAAATTACAAGTATTAAATCTCTTTAATCTGCAGTAAAACGTATTACGTCAATATGAAAAAAAGAAATTTAGTATTAAATGTTCGAAAATTAAAATGAAAACTAAACATTTAAAAGTAAATCTGTTCCATTCAATAAAATATAGAAATTATACAATTTAAGGGATTTACTATTTTATTTTTTTATATGGGGGATTTACTATTGAAATTATAAAATATTAATAGATTTAAGGTTAAGTTAACGTATATAATAAATTTACGTTCTTACAAAATTGAAAAAAAATTAAAATTAAAATAGTAAAAACCGGCTTATGAATACCTGATAAACAGCAGCACGTGGCAGATCAAAGCAAACAACGCAGCAAAGTATGCCACCCAAACGGTGTTCCAGCTTTTGTTCAGGTTTACTCGACAAAGATAATTCTTGACTGACATCGTCACTTTGGAGTCCTGATAATTTACGCCGCTTACGTTCTGGTTCGACAAATTCTTCTGGCTTTTCAAATTCATTACGTATAGAGGAGGACGAGGTAGTCGTAGCCGTACTAGGATTTGACACCGTTGCTAATTCGTTGATTAAATTACCACTTGATGAAGCGACTTCGCCACTTGATTCCGCCATTGCAATATAATTTTTTTACAATCTTTTCTTTAAACTTTTTTTGTCACCTTTTTAATAAAACTAATATTTTAATGCTTAGTTACTTTTTAAGTTAAAGTCAATACAAATAAAATGCTATTCGCTCATTACACTTTTTCTCGGTCGACTGAGTACTGTCATTGTTTCGTTCTTTCAAATAAATACAAGCAGAAAAAAAAAGATAAAAATGTTAGAAATAGAAAACAAGAAAAAATGCATATATACTTTAATTTGATAATTGAAAGTACGATTATTGACTGTTTATTGTTTCGCGATAACAGAATGCGATAAGCTCTCAAAAATTGTATAAGAGCAACGCACTAATAGTTATTTTAAATTGGCTATCTAATTTAATTAACTTAATTTTATTTTAAAAATATAGTATTTCGAAAGTGTTTTGTTATTGATAAAAGTATTTAATGACGATAAATAAATTAATCTAATTTAGTGAAACTATGAAATTTTCAATATTTTTAGAAATAAGTTTGTAAATATATAAGTAGTTATATACTTTGTATAGAGCACATGACGCATGCGTGAACACAGCAGAATAAGTGAAGGTTGGTCTTCGGAAATTGGTGAAGCGTTGACAAACTTTTTTAATGACTATTTAGATATGTATAATCGCCAAAAAATGTTTTTTCCACTTTATTAAACGCTAAATTTTTATTTAATAATGCAGGTGCAGGAATGCAGTTTTACTGCGAAAAACTTTTTTGTTTAAAATCTTTTTGAATTGAACTATGCCAATCAAAAGATAAAAAATTTTACTTAAACCAAAAAAAAAAAAAAACATATTATTTTTTTGATTAAAATTAATTAGGTTATGAATTTGTTAATTTAATACCTTGTTGAACAACTTGTTTATCTCAAATTATTAATAACTAGTATCCCCCAAATTTATCAAAGATTTAAAAAACGGTAAAATCTGCTCTTAATTAAAAATTAATTATGCTTTTTATTGCAATTTAAACAAATTTTATTTATATTTTAAAAAAAATTAAAGTAGAGTACAAAAATAACCGAAAATTTCTACTCTACTTAATAAAATGGGTGTATTTCCGAAAAGCGGAAACGGAATTTTGATCTTAAATTTTGTACACACCTTCGTTTTAACATTGTAAGACTTTTCTCAAAGGGATTTTTGGCGCATTTCAATATTGTCCGAGATATTGAATTTCAAAATTTATTTTTTAGCATAGCCGACTACATCTACAGGGTGACAAATGGGAAGTTGCCTAAAGTATATGCATCTCTTTCCCCCTCTACGGTATCTTATAAGGCTAGGCCCACGTAGGTACACTCTAGAATGTTGTCAGTTTTTATTGAGACGCCGTAAAGAGCAATACATGTACTTTAAAATGAGTGACCTTATGAACGAAGAAAAGATGTATCTCATAGATTTCTTTTATTCTAGAGGTAAGAACTATACTGAAGTGTGTAGAGGTTTTCGTACTAAGTTTGGAAGTAAAAGAGTAGCCAGTCAAAATACTCTTAGAAGGTAAGAATGAAAAAAATTATATTTGTCTTTATCGTATGACCGCGTTTTTTAATAAAGTTTTCAAATTTTTTTTACTTCTTTCTCAGAGTAATTGATAACTTCATCAATTATTATACTCTTGACGATCGTCATCATGATCTTCCAGGTCCTACATACACAGTTACAACAGAAGATAAGGTTGCCGAGGTCGAAGAACATTCCAAGAATAATCCAACGAATTCAATAAGAAAAGCTGCAGCAGCTTCAAAGCTGAATCGAAAGACACTAGGATTAATACTAAAAAATTTCATTAAGTTACATCCTTACAAAATCACAACTCATTAATTGCTCACTGTCACGTCGGAGAACAGTGCTTATGTGCGCTCTTTTTCTGGTTCAGGTTTTCTTCGTAGGATGAGGATGATGACGTAATTAAATAAAAAATACGACGATTTTGAGCCAATAGGAAACGTTACTTCATTGGCTCGAGGAAAAGCACTAAGGCATAAAAACCCCATAAAGACGAAGATTACAACCACCTTTGATCGTATGTATGTATTATGTAAGTGTGTGTTGTATGAACGAAGTTGAACGAATATAGATGCATCTAGTTAAATCAATCGTTTGATTCAACGCGGGCTATTGCGTGGCGGTATCGTTGTACCGCAACGACGCTCACCGCAACGTATTGAGATTCTACTGGAGCTCCAGGTGTGTGTGTATGTGTGTGAATGTGTGAATGTAGTTAAAGAATAGTAACGTATTGCAAAAGATGCGTTTTTATCAGCGAGAAGTTCCTTCGACCGTGAATCGCAGGAGACTGACTAGTCCGCGCGAATTCGTCTAGTCGAAAATTGTCCCCACCGCTCGCGTCTCGCATCCCTCCTTGCCTCGCGACGATCGATTTTTGTTTTAACGAATTTTTCCGCGGTAACACGCGAGACCCGTAGTAGCGCGAATGAACAAGAATGCGTAGGTTCCCCCTGTTTCCCCCCCGTTTACACACGTACGTAAACAGGGCGCGTCTTCGCGTCTCGAAAATACGCGCGCGGCGAAAATAATATTTCGGTCGACCGAACACTCACCGTCGATTGTGAAGAAAAAAGAACTGAGTTTAGTAAAGTTATGACAAAGAAATTTGAAAACAACGAGATCGATATTAATCACATAATTTTCTCAGACGAGGCTCACTTTTATTTGAATGGATGTGTCAATAAACCGAATTACCGTTTTCGGGGTAATGAAAATCCACATTTAACTAAGGCTAAGTCCTTAGATCCTGTTAAGGTGACTGTTTGGGCAGCTATTTCAATCAAAGGAGTATACTTACAATTCTTGAAAGGGGCAATAACAAGCAATAGCTATCGAGAAATACTACAAACGAAATTTTTTCCTTTTGCTAAGAAACGTGCATTAGTCAAGAACTATTATTTTATGCAAGATGGTGCTACGCCGCATAGAACCAGAGATGAAAAGGGAAATCGCTAAAGGCATTGTAAAAAGTGTGGCAAGTCTTTCGCGCAAGAAGGTGCTGCCTCTTGCGGACGAGCAATCGAACTATGCACGAGTAGAATGCAAGTGTACTTACCGAATTTATATACACAAGTTCGGTGCAAACATTTCTAATAAATGATTTAAGATTGATGGAACCGAGTGTTTAAAATTTACCGACTGAAATAATTTAATGTAAAAAATTAAAATATATAGTATTATATATTTTATTACTTTTTATATTACATTTAAAATTTATTAACTAATAAATGTTTATAACAATATATTTGGTGTTTTTAAATTAAAACATTTATTCATATTGATTCCATATATTTTTCCTTACTCAATTTCTATACAGATCTTTCTAAAAAATATACCGCTCTTATTTTATTTAAATATTGTATAATAATAAAGAATATATAAATAAAATTAAAAATTAAAAATTTTAATATATATATCTATATATATATATATATATATATACATATATATATATTGTAACGGGGTGGCAGATTTAACGTTACCTGCTACAGGAGCAATTAGCTTCGGGGGACGCGCAACTCGCAAAAGGCACGAAATTGCCCTTTGCGCCCCCTTTTAGGAAGCTAAAGTCTCGGACGACTTTGCTCCTAGGTCCAGGCTCGAGAAGTCGGTCTACGGACCCAACTTACCCGTTGCAACGCCGCGCAAACGTCGTTGCGCGGCTCGTGTGTCGTCCTCACCTGGCTAGTTGATCTCGGAGAGGGCGGTATTCGGGAGGAGAGCTGAAAGCTCCTCGTTGCAGAAATAATAAAGCGATATCAAGAAAAATTAATAAAAAGAAAAAAGAAATTTAATTAAATAAATATAAAAAATTGCAAGGAAAAGGAACGTTAACAATCTACCGTTAATTCAGAAAAATAATATGATAATAAAAAAAAAAAATCAATAAAATCTTACAAGAGAAAAGAAAGGGAAGAAAAAAAGAAAAAGATTGATAAAATAAATAAAATAATTAAATAAGTTAAATAAATAATAAATTAAATGACAATAAATTAAAGAATAGTAAATGACGATAGCGTTTACAAAAATAAAACAACAAAAATAAATTGTAATTAATGCGTACGAGGAGCGCATGCGGTAAGGCGCGATATAATGCGCGAAAACGGCTCCCGCGCGCGGCGTACTATACGAGTGCGAGAGAGAAAGAACGTCTCTCGCACTACGCCTATAAGAGTGAGAGAGAAAGGCCTCTCTCACTCGCGCGCGGCGTCTAACGTACGGGTGCGAGAGAGAAGAACACTTTCCCGCACGGAGCCCGTTGGAGCGAGAGAGAGAACGCTCTCCCACTCCTGCACGCCGCTTCTACTGCGAGTACGAGAGAGACAACGAGTCTCCCGTACTGCACCGTAGGAGTGAGAGAGAAAGCGCTCTCCCACTCTTGCGCGCCTAGCCTTACGCGAGTGCGAGAGAGAACGCAACTTTCTCGCACTGATCTAACTCGGGTGGGAGATAGAAGTTTCTCCCACTCGCGCGCGCGCTGTATATGCTGCAAGTGCGAGAGAGAAAGCGACTCTCCCGCACTGCTGCCACTAGAGTGAGAGAGATACCACTCTCTCACTCACGCGCGCTTATGCTCCTATAGGTGCGAGAGAGAACGCAACTCTCTCGCCCTGTATACGAGAGTGAGAGAGATAGCGCTCTCTCACTCGCACGAACCGCTAAAAAAACGAATGCACTAAAGTAGGGAGTAACCGGCGGAGGTTACTCCCACGCAAACGCGAATAAATATAAAAAGACGCGCGAAAAATTTAAACGGGAAAAACTTACAGTCGGCTGGCCAGCCACGCACGCTAGACGCTAGGACGAAGATGGCGAAGACGGCGATACAGCGTGCCGTCGTCCCGTGCAGGAATCTGCTTGCTCCCGGTCGCCGGTGATGCACGTCTATGCCGTCGGCCGGTGGAAACTTCCTTGGCTGCCTGCGCAGCCGGTGCACGCCAAGGAAAAAGATGCACGTCATCAAAACTCCGCGCGCGCGAGAAAACTCAGCACGAACTCGGCGCGTCTCAAAATGGCGGAAAAATTAAAGAAAAAACTACCTTGTACGCGTGGCACTCACGAAGACGGTAATTGAACTAACTCCTTAAAAGGCGGGAGGTGGCTTGTCTACCTAGCCTAGCCTCTCCCATACGGTACTTGACTAGCCTATCTCTAGTCGCGTACCGTATCTTCTCGTCCGCGACTGTCGCGTTACCTATTTTCGGCTATTTACCTTATCCTGAATACGCGAAATAAGACGAGGCGCGGAGCACGGAGTGTTCTCCGTGACAATATATCTATATATATATAGATGTTACAATGTGTAAAGTTTGATTCCAAAACTAATAAAAGTGTATGTTTTAAAAATATTTATATTTCATTTAATTTACATCATGATAATACTGCATCTTTATCTAAATTTTAAAATGAAAAAATAGAACATAAAAATTTTTATTTATAGTCTTCTTTTTACTTAAGTTTGCCTTAGCTAGCTCTCTAGAATCAGATTCTTTTCTGAATGCACTTTTTTTTATTACTCTTCAATTTGTCTTTTTTTTACTACAGATATTTTTTCAAAGCTGCATCAAACTTGAAAACTACTATTTTTCAACGTGAAACATCGTCGACTGTAACTTCTTCAATATGATTAGTTTCTTCAATATTTTATTTATCGATTTAATTAATTATATCGTAATCACTTTCTTCGTCAGCAGACTTTACTTTTCGTTCACAAAAATAATATTATCATTTTGTTTTATCAACTTCGATTCTTGATACGATTTCTTGTTCTATTATACAGCAACCCTTCGAATTTATACAATATAATAATCGTAGAATATTCGTTATTAATTTATTTAATAATTTTATTTATATATATTTCATGTTTTTCATCAGAAAAAATAGTTAAAAAAAAAATAATAAAATAAAAGAACTTCTCATGCTGCAGGATTTGAGCGCTGTTCCTTGCGTGTAATGAAGGTAAAATACTTTCGTTACTTATGTCTTAACCAATTAAGCTAAATTCACCATTTGTCAATTGATGCAAAAACTTATATAAAACTTGTAACCTTCAGTGAGCTTTTAAATATATAATATTTTCATGAATTTTTTAAATGTAAAAAAGATCTTTCTTTAATATTTTTTAAATTAAAATTTTTATTTAAAAGGCTACATTGTTACAATTTTTTGCTACTGTGCTAGTATATATATATATATGTTATTACTTGCACAGCTATTTAAAGGGCCAGCGTTTGTTTACACTAATACGTGGAAATGAAGCGCGGTTATAATCGGCGCGCCGCAATTTGTGCGCATGTTTTTTGTTTTTATAACTGTTCAAAGATCTTGTATTTATTTTCTTCGCTACAAGCTGACGAATATTTGCATAGCGCGCGATTTTTCAGAGACCAAAATTCATTGCAAATTCCGATTTTTTTGTGAATTATAGAAGTTTTTATATTTACGATCTTGAACATTTACTGTTTTTTCATTTTAGACGTTTATTCACAAAAATGAAGAAATTAGAGACGATCTACGACCGATACCAATATTTCCATTGTAAAAATGGAAAATGTAATGGATTTAAGCTTTTTCGTTTTCCTTTTGACACAGAAAGACGGCATCGATGGATTGAACACTCTGGTAAGTGTTATTTATTTTTAAATATATAGATTATACAATATAGAGCAGAATCGTGTGAATTTTTAAACAAATCGAGATAATTAAATAAGCATCGCAATCGCAGTTCCAAGAACTCGCAACTCAAGTGCACCAAAACAAAATATTCGCATCTTCTCGCGATGCCTTTTAATTTTTTTTCAACACATTAGATATTTAAAAATCTTTCATTGAACGCGTCTCGCAAATAAATTTTCTGCTAATAAATTAATTTTTATAATTAAATGTTACAAGTTTATATGAATTATTTTTATAAACGAAAATTCTCCTGAAATTTCACATAAGTTAACATTTTTACTAACGCATTTTATAATTTATATTTTGCATTTTATATTTTATATTTTACAAAATTATATTTGGTTTTGCAACCTTGGCCGATTTCTTGAGCTTACTTCCGCGTTTGCTTCCGCATTCTAATTTTTCTTTCTCTTATCTATTTTCGAAATGATTTAGTGACTATACCTCAGAAAAAGTCGGATGCCAATTCGGAAAAAAACTCATAACTTTTCAGCAGCTGAACGGATGTTCATCGAATACAGATAAGAACCATCCTGATTAAACTACTTTTTAATTTAAAAAAAACCATACTCATACACACACTCACGTACACGCACACACATACATACACGCGCGCGCGTACACATACGCACACACCTAAACTCACGCACGCAAACATACACAGTGGTAAGACTTATAACACCCCTCGTTTTTCTTCAGGGGTTAAAAAGTGAAAATACTACAGATAATAAGTCAGACCTCACTGCTTTCAATTCTTATGTATTAATTATATCCGATAACAAGAAAGGTTAATAAGAATAAATATTATAATTATAAAATACCGAATATATTATTATAAACATTGTCACGGAGAACACTCCGTTTTCCGCGCGTGTTTATATTTCGCGCGATTCCGCGGTTCGCGAGCCGAGTTTAATTTCGGCTACGTTACGGCCCCGGGCGGGAAAATACGGTACACGCCGATAGATAGAATAGTCGTGTGCCGTATAGAAAAGATAGGCGAGTTCAGGCTAGGCAAGCTAGCTTCTTCCCGCGTTTTCCAGTTAGTTCTCTTCCGCCATTTTGACAGTTCGGACGCGTGCCCTCTTCCCGCGTCTCGACAAGTTTTTGCGCGACGTTATCGCGAGTTCTTGGCGCGTCCCGGTCGTGGTTTTTTTAGTGCAGGTGCGTAGCTGCGATCGGCGGCCCGCAGGGCACCGCCACCAGACCACAGGGGCGTAGCAGCAAGGCAACGGCACCAACGATTTCGTTTGGCGGCAGCGGCGTCCCGCTACTAGCGGCCTTATCCTGATTTTTGGCGTGCGCGGCTGGCCAGCCACCGTTGTAAGTTTATAGTAAATTTTGTTCGCTTTTGTTCGCGTTGGAGTAACCTCCGCCGGTTACTCCACTCTTTATTAAATTCGTTTTCGCGGTTCGTGCGAGTGAGAGAGCGCTATCTCTCTCACTCTCGTATACAGGGCGAGAGAGTTGCGTTCTCTCTCGCACCTATAGAAGCTTAAGCGCGCGCGAGTGAGAGAGCGGTATCTCTCTCACTCTAGTGGTAGCAGTGCGGGAGAGTTGCTTTCTCTCTCGCACTTGCGGCGTATACGGCGCGCGCGCGAGTGGGAGACACCTTTATCTCCCACTCGAGTTAGATCGGCGCGAGAGAGTTGCGTTCTCTCTCGCACCCGCGTAGAGTTAGGCGCGCAAGAGTGGGAGAGCGCCTTCTCTCTCACTCCTACGGCGTAGTACGGGAGACCCGTTGTCTCTCTCGTACTCGCAGTAGAAGCGGCGCGCAAGAGCGGGAGAGCGTTCTCTCTCTCGCTCCAACGGGCTCCGTGCGGGAGAGTGTTCTTCTCTCTCGCACCCGTACGTTAGACGGCGCGCGCGAGTGAGAGAAGCCTTTCTCTCTCACTCTCATAGGCGTAGTGCGAGAGGCATTCGTTCTCTCTCGCACTCGTGGAATACGCCGCGCGCGGGAGACAGCCTCGCGCATTATATCGCGTCTCACCGCCTGCGATCCTCATGCGCAGCGATTATAAATGATTTTACCTTCTTTTATTCTTTTTGTAACTATCATTGTCGATTAAGTTATTATTTATTTTTCTGTTTTTGTTATTAAATTATTTTATTTATATTTTTGATTTGTATCTTTTTCTTTTTTTTTCCTATTTTTTTTCTGTTTTGTTTGGTGCGAGCTTGTCTCGCTCAAATTATTATATCCTTCTTTTTTTCTTTTATTATTTATAATTTACGTTACTTTTCTTTTCGTTTTTTTTTATTATTTCCGCGACGAGGAGCTTTCAGCTCTCCTCCCGAATACCGCCCTCTCCGAGATCAACTAGCCAGGTGAGGACGACGAACGAGCCGCGCAACGACGATTGCGCGGCGTTGCAACGGGTAAGTTGGGTCCGTAGACCGGCTTCTCGAGCCTGGACCCAGGAGCAAAGTCGTCCAAGACTTTAGCTTCCTAAAAGGGGGCGCAAAGGGCAATTTCGCGCCTTTTGCGGATTGCGCGTCCCCCGAAGCTAATTGCTCCTGTGGCGGTTAATGTTTAAAACTGCCACCCCGTTACAACATATATTAGCTAATAAATTTTAAATGTAATATAAAAAATAAAACAAAATATAATGCCATGTTAAATTTTATTACATCCAATTTTTTAATTATAAAATTTTCAATTTTTCTAACTATATCAAATTGTAAATAAAAAGATTTAATTTAATTGTTATAAAATTATGAATTTTCATGTATTAGAAATATTATCTGTGGAACTGTTCTTAGTCGTAAACTTTTCTTCATTTTGTACTTTATAAGATTTTGTTGATTGATCTATCTATATATATATATATATATATATATATATATATATATATATATATATATATATATATATATATATATATATATTAAAATTTTTAATTTTATTCATATATAATATATAAATATATATATAATATATAAATATATAATATATATTATTATATAATATTTAAATAAAATAAGAGCTATATATTTTTTAGAAAGATCTGTATAGAAATTGAGTAAGGTAAAATATATGGAATCAATATGAATAAATGTTTTAATTTTAAAACACCAAATATATTGTTATAAACATTTATTAGTTAATAAATTTTAAATGTAATGTAATAAAGTAATAAAATATATAATGCTATATATTCTAATTTTTTACATTAAATTATTTCAGTCGGTAAATTTTGAACACTCGGTTCCATCAATCTTAAATCATTTATTAGAAATGTTTGCACTGAACTTGTAGAAGTATATAAATTCGGTAAGTACACTTGCACTCTACTCGTGTATAGTTCGACCGCTCGTCCGCAAGAGGCAGCACTTTCTTGCGCGAAATACTTGCTACACTTTTTTACAATGCCTTTAGCGATCTCCCTTTTCATCTCTGATAGAACTCAAGAGTTATTTAAAGTTATTTACGAAGTTTATGGTGAACGCATCATCAGTTTAGGATATTTCAAGTTTGCACATGCAGGTATAGACTGGCCCCTTATTCACCGGACTTAAACCAGTGTGATTTCTTCTTATAGGGCTATCTGAAAGATTACTGTTATGCGGAAAAACCCAAGACCAAAGATGATTTGAGAAAAGCTATTAGAAAAGGAATTTCTAGTATTTCTTCATCTAAAATTAAACAAGTTTTTCATAGTTTCCAAAAACGGCTTGGTTATTGTGCAAGTTTAGATGGGGATAACTTCGAAAATATTTACCATTAATAGTTATTCCCTAGCAAGGTTTTGTCATTTTTTTAAAAACGTAATATGTGTCTGTTGAAAATATTCGATTGAACTGAAATCTATTTCAAATTAAAATGACCACTTCACTGATTCAATATGTATTTTTATTATTTTTTTCTCTGCACTCATCTCAAAATTATAATTGATTACTTTAGGCAACTTCCCATTTGTCACCCTGTATATACTAGCTTTTCTGAATTTCTGCTAATCACTACTAGGTGGCTATACGTTTTCTTTTCCTAGATGAAAATTTGACAGCAACAGTTATATAAGGGTATATTACGCTCGAATTAATAATTTTTTTACATAGTAAATTATTTATTAAATTATTATAATATATAAAGCCAAATTACTGTTACATCTCGTAAGTGTAATATGATAAAACGAGGATGGATGAAATTTACAATTTTAATAAATTAGCAGCGATTTTAACCGATCCATCGGCAACGTTACAATGGCTTAGAGATGTTGGGTTAATCCCATCTTCTCGATATTATAGGTACAGTCTGTCAAGTAAGAGCGTGGTCGACTTCACCGACAGATAATAAAATATTTTGCTCTAATTCCTTCGCAAACCGATAGAAAAAAGCTTTGTCCTTGATGCATTGTCAACAAAGATTCAGTTGTCGTTGAGCTTTTGTAAGAGAATCACGTTAAACGCCATGAGTGCTAAGTACGCGTCGCGCTACGAGGCTGTGTTCCTTTGCATCCATCCAAAAGGTCCCAAAATGTCGCAATCAGCGGCTGCTAAATATATGAGAAAGTCGAAGACATTTGTACAGAAGTGGATACAGCGATATAAAGTGGCTAAAAATCTCGATGATTTACCAGAACGTGGCTCGATAGGAAAAGTGAACAAAAAAGATGAAATAAGAATAGTGAATCTGTTTTCGCGGAATCCTGCTTTAACACTGCGGCAAGGACAAGCAAAATTAATGGCAAAAGGTTTAGATATATCCTACGAAACTATCCGAACCCATCTTCGTACTCATCATCTGAAATGGCGCAACACAATGAAGAAGCCTCTGTTGACTGAAAAACATGTGACAAAGCGACTCGCTTGGGCGCATGAGAATATTGATAGAGATTTTAAAAATGTCATTTTTACTGATGAATGTTCTATATGGGCACGTTCTGTCCTCACACGAGCCTGGTCAACTTCCACCAATAGGCTTGTTTAGCGGACCGTAAAACATGGAATAAAGATGCATCTTTGGGGCTGCTTCTCAAAGCAGGAATTCGGCACTTTGCACCTCTTTACTGACAACCTAAATGCCGAGAAAATGATAAAAATCTACAAAAAGGCTTTACTGCCATCTGCCAAACGAGGGTTCATCACAAAAAATGAAGATTGGATTCTGCAGGAGGACAACGATCCTAAACACCGCAGCAAGCTCTGTACTTAGTGGAAGACTCAATCTGGCATCGTTACATTGAATTGGCCGTCGCAGTCGCCCTATGCAAACCCTATTGAAAATGTGTGGGCATATATTAAACGGAAGCTTCGTGGAAAACGCACATACACTTTGAAGCAGTTGTCTTACGAAATTCGTCGGATCTGGAGATCCTTGCCACTAGAATACGCCGTCAAATTAGTAGAAAGCATGCCTCGGAGATGCCAGGCAATTATCGATGCTGGTGGTGACCGGACACATTATTGACCGAATTGCATCATTGTTTGTAATGTGTACAATGTATATATAAATATGAAAGTTTCATCAAATACATTTTTTTATAAATTAACACGACCACGCTCTTACTTGACAGACTGTAAGAAAATAAATATGATTTTTTATGAATCCGATCTACATTGCGGTCGTTTTAAATGTTTTCAAAAAGAGTGATATGCTCATTTAGCATCAGTTGCCAAAAATACGTGGCTTGAGAGGTGCCATACTTCTTTAAAAATTTTCATCTTTATCACGTATTTTTCCGTCGTGCATATGACATTCACGCAAACAATTCGAGAATGCTCTTTATCGAGCTCTGAGGAAACCATTTCTTCTGAAACTGTTGCTGATCGTTTCTCTTTTTGCCGGGAGGTATGCATGGTTGCTTTTGATCTACAATTTAAGAACAATGGTTTGATTGGAGGCGTAGGCGAAGTTGTTGAAATTGACGAGTGTAAAAATGTCCAACAAGTTTGTCCACAATTTTTTAAGGAAAAATATCATGGTTTTCGAAAAACAGTTAGCCCCGCCATTTTGTCTTTTTTTTTAAAAAAAAGTTGTTCTAGATTATGCTCAACTTGTGTTATAGTGTGCTTTATGAAAAAATAAATAATTTTTATTTTTAAATGCAAAAAATCATCGTTTTTGAAAAAAAAGTTAGCACCGCCATTCTTTTTCACGGAATAAAAGAGTTGTGCTGCATTGTGTTCAACTTGTGCCATAATGTGCCGTTAATAAAAATTATTAATTTTTATTTTTATAATTTTTATGATCGGAGTTAGCTTTTCTTTCAGAAACGATGATTTTTGGCCTTAAAAAATGATAATTAATAAACTATTTGTACGGCACATTATGGCACAATTTAAGCACAATGCAGCACAAGTCTTTTATTCCGTGAAAAACAAAATGGCGGGGCTAACTTTTTTTTACAAAAACGATGATTTTTTGTATTTAAACTTATTTACTGATTCTGTCACGTTGTGCTATGACGCGACGCTGTATTTTCCTTTTTTTATTTTGTTTTTCTACCACCCGTGGCGACGCCACATCGCGAGCGTGGACGGTACCATCTGTGCATCTTTTACCTTTTTTTTCTTTTTTTTTTCTTGATTTACATTTTACCTTATTTATTTCCTTCCTTTTTCCCTATGAAAAGCGCTACCGCTACAGCGATAACATCAAGGTACGGAAGCACTGATGTGGAAGGTGTATCAGAGTATGCGTGCATGAATCATGACTAAGAGCACTTGCGTCCTACTTTCGGACCATCCCTTTTTTGATAAGGAACAAAGGTGCACGTCTAGTTTTCAGCCTATATAAAGGGGTTGGACGATGCACCGAGAGGACTAGTCTTTTCCCGAAAACGTTGTTGTGCGTGGAGGCTCTGCCAGCTTGCTGCACAGGACCAGTCTTTTTCCGGAAACGTTGTCGTGCGCGGAGGTTTTGCCGGTTGCTGCACAGACAGTAGTCTTTTCTTACATTATTCTCGTACGTGGAAACTCTGCCAGTTTTATTATATACCAACGCGAATTAATAAGCATAAAGTACGAAGTGTGAGAGTGAGTCTGACAAACGCAGAAGTTGTAACTGGATGTAGCCACCCGCCAGTTCATAGTGTAATAAATAAACAGACATTTTTACGAAATTCTTGACGTCAACCATTTAAATTTCCTCCCCATTCCCGCCAAGCAGCAGCCGAGCCAGCCAGCTAGCCAGCCTCCAGCCAGCAACACCAGCGCACTCAAAATAACGTAAGAACATCTCTCTCTCTCTCTACATCTCTCAACTCCTCTCGCCTGAACTGCATTACTCATGCGATACGTCTCTCTGGTCCTCATAGAGTGCGTCACGTAGACAAATCAGGCATACATATAAATATCTCTCTCTCTCTGTCTCGCTCTCGCACGCTGACTCCAGTTCTCTGTCTCTCTCTTTCTACCTGCGCTAGTATATATATTTATTGCCTACTATCCTCGGCAGCTACGGTTGACCGAAACAGGGAATTAAACCTTTTTTTTTAATTATTTAATTTAAAACTTAGTGAAATAAGTTTTTCTGTCGTTGAGTCATCCCCTAGGACGTAACAATTCTAACGATTTTCGAAAAATTAATTTTGGCTATAAAAATCGAAATTTTTATAATTAATTTTTTTTATTTACGGCACACTATGGCACAAGTTGAACACAATTTAGCACAGCTTATTTTTTTAAAATGACAAAATTTCGTGGCTAACTTGATAGACATGTGTAAAGTAGGTCGACACAAATATAAACGAGGACATGTTGTAAAAGGTCATTGGGTTCTCGGTACGATACACAAGAGTCACTGAGAGAATTATCGTTTGGAAATTTACCCGGAAAATCCAAAAGATCGCAAAACTCTGTTGAAGCCGATCTAAAAGCACGTTGCCATGGAAACGACTATCCATACCGCCTGCTGAAAAGTGTATGTTAATTCAAATGAAAATAGATATATTAATACCACGGTGAATCATTCGGTTGAGCTTGAGAGTACGCAAACAGGAGTGCACACTCAGAATATTGAGTCCTCTTGGAGATACATGCGTCGGTAATCAATACGTAGGGGTGTCCATTTAGGTACAATGACGGATCATCTTTGTCAATTTTTGTGGCGTCATCACGTCTGTAAATTGGGAAAAGATCCATTTAATCAATAGTTGGAAGATATCAAGTGTTGTTATCTGGGCATGTAAAGATCTTTACATCTTTCTTTGTTCATATTCTGCACAATTAATCCATTTTTTTTTAATCATTTAACCAATTTTTTTTTTTTCAAATATCAGATGATATTTTTTTTTTTTTCTTTTCACTATTTTCGATTATTATTGTCACAAACATTCTAAACATACCAGCTACAATGGTGATATTCAGAACGTACGGAGCCCGATTTATATTTTTAATATTTTTAAACATTTTTTTTTTTTTAATTAAATATTATTCATGTTTCATGGTACTATAATCAAGCCGTTTCTTTCAAAATAAAAAGAAAATGAGAAAAATCTTCGTGAGAAAAAATCGCAATCGAATATAGAGAAAATAAAATAAAAAGAAAATAAAAGAAAAATCCCAAAATATTCTTGGAAAAATCGAATCAAAGTGAAAATTCAGACCGATGTATATGCAAAAATGATAAATTGGACAAAATAAAGAAGGAAACGATCAAAATATGACAAAAAAATTCGTGTAATTAGAAAAACGAGGGTTTTGGTTACATGGTATATTATATAATTTTTTCGGCTATTTGGTTTATTGGGTTATTTGGATTATATGATTTAGTGAATTAGCAGGCTGTTCAATAAGTTTTGCGGTTCGATAAGAGAGGGTGTTGCTACTAGCCTAAATTTTTTTTTGTTATGTTGGTACACTCTTCATATGAACGTATGTAAAGTTTAATTTCAATCCGTCAATTCATTCTTTGTTTATAAGCCATTCAGTATCGACGTGTCACAGTATTTTTTTACAATGGAAAAAATCAAGTATCGTGCAGTGATTGAATTTTTATTTTTGGAAGGTTTAAAAGCAAAGGAAATTTATGAACGAATGTTGAAAGTGTATAAGGACTCTTCGCCTTCAATTAGTACAGTAAACAGATGGGTTGCTGAGGTTAAACGTGGTCGTACAAGCCTTGAAGACGATCCACGTCAAGGATGTCCAAAAACAGCAACAACACCAGAAATCGTAGAAAAAATACAGGATATCGTATTGGAAAATCGTCCAGTGACTGAAAGAGATTTAGTAGAAGCTCAAGGCATCTGATTAGGCAGTGTGAGCAATGTTTTGACTGAAGTATTGGGTTTCAGAAAGCTGTGTGCACAATGGGTGCCGCATTCGCTAACAATGGAACAAAAACACATTCGAATGCGACTTTCTCAGCAACATTTAGAGCGTTTTTGAAAGGATAAAGTGGATTTTATGCGTTGATTCATCACTATGGATGAGACTTAGGTCTATCACCATGATCCTGAATCAAAACAAGAGGCTAAAGAGTGGTTTGAACCTGGTTCTTCGTCTCCGAAACGAGTTTGTGTCCAGAAATCGGCCAAGAAGGTGTTAGCATCAGTTTTTGGGATGCGAAAGGAATTTTGTTAGTGGATTACTTGCGAACTGCTAAAACAATGAATTCTGAATATTATTGTAACCTTTTAGACCAGCTAAAGGAAAAAATTCGTCAAAAAAGACCCGGTTTGTAGAAGAAAAAAATCCTTTTTTATCAGGATAATGCACCGTGTCACAAGAGCATTTTGACAATGGCTAAAATCTATGAATTAAAGTTCGAATTATTGGAGCATCCACCGTATTCACCAGATTTGGCCCCTAGCGACTTCCATCTGTTTCCAGACCTAAAAAAATTCATGCGTGGAAGCGTTTTTCATCAAATGATGAGGTCATAACAGATGTGGAAGCGTAGTTTGTAGCCCTTCCAGATTCTCACTTCAGGGATGGAATTCATAAATTGGAATCTTGTTAGTACAAGTGTATTGATGTTCAGGGAGACTATACTGAATAATAAAGTGTAATTCAAACCATAAAATTGTGTTTTTCTTATCGAACCGCAAAACTTATTGAACAGCTTGGTATCTGGATTGCATAGTTAATTGGATTACTTTTAATGTATAGTATTTATAATATATATTGGACTATTTCTAATATATAATATTGATGATGGCCTGATTGGTAGAGCGCTGGACTTTCGATTCAAAGGATTGATACAAGCACCTCTGTTCTTCACGTTCATGTGCTTTAGTCCCCACAACATCGTGAGGCTCCGCCCCAATTGGCAAATCAAAAGGTAACGAGGAGGTTAAAAATAAAAGAAGAAAAATGGTTGGTTATTTGGATATTTAGGTTATTTGATAACTTGTGTTAATCCTTCACTTTCGCGAGGTTGGTTTTGGGTCATGCTAAACACATTTGACATTGAATATCAGTAAAACTAAGAGTTGTGGAGCAAAATTGGCTTTAATACAAAAGATGTATTTTTACGTGTTCAGCAACTTTAATAGGAAAACTTTTTGTAAATTTTGCGTGCTTTGATAAATTTTACGTACTGAGATAAACCTAAAACTATGATTTTTATGGGTTTTTATTAGTTTACACCGTGAAAATTGAATTTGCGATAATTTTCATTATCAGATTAATAGAAACATTAATTTTGTTACGTCCAGTAAAATCCTTGAATTCCGATAATGTTCTCCTCCCTAATTCCTCCGACAAAGCGACCCAAGAGACGGTTTCACCGAACCGCTTAATGCCCTCGGTCTTTAATATTCTGCTCTAGTAAAGCCTGACCAACCAACATCATCGTCAGTCTCAGATTGGAAAATGCGCCGCTGCCTGTGATGGTGGTTATACCTGGAGCGGCGATATAATTAAACACACCGACAAAACCACCATCTCGCCCATGGCGTTAAGTAGAACTACCGTCAGACGCAGCCAGAAGAGGCTAAATGCCGTCGTTTAGTCACTTCACGATTCCTCTATCGCGTTTTCGTCGTTTTTTCGTTTTCCCATACCTTTACCGCGTTCCTAACTTTATCAAACTATAGCAAACCTTGATGATTTTTTTCCATTTTTTGAACGCATATAAAACCATCAGAGATACATAATTTTAGCTGGAGTACTTATCTCTCGATGGAATCGCGTTATTTAGATATTCGTATTTTTTTTTTTACGATGAACCCGCTTCGTTTAGGAACTCACATTTCTTGAAATCAATCTTTGTAATCGATTACATCATCTGTATGGAATCTGATGGTCGAGCAATCGGGAATTGTCGATTCAAATCTGGCGGGGCAATTTAGGAAGGTAAAATCTTTTTTCTAGGTTGGTACAACTATCCTTAATGACTATGCCAAGTTTGAGCGGAATCTGTCAATGAGTGTGTTTACAGTAGCTGGTTAAGTCAGTCGATGTCAATAGTGCGTGCCGATTTTTTACAATGGGTGATTACATTGAACAAAGAATTTGTCTAAAATTTTGTGTTGCGAATGAAATTTCGTGTGCCGATGCATTGAAAATGTTGCAAACGGCTTTTGGTGATGAAGCACTATCGAAAACCCGTGTGTATGAGTAGTACAAAGCCTTCAAGGAGAGTCGTGTAGTCGTCGAAGACTTGCCTCGTTCCGGACGCCCATCGAAGGCTTCGACCGCAGATAACGTCGATAAAATTAAGGAAATGGTGCTTGAAAACCGTCCTACCAGCTTGACAGAGATAGCACATAAACTTGAGATATCCCACGAGTCCACATGTACAATTTTAATTGATGTTTTGGGCATGAGAAAGGTGGCCGCAAGACACGATAACGCGCCGAACTCAACGAACACGCTTGAACAACCACCGTATTCGCCGGATTTGGCTCCCTGTGACTTCTTTCTCTTCCCAAAACTTAAATTGCCGCTCCGAGGCACCCGTTTTCAGTCGACTGAAGCCATAAAACAAAATTCGGCGCGCGAGCTGAAAGCCACTGACTTAACCAGCTACTGTAAACACACTCGTTGACAGATTCCGCTCAAACTTGGCATAGTCATTAAGGACAGTTGTACCAACCTAGAAAAAAAAATTTCACCTGCCTAAATTGCCCTGCCAGATTTAAATCGATAATTCCTGGTACTTTTTTGACAGAATGTATAGGTACTTGCATATAAAATATATATAGGTGAAAATACTCTAGCCTTAATCATTAATATCGTATTAAGGAAGTGGGATAAAAATTATAATTATCGTTGGAAAGAAGGTTACAAAGTGAAATTAATGCGTTTTATATATACTCGTATGTACACAGTATGTCGGAAAAGTTCCCGAACTTTTAAAATAAAAAATCGAAAATTACATCTAAAGAAATTTATTCCAGTTAACTTTTAACATAGTCCCATTCCCTAGATATACACTCATTTTAGCGCTTCATGAGTGATTCGAAGGCTCTCTGGTACTACTCTGAAGCTATCGCTGTGAGACTCTCGGTGCAAGCCGCTTGAATGCTCGGTACATCTTCAAAAAATCGTCCTTTCAAGGCCATTTTGAGCTTGGGAAATAGGAAAAAGTCGGCTGGAGCCAGATCTGGCGAGTATGGGGCGTGATTGATGCGTGGGATCTGATTTTCGGCGAGATAACGCTTCACAATGCGAGTTTCTTTCTGCTCTGGTATGAGAAAGTGCGGAACGAATCGAGAGCAGATCTTCCTGCGGTTCATTTTTTTTTTCAAAATCAACGCGACGCTATCCTTGCTCATGTTCAGTTCGTCTGCCAACATTCTGAGAGACATGTGGCAATCCTGCTTCAGTAGCGCGTGCACGCGAGCCTCGTTTTCGTCGGTAACAGCTGTTGACGGCAGGCCGCTTCTCTCGTCATCTTCTAACGACTCTCTACCCTTCTTGAACCGACTGAACCACGTGTAAACAGTTGTACGCGACACTACACCTTCACCGTAAGCCGAATCGATCATTCTTTTCGTGTCCGCGAAAGTTTTTTTTAATTTATAGCAGAATTTAATTGCGCCACGATGTTCAAATTTCTCATCCATCGTAGAGCTTGCACCGGGGTACTAAACACACGTTCAGTCAAGCACGTCTATCTCGGCAACTAATGAACGGATACTAGTGAAAAAATTCTCAGATACTCCAGAGGGATGTAGCAACACAGTACCCGCGTCGTCCAAGAGGTGGCGCCACTCGCACAAGCGCTACAAAATAAGTTCGGAAACTTTTCTGACATACTGTGTATATATACATACATATATATATATATATATACACGAGGTCTGGCTATTAAATAACGAGACTGCGCGCCTAGAGGGCGCCGTAGAGGGGTGGGGAAAAAACGAGTAGTGCGTTGGGTATCTAGATATCTTGTCTATGCACGTACCAAAACACGTTCTCGTCACTATTATTGTATTTGTGCAGTAGCGGTTTGAAACGAACGTGTTTTTTTCTCGTGCCGAAAACCCTGTGTGACGAAAAACAGGAGCAACGTATCAATCTCAAATTTCTCGTTAAATTGAAAAAAACTCTGACTGAGGGCTGTAAATTGTTGCAAGAGGCCTATGGGGACAATTCTCTATCTCGTGCGCGTGTTTTTGAGTGGTGTAAGTGCTTCAGTGAGAGCCGAGTGAGCACTGAAGATGACCAACCAAATTCAAGACAATGCTGATCGTTTTTTTTGACATTAACGGTATCGTGATGACTGAATGGGTTCCAGAGGGTCAGACTGTCAACCAGACTTACTATTCGTCAGTGTTGGCAACACTGCGAGAACGAGTTTGTAAGAAACGGCCCGAGTCGTGGAAGAACAACTTGTGGATTTTGCACCAGGACAACGCACCTGCCCATAACGTGCTATCTGTGAAGCAGTATTTGGCCGGTAAGCGCACTCCAGTGCTCGAACACGCGCCGTAATCGCCAGATTTGGCACCGTGCGACTTTTTTTTATTTCCGAAGATAAAATCTGCTTTGAAAGGGACCCGATTTGAGTCGATGGAAGCGGTAAAGCAAAAAACGGCAGAGCTCCTAAAGGCCATCACCAAAGAAGACTTCCAGCACTGCTTCGATCAATGGAAAAAACGTATGGAAAGGTGTGTGGCGAGGAAAGGGGAGTATATTGAAGGGGAGCATCCAAATGTAGAATAATTTTTATAATAAAACCCTTTTTCGTAACCAGTCTCGTTATTTAATAGCCAGACCTCGTATATTGTGACGTGGTGTTTTTGCATCAGTCACACGAGGACGCCAAAGCATAGCTTGTGCGCCTCCTCGTAGCTGAAACACTCCCCCTTTTACAATCTTGGCAGTCTCGCAGAACTGCCACGCTTGAGCCTAACTAACAGCCACGCAAGGCTGTGCATACCTTACCTTCCCCAGGTACATGGGCTTCGAGCTCAAGTAAAGGCTCCAGTGAGGAGCCAGTCTTAGGAGCCCATGGCTAATCGAGGGCAGTGCTCGCACACACTGCAGCAGGGTTCCTTTCTGCAAGCTCCTTCCTGTCCTTGTAGTGATTCCCGTACCTGCAACCTCCCAGACAATGATTAAACAAGGAAGAAAATAATAGTAGCAGCTGCACCTAGGAAGGGAAGTACAAGCTGCCGCACAACATCATAGGAAAGTGGGAAGAGGAGGTTAGGAGGCAAGCAAAGACACATAAGCACCGCATTTAGGTACAAGTAATTACGTACCTGGAATGGTCTAATAGTGTTGCCTCAATGCCGCTGCGAGCTGGCTATCGCTGTCCCCGACACCGCTGCTTCACTTTCTCTGCCACTCATCTTTCGATTCGCCTGCTGGTGATTTGCCGTACTGCTGCACCTGAAAAACAAAAAGAAGAAACAAATTAGACGACGTCTACCAGCCATGGAACGCGTAGACTTACCTGGACTCCCTGGATATCGGAGGTAGATTCTCGCCGCTCCGGAAAAGGAATATAACAACACTGGCACTCGCGAGCGGATAACCTAACGCGTGCTGCTGGCGAGCAGTAATGCTAACTGCCGACAGCGCTGAGAGCGCGCGGCGGCTGCGTCGCGTAACGTACTTTACACGTACGTTGCGCCGGCGCCGAACGATCATCTAAAATTCGCGCTCGCGAAAGTGCCACGCCGGAGCTTCTCGTTCACTCCGTTCGGGTCCGTTTTAACGAGAATTAGCGATATTAGCGAGCAGTCGACATTCCGTCCGGTGCAATAGTCGCGAGCATTAGCATTAGCAGTTCGAGTCCGTATCCGTCTTTTACAGTAAAAACGAAACGAGCGTGCTAGAGCAGAAAAACCGTTATTGTAGTATTCGAGGCGTGAATAGAATATCTGGTAAGTGCACCCAAGTGCAGCGGCTGTTACCAGGAGGCATCCCTGCAACGAATCGTTCCCGTATCCTTTCCGGCTGTGTGTGTGCGACCGTGACGCGTGCTACGCACCATTTTTGTCCTTTCGCGTCTTGTATGCCCGCGACCGCTCTAATCGTGAGCTAGCCGTGCAAACGTAATTGCCGCGCACGAAACCGCGCTACACAAGTGTAGCTGGTGCCCTGGGCTCGCGTAAAAACGCGAATACTGTGTATTTAGTTAATTTTTAGTTTAAATAAACGTGTCTATTTTGTGTTCATTTTAATCGAAGGTTTTAACTTACTCGTAATAGTAAGAAACCTGCCCACTTCTCCCCTTCCCTCTACATTTGTACGCCATCCTGATCCCCAGTGGCGTTACAAATTGGCCCTAACAACGTGGGGCCGACACAAATCACGCTGATTTGTGAAAAATTTTCGGGATCGCGCATCGTGTGTATGAGTGGGGACAGAAGAAAATTTGTGTATCATAAAAGCAGAGACAGTGAAATGTGAAGTATAAAGTGCATGATTGGTAGTCGCTGTCGCAAGCGAATACCGCATCTCTAACTAGCCGTTCGCCGCCATTTTTCGCGCGTCTTAAAAGCACACGTGGCCGGACGAGGACGAGGAGGGAAGGAAGCCAGTGGGTGGCTATCTTGATCGACTACGCGAGACAGCCGCGCAGTAGCGCTGGCGCTTGCATACGCCACGTCAGAGGTTGGTAAGCTTTTTCAAGTGTGCGCATGTAGCGGTAAGATCGAGACTACTCGCGATAATTTCAAAACAAATTGTTTTGAAGAAAGTTTGCGAGAGTCAAGTAAAATTTTAAGTTGTTTTTTTTTTTACAATTTAATTAGTGATTATTGAATATTTCAATTTTTGTATAATATTTCGTTCTTTTATGATAAAAGCAGCATTTTTTTTTGATAAATAATTAATTTTTTTTCATTTAAAAAAAAATTTTTTTTTTCGTTGTTTTCGCTGCGCTTGGCTTGCTGTCCACCGGTAAAAATTTTCTAGATATTTAATCGAAAATTATCTTGCATGCTATTAAATTAAATTAAAAATGTGTGTTAGTGTTGCGTACCGCCGCTATTATCCCCACCCGCGTGTGTTAGAGTGCCTATCTGTCGTGGAGCTGTGACGTTAGCTTGATAGCTGTGAGTATAGCGCTGCGCTTGGACGCGTATCAGCGGACACTCGTCTCGACTACGGAGTTTAGCACGACGCAAGTTATGTCGTATATTCGACTGGCGCTTCGGAGCGGTTCAAATAATCATTTGTTTTCGTTTGTTTTTCTTGCTTTTATTTTGGTAATTTAAATATTTTTTTTTGTGATTTTTTTTTCTTCTCTTCAGTAAACCAAAGATAATATATGTTTTTTATTAATATTCTTTTTTGTAATTAAATGAAATTTTTCTGATTTATTAATTTTTTCTCAATAGTTTCTGATTTGTCGTGAATTATTTTTTTTATTATTGTTTTTTGCCTGTGTTTTCGCTTCCAGCAGGGTGCGCCGTCATCGCTACATTGTTTTGCAAGACGACGAATATCCCGCCGGTCACTCTGACACCATTAAGAAAATTATTTTGTGCTGTTTTTGTTTCGTTTTTTTTGCACGCTGACCCCGCACCGTGCTGCAAATGGCAGTCGCGGATATTGAATTGTATTAATTGTAATGTTGCATGCTGTGAATTTAAATTATATCTTATTTATACAGTCTGTCAAGTAAGAGCGTGGTCGACTTCACCGACAGGTAATGAAAGATTTAGCTCTAATTCCTTCGCGAGCCAATAGAGGAAAGCTTTGTCCTTAATGCATTGTCAACAAAGATTCAGTTGTCGTTGATCTTTTGAAAGAGAATCACGTTAAGCGCCATGAGTGCTAAGTACGCGTCGCGCTACGAGGCTGTGTTCCTTTGCATCCACCCGAAAGGTCCCAAAATGTCGCAATCAGCGGCTGCTAAATATATGAGAAAGTCAAAGGCATTCGTACAGAAGTGGATACAGCGATATAAAGTGGCTAAAAATGTCGATGATTTACCAGAACGTGGCTCGATAGGAAAAGTGAACAAAAAAGATGAAATAATAATAGTGAATCTGTTTTCGCGGAATCCTGCTTTAACACTGCGGCAAGGACAAGCAAAATTAATGGCAAAAGGTTTAGATATATCCTACGAAACTATCCAAACCCATCTTCGTACTCATCAGCTGAAATGGCGCAACACAATGAAGAAGCCTCTGTTGACTGAAAAACATGTGACAAAGCGACTCGCTTGGGCGCATGAGAATATTGATAGAGATTTTGAAAATGTCATTTTTACTGATGAATGTTCTATATGGGCACGTTCTGTCCTCACACGAGCCTGGTCAACTTCCACCAATAGGCTTGTTCAGCGGACCGTAAAACATGGAATAAAGGTGCATCTTTGGGGCTGCTTCTCAAAGCAGGGATTCGGCACTTTACACCTCTTTACTGACAACCTAAATACCGAGAAAATGATAAAAATCTACAAAAAGGCTTTACTGCCATCTGCCAAACGATGGTTCATCACAAAACATGAAGATTGGATTCTGCAGGAGGACAACGATCCTAAACACCGCAGCAAGCTCTGTACTCAGTGGAAGACTCAATCTGGCATCGTTACATTGGATTGGCCGTCGCAGTCGCCCGATGCAAACCCTATTGAAAATGTGTGGGCATATATTAAACGGAAGCTTCGTGGAAGACGCACATACGCTTTGAAGCAGTTGTCTTACGAAATTCGTCGGATCTGGAGATCCTTGCCACTAGAATACGCCGTCAAATTAGTAGAAAGCATGCCTCGGAGATGCCAGGCAATTATCGACGCCGGTGGTGACTGGACACATTATGACTGAACTGCATCATTGTTTGTAATGTGTACAATGTATATATAAATATAAAAGTTTCATCAAATAAATTTTTTTATAAATTAACACGACCACGATCTTACTTGACAGACTGTATATTTTTCTTTATTTTAACATTTTGGCGCAAAATCTATTTTGTCTCGTATCCCTCGGAATTATTTTCGGTTATAGCACCGCTTGCTTACTCAGTGGCCATTTTTCTGCAATCGGACTTCGCCAGGCGCGCATTTCCTCGCTACTTTCTCCCGTTTGTTTTTGCATAGCTTGTCGCGGACCGCGACTGTCTCCCGCTAGCTAACCTTCTCCCACCTGGCACCATACTATAGCACATATACTGGATTAAGCACGTTGCATTACGCATCCCGCGTCGACGCATGCGAGCGAATTATTAGTTTTTTTTCCAGTTTTCAGCTCTACTCGAGTTAGCGGATTCGGCTGTAGCAGTCAGGAAGCAGTTCAACGTTGATTTTAGCAACGATTTGCAAGCTAGTGTGCTCGAGTTCATTTTGTATTCGTGTTGGTTTTTTTCGTTTTGCGTAGCAGCAGCTGTTTAAGTGGAAGCCAACTCCCTTAGCAGAGCTAACCAAGTACGTACTCGAGCTATTTGTCCCAGTTTTGGAATTTGCGTTGAGCTGACTATACTAAGCGTTGATATTTGCTCTCCGCGCCGTCACTTCGATTCGCCGTGTGTCGCTATTGTACGTCGTCGCTTTTGTCGTTGCAACTTTTCTGTTTTCCTCGAGGTTTACTTTTTTATTATTATTGTCGCAGAATGGAGTCGGATAGCGCAGTCAACCGCAACCGATGGATGCGTGTTCGAAAACGCACAACGATGCGGACTCAACATCGATTGCGATACATACGTAGTGCGAGAGAAAATGGAAAGGTATGAGCTCCGTCGCCTGCTAGGAGCTGATGCCGCTCCATGGAACCCCGCGCAGGATGAGCGCGTGACTCACAGCCGTCTTCCGCCGCTTGACGTGGAACCAATTATACCGCGCAGTTTAAGTCCGAACTTCGACTCCCCCGCGTGTCCGCAAGCGCCTAATGTTTCGGTTTTCTCGCAACTGGCCGCGCGCGCATGGGATAGCACCCCGTAGAAAGCGGCATGGACGCCGCCGGGCGAGCCTGATACCCGCGCACCGCGAGTGCGTATCGTCGATACCGAGCCGGAGAGAGCTCGTGCGGCGGAGACCTTTTCGCCGCGCGCAGTCCATGCGGCTACATCAGACGGTTGGCTGGCTCGGCATAGACTCGCCGATCGAGTTGACGAACCCCGTGGAGCGTACGTCCCCAGGAGCAACCACCAGCTACCGCGTACCACCCGCGGTAGGCCCTACAGCTGCCCTCGAATTCGACCCGTTCTGGACGTACGTGGTTGAGAGCCAGAGGCCGACGGACGACCAACGGACCGTGGCAACGTATCCGGAGCGAGCCGTAGACGCTCCGCGAGGACAATGAAGGCCCGAAGTACAGCACTTCGAAGCAGCGCACGCCACCGCCCCGTTCGGCAACTTAGCTGCGCAGCCGTTGCCACCCGCTTCTCAGTGCGTTATCGTGAATTGTGGAGCGTCCACGAACGAAGAGGCTTACGCACCGCACCCTTAATCACCGGAGGCCCGATGGCCGAATCGATTGGCACCACCGCCGCCTCCGCGTCCCGCAGAGTTTAACCAGCAGCAGCCGTACAGAGTGGAGAGATACTACGCACCTCTAAGACCTCCGCTGGAAGCTTCAGTGCCTCCGGACGCGCAAACTAATGCTACGCAATTTATTTTTGATAATTCCACGTTTCTGCGCGAAAAGCAAACGTGAGAAATACTAGAGAAGTGGTGCATGTCCTTCAAGGGGAGGCAGAAGCAAGACCCTGAGGGATTCCTGACCAACCTGAATTAGTGTCGGGAGACATACGGCTTGACTCTCGACGATATTTTTAAAGCTTCGCCGGCGGGTCTCGACGAAGAGGCATGGTATTGGTTTCGCCGTGAACACAACCGCTGGGAAACTTACGCTGACTTTGTCTACGCATTTCGGTTGAAGTATTGCGCCTACAATATGCAAGACGGCTTGCGCCAGGAGATCAGCAGGCGGACACAAGGCCCGCAAAAAGATATATCTACGTTCCTGCTTAAATTCCGCAATCTGCTCGATCAAGTGCTACCGCCGATGTCACTGTTCGAGCAATTAGATTGCACGTGCTGCAACCTTCATCCAGCATATAAGCAAGCTATTTCGCGCGACCGTGTTCGTAATTTTGTAGAGCTAAAGCGTCTGAGAAAAAAGTTCAAGACGAAGAAGTTGCAGGACAAGGCTTATCGTCCTCCTCCTCCACCCGAGGAGTCGTTCTTCCCCAAGGACGCGTACATGCCGCTGCACCCGGTACGTTCGGTTAAAGCTGCTCCTGTAGAAACGGCGCGCCCTATAGATATCGACGACACGAGTCATAGCACGGACTTCGTCGCTGCCACGGGCGCTTCGGAGGATCACCTCCCGCATCAGCGGTCGCAATTTAAGCTGCCGGCTATGTCTTAAGCTCAAACTTCGCCTAAAAAGCCGCGTCCACTAGCGATTACGCGCACAGCAGCCTCTTAGTCATCGGCGGGAACGCAGACCGAAATACCGCCGCTACTCCAACCCGCTGACGTGCCCTCGCAGTGGCAGCGTAATTCTAATTATTATGCAAACAGTAGCACCGCGCCGCCACGCGCAGTAGTATATGCCGCTAATAATCAGCAGGATAACTCGCCGCAAGCTCGTAAGCAGCGAAAGCCGTGTCGCCGCTGTAACCAGCTAGGGTATTGGGCTGCGGAATGCCCGAAGACCACTAAATGTTTTGGATGCGGGCAACCAAATGTATCGCGTAGGGACTGCAATCGATGCAGAGCGTCTCCACGGGCGGGAAACGCACTGAAGGGGACTCGTTAGGAGCTTGTGGGTCCCTGCGTAGCTGAAAGGCAGCTCCATGCCGCGGGCACTTCATCCTGGCCCGCTACGCCTGTCGCCGCCGCAGGACGCAGTTGAGGTTTCCGCCGCAACGGAATCTCCGGCATCAGCACCATTAGATCCGCCACTGTTGCTGATCCAAAGTAAACTGCACCTCCACGAGGTACGGCTATTTTTCAATATTGAGCTCAACGATTTGAAGCTCAGAGGCTTACTGGACGATGGCGCCGTCCATTCGTTCCTGGGAAAGGGTTTGAGCAAGTTGTTGCAAAACAAGCTCAGCCCTGCGGCTAATACAATGAACGTGGCAGATGAAGGAGCAGTGGCAATCCAGGGAGTGCTGAATGTGACTGTCTCCATCGATGGAGAAAGACGCACGCTTCCTTTCTTCGTGGTAGATGGGTTGCAATACGATTGCATCCTGGGCATCGACTTCAAGAGGCTGTTTAAATTAAAGATCGATTATGGCACGGATACCTGGTGGACACAACGGAGCGTGGTGCACCAGTTCTTTACGTACGGGTCCGATCCGGCGACCTTTTCGACCGTCGCGACCCTCGGCGGGCTCGTAGTGGCAACCGTCGACGAGCACGAGCAGCTTAATGCTCTGCTCGTCCGCTTAATCCCGCCAACACCCGCATCGCCAGGATTGACCAACTTAATAGTGCATACCATCGACGTGCAAGGAGCTGCGCCAATCCGGCAGCATGTGCGCAGATATTCGCCGAAAATGCTGCAAGTTGCATACGATGAGATCGATCGGATGCTTGCCGAAGGTATCATTGAGCCGTCCTACAGCCCGTGGTGCAGCTGTCCGGTAATAGCACCGAAGGCCAATGGGAAGTGGCGTTTCTGCATTGACTACCGGCGCATCAATGCTGTCACTAAACGCTCCGCTTATCCTCTCCGCAATATGGGCGATATTTTAGACAAGCTTAGATGGGCTTGCTCTAAGCTCGATCTCAGTCAGGCGTATCACTAAGTCCTGCTCGATACCGCAAGCAAAGAAATCACCACTTTCTGCATCTTTGGACGCGGACTTTATCAATTTGCGCGCATGCCGTACGGCTTAACGAACGCTCCCGTAACGTTTCAACGAATAATGGACCGCCTTATTAAGCCGCAGTGGGAACCGCACGTCTTCCCCTACTTGGATGACGTGATTATTGTCACTTCGACGTTCCAAGAGCACTTGCAGTGGCTGGAACGAGTGCTCGCGGCATTTAAAGAAGAAAATCAACAATTAAATCGAGAAAAATCCGAGTTCTGCTGCGCTGAAGTTCGCTACTTAGGCTACGTCGTGAACGCAGAAGGCTTCAAGCTTGACGACGACAAAATGAAGCCGATTGTTGAGTACCCCGCACCTACGAACTAGCTGTCCGCACCCGCCCGCACATCTTCCCAGATTGGCGTATTGACAACGAGCTATTATACGTGCACTGGCCGAGCCAGCTGATTGACCCGTTAGTGCCGGAACTCGACGCGTGTAAGCTCGTATTACTGCAGGGCGACCGCGCTAAAGCATTGTTTGAAGCGTACGTATCACTACAGGCCGGCCATCTCGGTGTCGAGAAAACGTATGCGCGGCTCGCCACCTACTATTACTGGTCTGGCATCTACTACGATACGTGTCGCTACGTACGCGCTTGCCAAGAGTGCCAAGCGCACAAGGTATCGCAGCAAGCACCAGCTGGCTCAATGGGGGAGCGATACATTGATGGACCGTGGACGGTAGTGGCCGCGGACGTGATCGGGCCGAAACCACCGTCGAAACGAGGGCACCGCTATGCAATAGTATTTGAGGATCTCTTCACGTGCTATGTCGGAATCCGCGCTTTACGGAAAGCCGACGCAAAGAGTGTAATGCAGGCGTTCGACGACTTAATAATAAACCGATGGGGCTGTCCCAAGATCTTGCTCACGGACAATGGGACTGAATTTGCGAACAAAACGGTAACCGAGCGGCTGCAGCAGTACGGAGTGACGCAGTCCACCATTCCTCCGTACCATGCGCAGGCCAACCCCGTAGAACGCGTTAATCGAAATTTGCGTACGATGATTAATAGTTTTCTCAGCGAAGACCACCGCGACTGGGATATGCATCTTAATGAATTCGCCTTCGCGCTTAACAGTATGGTGCACTCATTGACCAAATTCTCCTCGGCGTTCCTCAATTTTGGCCGTAACCCGCAAACTTGCATGATTCTCCGCAAACATCTCGAACATCCCGCCCCTGTACGGCCGCCCGATGCAGAACAATGGCTCGAACGTGTAACCCGCTTACCCGTGGTACATGATCTAGTAAAGCGACACATCGAGCAAGCGACTGCGAAACAATCTACGCATTATAACCGCCGTCGGCGCGACGTTAAATACCAGGTAGGCGATTTGTTGTGCCGCCGCCAACACCACCTGTCCTCTGCCGAAGGAGGATTCGTAGCAAAAATGGCACCGCGATTCGCAGGGCCAGTGACCATCGTCAAGGTACTCTCACCGGTAGTCTACCTCGTCGAAGATGCCAACTCGAATAAGCGCACAAAAATCCACGTAGGCGACTTGAAACGCTACGTACCAACGCGTTCCCTTTAAGAGGTTTTTTTTTGAGTTTTTTTTTGATTTTTTTTTGAAAAGTTTTTTTTGTTTTATATAGCACCGCCGCCGCTTACTTTGATTCAGTTTTTGTATATTCTAGAATTAATATAATCTATATTTAGCGAATTAGTATACTTAATTATCCCTATTGCCTCTCCCGCTCATCCCGCCAGTATACTGCATGCTATATTTTTTTTGGTTTTCCTTGCTCCCTCTTTTTGTTTTGGATTTTTTTCAATTTGGTTTTTTTCCATTATTTTGTTTTTTTTTGCAATTTACTTTTTGTTTTAGTTTGTCGCAAAGCATCCCAAGCCAGCAGAGCATGATTTTTTTTCTCATTTTTGCTATTTCCTTTTTATTATTTATTTTCATTTATTATTTTTTTTATTTTTTTTTGTATTTTGCTCCAACCCTTTTTATTTTCTTTTTATTTAATACCCGCGTTAGCGCGAATCACTCGTGCCACCAACGAGCCACAGCTACATGTCGCATTCGCATCCTGCTACGTGCCACTCTCCGACGAGGCAACGAATAAACTCAGCATGTTTTTTATAACCGCCTGCTGGCAGTGGGCCACCAAGGTAACCAATTTTTTTTTTATTTATCGAACAGCAATCCGGCTGTCGAATAATACCCCTACTGCACCAGGTAAGCACGGCATGATTAAAATTATTGGCTATCTTAACACATCGTACAATAAGTCCCGAGACTAACCCAGAGATGGTGCTAGTAGTACCAAACTAGCCACGTTTTCATAGAGTGCGAACCTTTACATGAAACGTGTAAGAATTTTACGTCGATCGGATCACAGACAGCAGAGTTATCGAAGTTAGAGTAAAGTCACTTTGTAATTTGTTTGAAAAATGGAAAAAAGCAAGTTTCGCGTGTTGATAAAACATTGTTTTTTAATGGGTAAAAACACCGTAGAAGCCCAGCAATGGCTTGAAAAACATTACCCGGACTCCTCTTCATCCAAACCAACGATTTGTCGTTGGTATGCTGAGTTTAAACGTGGTCGTACGGACACAAACGATGCGGAACGTTCGGGTAGGCCATTGGAAGCCGTTACACAGGAAAATGTGAGTGAAGTGTTAAAAATTGTAATGAAAAATCGCCGAGTGAAGGTCCGTGAGATTGCAGAAATGACACAGATATCATCTGGAAGCGTATCTACAATCCTTCATGAAAAATTGAGCATGAAAAAGGTTTTTTCCAAGTGGGTGCCGCGATTGCTTTCAGTGGAACAAAAACAGCAACGAGTCGACGATTCAGAGAGCTGTTTATCGCGATTTACTCGCAATAAAAAGGATTCCCTGCGTCGATGCGGGACCATGGATAAAACATGAATACATCATTTCACTCCGGAGTCGAATCGGCAATCATCTGAGTGGCGCATGGCTGGCCAAAACCGCCCAAAGCGTCCAAAAACGCAGCAGTCTGCTGGTAAAGTTATGGCGTCTGTTTTTTGGGATACACATGGCGCGATTTTCTTTGACTACCTGGAAAAAGGTAAATCGATCAACAGTGATTATTGTATTGACTTGTTGGTACGTTTGAAGGAGGAGATCGCAGCAAAACGACCGCACATGAAGAAGAAAAAAATCCTTTTTCACCAAGACAATGCACCATGCCACAAGTCCATGAAAACAATGGCAAAATTGAACGAATTGGGCTTTGATTTGCTTCTCCACCCCCCGTATTCGCCAGATTTAGCCCCCAGCGACTACTGGCTCTTTGCTGATCTCAAAAAAATGCTCCAGGGAAAAAAATTTGGCTTGAATGAGGAGGTCATTGCCGAAACTGAAGCCTATTTTGAAGGAAAGGATAAATCCTTCTATAAACATGGTATAAAAATGTTGGAAAGGCGTTGGAAAGATTGTATCACTCTAAAAGGAGATTATATTGATGAATAAAAATGATTTTTGAAAAAAAATGTTGTTGTCGTTGTTAGTCTCGGGACTTATTGAACGATGTGTTATTTTATTGTGTATGTATGTGCATTTCACATACTATTATTGCTTATCAGAGGTCAAAGTCTTGAAACTGTATGCTAAGTGAAAAGTGAAAGTGTAACACTACTGTGATAGTGTTAGTCGCAGATTCACGTGCACTTATTTATGTTGTGACAATATTGTATTTATATATATATATATATTAGATATGAGTTTCTGTTCGTAGTGATTTCGACGACACAGTTAATCAAAACACAACTGAGTTTCTCTGTAAGAAAAGTTTTATTCTATTGATTTACATGTAAAATTTACATAAATAAACAGTATGAATTAACAATAACAAAAATAAACTTTACCTGTAAGAAAAGAAATGATATTTAATGTTATTAATTACATTGTCTAAATCACACTGCCTAAATCACAATTAGCTTGCTATTCTTAGCTTTCTAACAAAATAATATTTAATAAATTGCTTTCTCATCACAGCACTTGTAGGTTATGATTCACCATAGATTATCAAAATAACTATCCCTCTGTGTATGTCGCGTTCTGTCACGGTCACGATGGCACTTGATGCGCGGGAATATTTAAATCAAAGAAAATTATATTTTTCTTTACATCTCCCCCTCCCACAGAAGATATAACAATACGACTACTCATACATCCTCTTCATGGACTTCAAGCGCAGGAGCTGGAGTTAGTTTCGAGATGTTTGACTCTGATTTTCTATGGTTTGTGTTTATCTTGTAAATTGAGTTTGATATTTTTTCTATGATTTTATAGGGTCCGATTCTCAATTCATCGAGCTTTTTTCTATTCAGTTTATTTCCATTATCCACAAAAACGGTATCACCAACTTTGAAGTCTGCATGTCTTCGATTTTTATCATAAATCATCTTGTTGTAATTATGTGATTTGATTGTATTTTCCAACGCTTTTTTTCTGTCTTGGATCAGATCATACTCGGTCTTTTTAAGTTTCAGCTCATTTGGCAAAATTGTAACGTCTGTACCATTTAGATGATACTTTGGTGCATATTCAGTGACAGTATGCTCCGTTTCGTTATAGCTTTTTACACAATTTTGTGCTATAGTTGTCCATGCCATTTTGGCGTTATTTTCGTTTATCTTGCATCTGATTTTATTGATTAAAGTTTGATTTAGTCTTTCGTTCAAGCCATTTGAGAAGGGTGAGTCCACAGCAGTAAAAATGATTGGAATGTTTTTTTTTTTTTTAAATCTTTTGAAGTCTTTAGAATTGATAGCTGGGTATTGGTCTGAGAGAATCATGCCAATGTCGTAAGCTTCCGCACAGTTTTTCACTAGTTTCATGAAATCATTTGCATTTTGTGAGCTTGACGTCACAATGTATGCATACCTTGTGAAATGGTCTGACAGCAGGTGTAAGTATCTCTTCGTTGACTTTGAGCCCCCAAATCCTCCAATCGTATCAATGGAACATATCTCGAAAGGTTTTGTGGCGGGACCCAAGTGGGACATCAATCCATATTTGTTTTGTCTTCTTGCTTTGTTCTTCATACATACTATACAACTTTCACAGATTCTTTTAATGTTTTTTGTCATATTTTCTGCTGTGTACTATGAGCTGATCATTCTGTGCATTTGTTTAATTCCTATGTGACCCAGGTCTGCATGTACTTTTTTGATGAACTGTATACTAAATTTCTCTGATAGGATTATTTTTTCTCTTTTTTTTACTTTCTTGTGATAAATGTTGTTTTTTGTTATTAACTTGTCTTTTCTGCACTGTATCTTTTCATTTTTTATTTGGTCTTTTAAGATATCTTCTAGTGTTATTATGTTGACTATTTTTAATTGTTCATCCAGGTTTTCATTTGCTTCTAGAACTGGGTTCCTGCTTAGGCAATCAGCTTCAATGTTGTATCTTCCTGGAGAATATTCAATATGAAAATCATATTGTGATAGGTAGTATGTTAGATCTCCTAACTCTTCGCCCGTTCTTAACTTTATATTCATATTCTCCAAGGGCTTGTGATCTGAAAAGACAGTAAATTTTCTACCTATCAACAGATGCTGCCAATACTTTACACATTCTTTAATTGCAAGGCATTCTAGATATACAGCTTTCTTCCTTTTTTGAACTTCATTTAATTTTTTTGAGAAGTATGCCACTGGTTTCTCTTCATTGTTTTCTTGTGGCTGTTTTAGGACTGCTCCTAGTCTTAGAATATTGGCATCTGTGTATATGTGGATAGACAGGTTCGGATCAAAAATGGTCAATATTGGATGAGAACATAATATTTGTTTGATTTCATCAAATGACTCTTGGTATGCCTTAGTCCAGTTAAAGGTTTGTCCTTTTCTTAACAGGTTATGTAGTGGTTCCAATTTTATTGCTATTCTTGGCACATTCTTATGATAAAAGTTTATTTCGCCTAAAAATTGTCTCACATTCTTTTTCGTTTTTGGAGTAGGGAAGTTTTTTATTGATATTAAGTTGTCTTTTAGAGGTTTAACTGAGTTATTTTGTATAATGTGCCCCAATTACTTGACTGAATCGGCTGCAAACATGCATTTAGAAAATTTTAGTCTTAAACCTTCACTTTTAATTGCTTGAAATAGCTGTTCCAGATGTTTGACATGATCTGAAAATGATTTTGAGAATAATAAGATGTCATCAATGTAACATACTGTGAAATCTCCAAGCTTGTGTTTCCGTATTATATTACACATTATTCTCTGAAATATAGCCGGTGAGGTCTTTAAGCCGAATGGTAAGCAAGTCCATTGGAAATGGCCTTCTTGGGCGACGAATGCAGTTTTGTGTCTGTCTGTGACACGTAGAGGTATGGACCAAAATACTGAATTCAGGTCCAGTGTCGAGAAAAATTTGCAATCTCTAGTTTTCACTATTAGGTCCTCAATAAGTGGAAATGGCTGTGATTGAGGGACAACAATTTTATTTAGGTCTCGAAAATCTATGCACAATCTTGACTTTTTTTTCTCATTTCTTTTATAAGCTAATGTAACTGGAGCTGTAAACGGACTATATGATTCCTCTATTATTTTTTTTTTCAATAATTTTCCAATTTGATTTTCAATCTCCTTTTTGTCTTCAATTGTGCAACGATATGGCCTTTTACTGCAATATTTTTCTATTGACAGATCAATGTGTGCTTCATAATCCGTTACCATTCCAATGTCATATTTGTCCTTTGCAAATACAGATTTATTGTTCAATATTAAATCATCAATAACTGCCTGTTGTTGATAGTCTAGATGATTTATCCAAATTTTAAAGTTTTCTTCAATGAAGTTCTCGTTGAAGTTAATTAAATTATCAGATTTTATTTCCTTAGAAGTGTCAATATCTGACTTATTTGTTTCCTTGGAAACTACTTCACTTCTTTGTGTAGGAACTTTCTTAGTGATTTCTAAGTTTTCATTTTGAATTAAGAAAAACTCTTTGATAGAATCTAATCCGATTAAAAAATCGTAATCAAAATTTTGGTTGTCTATTACAAAAACATTCATTTTTTTCTCCACATTAAAAATGGTTATATTGAGTGTTATTATGCCATTTGCCTTTTTGACGCCATTAATTATTTTTAAATTAGTATTGCTAGAGCAACTCGATTCTTTATTGTTTATCTTCAATAATCTTGGATTTATTCATGATACATTAGAGCCAGAGTCATAGATTCCAAATACTTTTACATTTATATTCAATACTAATTTTACCTGAATTAATGGCGGCACTATTAGTTTTTTTGGTCTTCACACTGCAGTTCACATTGCAATTCTGAATTGTTAATGTGTTTTATTTGTTTATTATTTCTTTCCTTTCCACTATTCATTTTTGTTTTGAACCAACAGGAATCTTCTGGATGATAGCGCACACCTTCTTGTAAACTTTCACAAATACTACACTTTTCTTTCATTGACTTAGTATCATCTTTCTTTTTTATAATTTTTTTTTTTCCTACCAAATGTTCTTACTTGCCAAGTTCATTAAATAAGTCTTTTGTTCGTATAATTTCCTCTTTGTTGATTCTGTCTGTTATGAAAACTGGTAAGCCGGCAGCAATTATATTAATTAGGGTCCCTTGATCTATTGTTTTTCTGACTTCTAATAGAAGTTTTTCTTTTTTAATAGCGTATTCTAATAAAGATCCTGATTGATATTTGAAAAATAATGCATACTTGCTTGTAGTCCAACCTTTATTAGCATAGGTTTGCAAAAAGTTTGATTTCCACTCGGACCACTCAGATTGTAAACTATGCTTGATCATCATGGAAGAGTACCAATCAGCGCAGGAATTTTTCAAGAAATAATCTAAAAATTTCAATTTTTTCCACCTCTTTTATTATGTCAAACCTCGCACACTCTTTTTCAAATGTTTTCATCCAGTTATATGCATTTATATTTTTGCAATCAAATTTTTCAATCACAAATCTATCGGCTAGCTTCTTTATACTTTGTTTTTCTTTGTTTTGTTGACTTTCAATTGATTTTTCCAAAATTTTCACGAATGGATCTTCCAAATTATGTTAACTGACAATAGCTGACTGGCCTTGGGTAATTTCCTCAAGGAATTGGTTCTGGAAAATCATGTTTTCATCCTCGTCACAGTATGCTTGTAATAAAGCATCTGTCATTTTTATCCATACGCTTCTGCTTTGATGTCTTTTCTTTAATGTATTTTTCACTGTAGCAAAAGCTTTAGAGGTTTGGACATGGTTGTGATACTGTGATACTGCTTGATATTCCTCCGGAATCAGGAAAACTTTGTCATCTTGTGTGGCAATTGAGGTTATGGCTATATAGTTAGACTTTCCGTCTATTGTTGATTTTACTTGAAACGTAAATTTCAACTTTTCCATTTTCTGACAATAAATGTCGTTTTATAAGATATGAGTTTATATTCGTAGTGATTTGGACGACACAGTTAATTAAAAAAACAACTGAGTCTCTCTGTAAGAAAAGTTTTATTCTATTGATTTACATGTAAGATTCACATAAATAAACAGTATGAATTAACAATAACAAAAATAAACTTTACCTGTAAGAAAAGAAACGACATTTAATGTTATTAATCACATTGTCGATTCCTAAATCACAATTAGCTTGCTATTCTTAGCTTTCTAACAAAATAATTTTTAATAAATTGCTTTCTTATCACAGCAATTGTAGGTTATGATTCACCATAGATTATCAAAATAACTATCCCTCTGTGTATGTCGCGTTCTGTCGCGGTCACGATGGCACTTGATGCGCGGGAATATTTAAATCAAAGAAAATTATATTTTTCTTTACATACATATATTGTACTTTATACTTTTCGTCATTTGCTTAATTTATTGTAATATGTTATATTAATTTTAATAACTTATTATGGTTTTCCAGTATAATTGTTATTTATCTTTCCAAAAGTTATTATAATAACTTATCATAATTTAGTATAAGAAGAAAACCATATTATATTTACCTGTATAACTTTATTTTTGTAGGATAGTTTTTCCATGATATTTCTCAAGATTAGTTTCAAAATGGCGAATTGGTATTTTAATTGTTATTTCATCACTTTATTATTATGAATTATTATAAATTACTATTTTGATTGGCGGAATCATTATCAAATTGCGTTGCGTAACCATTTACTATCTACTGTTTGCGTAGTATGAATGAGCGTGTGTGTCCAGTGTGCAATCTTACTGTTGAGAGTGGTTTGAAATCAATACGCAAGTGTAAATTGTGCGGCAACGTATTTCATACGGCTTGTCTAAAAGGTTCGTGGTCCTGGAACTTTTTTCTGTATCAATGCGCAGCCTGCTGCAAATCGCGCTGACCACTAGCTTCAGCAGTATCTATCGCGTCTCAAAATTGTGCACAATCTCCGGGTAATTCAGCGACTCTAGTTTCTTCGTCCCACGCATCTACTGTAAACAGTAAACTCAGTAGCAAGCGCTTGATTAGCACACGTTCGCCGCCATCACCCACAATCTCTCGATCGTCGAAAGCTGCGTGTTTACCATTCGAATCACCGAATAAATCAGTCAGCATGGAAAACGGTATGCCCGCTTGGTTTGCGCAATGGAATGCAATTCAATTCCAGCCATTTAGAGAGTCTGTGAACTCACAGCTTGCATCCATCTACACGAGACTTGACGCGATGGAATCAACCAACACCGAGCTACGTAAACAGCTTTCTGCCACCCAAGCCACCGTTGCACAAATTGATCGGGACATTTTGCTCACGGACTCTTGTGAGATTCGTATTTCAGGCATTCCGACTGCTCTTGCAAACGACCATTCGCGAGCAATCAAGCGCGTATTCGAGGCCACTAATAACGCTAATCATTTGAACTTTGTCTTGATGACTCGTATGTGGCCGCGAAACACCTCATCATCGAATATTAACAAATAGCCACGATAGCTTCTCGCTTGTGATCAAGGTCGTCTTAGAAACAGTGCGTAATAGTATAATTGCCAAAGCACACCCCTTACGGACAAGAAAGCCTAGATCATCTTTGGCACCGGCGGGGACCAGCAGGTGTTTATGACGCCAATCTGGCCCCAACAAGTCTACACAATTTTGCGTGCTGCCAATCAAAACCATAAGCAGCTTGGTTACCTCCGCCCGGTTGTTCGAAATTTAGTTGTGTGCATGCGACCCGATGAAAAGTCTGCACTGATTCCGGTCCGTTCCCTCGAGGACCTAGATCGGCTTACCCCGTGCACAAATAATCTATGAGGACCTGTTGCTCAGCCAGTAAACTTAAAGTCTCGCGGATATTTTTTGGTTTGTCATGCGAACATTAATCATCTTTCGGCTCATTTCAACGACCTCGAATTTTTTATTGAAAATAAGTGCTCATATGACATTATTGCTCTAACAGAGACATGGCTTTCAGCCGATATTTCAGATACACCCTACCAATTGGCTGGTTATAAATTATTACGTCACGATCGTGTTGGCAGAATGGGTGGTGGAGTGGCTCTGTATGTCAAAGAGTGCTATCACTTTACAATTATCACTCAGTCAAATCCTCAATTCAATAATATGCCCGAATATCTTATGGTAGAGGTTAAATCTGAGGCAATAAAAATTCTTGTGGTTGTTGTTTATCGCCGTCCTCACGGTGCTTATCCCGCAGCCCTATTCGAAGAGCTTTCAGATATTTGCCAGGACTATTCTGATATCATCATAACAGGTGACTTCAATTTTCCCATGTACCGGTAACATCCAGATTCCGACTTTTTTCGAAAACTTCTTCGTGAGCATAGTCTTGAGCTTGTTCAATCGGATCCCACTCACCATATTTTTCACGAGGATGGCTCTTCGAACGATACATGGCTCGATCTATTTATCGTCTTATCTTGTAGACTTGTTCGAAGTTACACCAAATCCGACACACCATTTGCAGCTGGCTATGACCTAATTTCGTTGGAATATTCACTTCCATCGTCTTCTGTCGCACCGAAGACGATAGCCTGTCGTGCCCTTTGGAATCTAAGTATGGACCATCTTTGTAACGAGCTCAATAGTAAACTGAGAATGATCTCCCTGGCTGAGCCTCTTGTATCTACAGTCCCCTCTTCACCTATATAAGGATTGTCCCTCAGTCCATCCAAACTAAAGTACGACCCCATCTCAGCCGAAACTGAACGATTAACTAAATCGTTACTCGAGATTTTCGACAACTTGGCACCGGTGCGAAGCATATCGATTCGTGCAAATTCCAGACCTTGGGTGTCCAACGACATCCGTCTTCTCATTTAAGCGAAATGGGCAGCGTACCGCTGTGCCAAAGTAACAGATAAAACAATTGATCGCTTACTATTTACTTCATTGAGAGCCAAAGTAAGCAACAGCATCAATGTTGCAAAAAACCGTTACATCGCGTTTACAGTTGATTCTTCATCCGACTCCAAAACTGTGGAATCAACTAAGAAATATGGGTGTTATCGCACAAAATACGGCATCACCGCTTCGCTTCTTCTTACCGCAGACCCTAAACATGCATTATGCGTCCGTCTCATGTTCGACAACTCCATTGAGACTTCTCGACATTTCCGACATATTGAGCAGCCCTTTGAACGCTAACCCATTAGATATATTTTCTTTTAAACCGATATCTGCAAATGATATCGGTCGGGCCCTTGCTCACACTAAGAGAAACAGCACTGGAGCAGATGGCGTGGCACTAAATATGCTGAAGTTAGCCTGCCCGGCACTTCGTCCCAATTTAATCAGACTTTTTAAAGGCTTAATCCAACATGGTATTTTCCCGGATAGCTGGAAATTGGCCACAATAACCTTCCTCTCCAAAACTCATCCTCCGAAATCACCGTCTGATACACGTCCCATTGCCCTACTGCCAGTAATGTCGAAACGGCTAGAATGCATAATCCATGACCAATTGTCGAGTCATGTCACTGTTTATCAATTGCTGGATGTACACCAATCTGCTTTTCGAAAATATCACTCTACTCAGACTACCCTTCTAGACTTTACGGAAGAAGTACGTCTAGCGATTGATAAGTATGAAGTGACCCTACTTGTAATGTTTGACTTTTCAAAGGCATTTGATTTGGTCTCTCATAAACTTCTCCTCGAAAAGCTTAGGGCGCTTAACTGCTCCGACACCGTGATTAGATGGTTCGCCAGCTACTCATCGGGTAGGCGCCAAGCAGTGCGTGCTGAGAACGGTGTACTCTCCGACACTGTCGAGATCTTTACGGGAGTGCCACAGGGAAGTGTACTTGGTCCTCTTCTTTTTACAATCTTCATTAATGATCTTCCACAGGTTCTTAAGTATTCTAAGCACAGTATATACGCCGATGACACGCGAATTTACTTACACTGTCGCCCGTCCGAGCTTCATGTTTTCATGCGTAAGCTTAATGACGATGCCTTGGAGGTTTGTAACTGGGCTCGTAGAAACTCACTGAAACTGAATGCTGACAAAACTTAATTCAGCATCCTTGGCAGCCAACCTTACATCTCAGCTATGGATCCCGATGCTCTTCCGCCAATCTTTATCGAAAATACTCCCATAAAATGTTCTAGCCAAGTGTCTGACCTTGGCATTTGTCTCACCTCTACACTTAACTGGAATGCGCAAGTTAGGCAAATTGCATGACGGGTTTGGCGTACTCTTTACATCTTGAGATTCTACAGACATGCACTCTCTCGAAATCTGAGACGACTGGTTAAGGCACTAATCTTTCCCCATTTTAATTATGCATGTGTGATTTTTAGCAGCCTAACTCAGGAGCAAAATGCAAAGCTTCAGCGTCTTCTGAATGCCTGCGTTCGTTTTGTATTCGGTTGTATCCCGTGGATGGCACCAGTGACACCGTATCGTATTTCGCTCGGTTGGTTATCAGCTGAAAACAGACGCTTACTTTTCGTCGCCTTGCTGGCGTTTAAAATTATTTCAACAGGTCAACCCAGTTACCTAGCTAGGCTCTTTACACTGAGTTTGAGTATCTCAACCCGGCGGGTCTCAGCTCGTAGAATCCCACCGCCTTTGTTATTTGCTACGCTGCGGACGGAAACTCTAGCAAACTCTTTCCATATCACAGCGTCAAAACTCATTAACCAGTTTGCAGCGAGACTACCTGCGTTTGATTCACATTCTTCACACACCTTTAAATCGATACTACGTGAGCTCTTAATGTCTGAAGAGGTCACACAGTGTCGTTTCCGCACTTCGCGTTATAGAAGCATGGTAGTGAACCCTGCTCCTCACGACATCACACTCAATAGATTACTGAGTCAAGCACGATGACTACTAGGCGGGTTGAAACTTGGTTAAAACTTGGTTTCAAACCTATACCTGTGGCGTATTCAAATCTATTCAAATCTAGCCTTATCTAGTCTTACTTTTAGCGAACTACGTTATAAATTATAAATTATTAATGATAAGTTACGCTTTGTTGTTGTTATTGTTATTGTCACTGCACTCATTGATATATGTATTATATTTTCTTAGTACGAATGCTCTGGCATAACCGGCTATATTATACTATTACTATTTTTTATTATATTATGTTAGCAGCGTATTATATAGTTTACTAATGCAAGTAATATTATATTATAATGTATTGTTTTCTATAACACTGTAAAAGTTTATATCTGTATTATTTCTTTTTCAGGGCTGCATGGGATCATATCCCGTAGCCTCAATAAATATTATTCCATTCTATTCTATTATCTCTCTCGCACGACCGTAGAATAGGTGTGCGAGTGAGAGAAAGCCACTCTCACCCGTACAAGCATAAAACACGTCGTTAAGCGAGAGGATCGAGCTCCCTTGCTCAACTATTGACTGTGCAGACGAGTGAGAGAACCACTCTCACTCGTACCGTCATAGACTACGTCGGTATAGAGGGAGAACTGCTCTCTCTATACCCGACGGTCATAGATTGCACGCGTGTGTGTAGCCGCGCGGAGTGAAGAGGGTGCGCATGTATAGTGCGCACCTCGCAAATTAGTATTGAGCGTTAGGCAATACTAATTGATCTTCATTCACAAGGACCTCTCCGCAATAGCTGTTACATTTTTGTATTATTTTGTTGTATTTCACATCAAATAAGCTTTTAGCACTAAGACACGGAAGTCGGAGCCGTGTTACTCCAGGTCATAGATGGGGAGGAGCGACCGCTAGAGTACGCGAGTCGCACCTTGAGCCCAGCAGAGAGGAACTACAGCGTCACTGAGAGGGAATGTCTCGCTGTAGTTTTGGCCATCGAGAAGTTCAGGCCGTATGTGGGAGGCTATGAGTTCAGGGAAATAACTGACCATAGCAGTTTACGCTGGCTCAGCAGCCTCCACAACCCGACCGGTAGGCTAACGCGGTGAGCCTTAGAGCTACAAGGCCACCGCTTCACCATTGAACATCGGAGAGGGGCACTTAATCATGTGCCCGATGCCCTTTCCAGGATGTTCGAAGAAGAAGGTGACGTGCCAGCCATAGTGGCCTTGACCTGAGCGGAAGGTACCACGGATGAGTGGTACCTTCAACTAGTAAAAGAGGTGCAAGAGATGCCCTGAAGGCATCCTTGCTTGAAGCTGGTTGGAGGTCAGCTATACAAATATGACCCCAACCCGGCCATCGAGGATGCCCTAGGAGACGGCGACGACGCCTGGAAAATCGTCGTCTCCGCCGAACGGAGGAAGCACGTCCTCCAGGAGTGTCACGACGATCCTACGGCAGGACATCTGGGTCGCGAAAAGACGCACTCCAGGGTCACGCGGCAGTACTACTGGCCGAAGCTGGCAGACTGTGTGGCAGATTACGTCCGCAGATGCCAAGTCTGTCAGCAGTGCTAGGTGGAGCAGAAGGGTCCAGCTGGCCTAATGAGCAGGAGGCTCATTGAGCGGCCATGGCAGGTGGTAGCTGCTGACGTGATGGGACCATTCGTCCGAAGCCGCAAGGGCTTCGAATACATCGTGGTCTTCCAGGATCTATTCACGAGGTATTGGGTGTACAACTTTGCTTCCGCCGTTTTTTTCCGAAATTCGAGGCTTTATTGTAAAAAACTGGTTATACATTTATGATTCAAAGTATTGTCCATCGCTAACCACTACTTTCTCCCATCTTTCGGGCAGCATACGAATTCCGCGTTGAAAAAACTGCTCATCTTTTGAATCAATCCATGAATCGATCTAATTTTTTACTTCTTTATAAGACCGCAAGTGCTGGTCAGCCAGGCTGTGTGCCATTGATCGAAACAAGTGATAATCCGAGGGAGCAACGTCTGGAGAATACGGCGGGTGGGGTAGGACTTCCCATTTCAAAGTTTCCAAGTATGTCTTGACCACTTTCGCAACATGGGGTCGAGCATTGTCATGCTGTAAAATCACTTTATCATGTCTCTCGTTGTATTGCGGCCGATTGTCTTTCAATGCTCGGCTCAAACGCATTAATTGCGTTCGATAACGATCGCCTGTGATTGTTTCAGTCGGTTTTAACAACTCATAATACACTATGCCGAGCTGGTCCCACCGAATACTGAGCATGGCCGGGATATCCCCATGATTTTCTGCGCTTGGGATTATCGTAGTGAACCCATTTTTCGTACCCAGTCACAATGCGATGCAGGAATCCCTTCCGTCTTCGCCTTGCAAGCAGCTGTTCACAAACACACAAACGCCGTTCAACATCTCTCGGCTTTAACTCGTACGGCACCCAATTTCCTTGTTTCTGAATCATTCCCATGACTCTCAGGCGTTCTGAAATGGCTTATTGCGTTACTCCCAATGATCCTGCCAATTCTTGTTGCGTTTGACACGAGTCTTGATCAAGTAATTCCTCCAATTCTGCATCTTCCAAAACCTTCTTTCTTCTACCGCCATGCTGGTCTTCGACGTTAAAATCGCCGTTCTTGAAGCGTTGAAACCATTCTCGGCACGTTCTTTCACTAATAGCGGCCTCACCCAAGGTATTTGAGAGCATTCGATGAGCCTCAGTCGCAGATTTCTTTATATTAAAGCAGAAAATTAAAACCTCCCACAAATGACAAGAATTTGGCTCGTAAGCTGACATGCTTAATCGAGAATAAGTTTATGATGCAGACGCAAATTGACTAATATTTCAATGACGTTATGTTTACAAATACCTAGGCTTATTGTATGACATCTATGATCTATTTATTTCAACTACCGCTTACCGCTACAGCCATCTATTGCAAAACGGCGGAACCAAAGTTATACACCCAATAAGTCGAATGTGTCCCGCTGCGGAGCGTGAGGGCTGAAGCTGTCCTCAAGGCCTTTATTGAGCGTGTCGTGCTCCGATTCGGTTCGCCGAAAGTACTCTTGACCGACAATGGGACGAAGCTTAAAAACCGGATCGTTGATGGATACCTGGAGAAGCACGGGATCCATCATTCCACGACACCGGCCTACCATCCGCAGGCGAATCCTGTCGAGCAGGCCAACAGAACGATCAAGACGATGATCGTGGCCTGCTTGGATGAGTCGCGTGATCGTTGGGACGAACACCTGAACGAAGTAGTATTCACCTTTAACACGGCTGAGCAGAGCGCTGTCGGAGAGAGCCCGGTGCTGCTCAACTACGGCCGACAGCCCACCCATCCGAAGAGCGAAGCCCGTATGTCACGCGAGGCTTCAGCTATGGTATTGAAGGAGGAAGTAATACGGGACTGGGCAGAGCGCGTGAGAAGGTACCGTAGCTTTACGCCTCCGAAATTGCCTCCAATGAGCAGAAGAGGCAGACGCGCTATTACGATGCGCACCGCCGAGAGCTCTTTTTTTAAGAAGGTGACTGGGTGTGGAAGAAGAACAAGGTGCTTTCTTCCTCAGCCCAGGGGATAGCGAAAAAGCTAGCCTCTAAATTTGCAGGGCCTTACAAGGTCAGTAAGGTCCTGGGCAGCAATACTCGTACGTACGAGCTGAGAGACGGAGATGAGTATACCATCCGTCTCGTACACGTCAGCCAGCTCAAGAAGTACGTAGCTGCCCAACCGTCGCCACCAGAAGTGGACGAGAGTACGACGAGCCGTACTCACAAAGCGGCGGAGCCCCTCCTGGTGAGCCAACCAGGAGCAGGCCCGGTCCTCAGCAGGGGATCCTCGCAAGGCGAGTGCGCGGCCGTTGCACCAGCCAAAAAGCGCGGTCGACCCCGAGGACGGTCTGCGTCATTAGGCGTCACACAGCGAATGTAAGGGAGCCACCGACGACCGAGAATCGACTGGTGGTAGGCGTGAGCGTTAAGCAAGGCCCGGGAAGGCCACCGAGCAGTAGGGAGGCGAAGAGCGTGGAAGAACACGCTTCGACTTCGCCTTGCAAGACGCGCGCGAACTCGTAATCCTCACCCCCATTTAAACCCTTGGATAGTGGGTAACAGTAGCTGCTAAGCAGAGCCTAGCAGCGACTGGGGGAGGGATGTGACGGGTGGCTTATCGAGATTAGGCTACCTGCCATGCAGTGCAAGGTAGAGTTCGCGGCGTGACTATACGCTTCGTATATCGATCGCTTGATTGATGGTGTGACGCGGGAAAAGGCGCGAGAATCCGCCGCGTGCCGAAACGCGGTGCTATCGATCAAGAATCGATAGCGCTACGCGGGAAAAAGGATAGGCGAGAGGGGAAGGAGGAGCTCTCCCCTCAATCCTTCTTCTGGTCCGAGCGACTTAGCGAGCCGCACGTGATTTCTCCGCTAGTATTTTTAGCCGCACACGATTTTTGCAGTAGCATTTTTCGCCGTGTTTCCACTGCAGTTTTCGAGAGGGCGAATTTGTCGAATTTTAGATAAAGTAATTTGCCACTTAGCTGTAATAATTAGTCCGCGAGAATTGATTATTCGCTGCGACATAATTAATATACGTGCGAGACCGCATTAGACTTTTTGTATAGGCCGTGCGAGTGCGAGTGAGAGGACCAATCTCTCTCTCTCTCTCTCTTTCTCTCTTTCTCGCATGACCGTAGAATAGGCGTACGAGTGAGAGAAAGCCACTCTCACCCGTAGAAGCATAAAGCACGCCGTTGAGTGAGAGGATCGAGTACCCTCGCTCAACCATAGACTGTGCAGACGAGTGAGAGAACCACTTTCACTCTTACAGTCATAGACTACGTCGGTATAGAGGAAGAGCTGCTCTCTCTATACCCAACGGTCTTAGACTACACGTGTGTGTGTAGCCGCGCGGAGTAAAGAGGGTGCGCATGTGCAAATTAGTATTGCACGCTAGGTAATACTAATTGCTCTTCACTCACAAGGGACCTCTCTGCAATAATTGTTACATTTTTGTATTATTTTGTTGTATTTCACATTAAATTAGTTTTTAGCACTGAGTCGGTGCGTGTTTCTTATTAATTCTCTTAAGCATCGCTGTTTTGAATACCGCCGCCTCCACGGGTGTGCCAATCGAGAATTGACACACATTCTGAGCAGCCAAGCTCGGTGGAAGCAGCACCGGCAGCAGGGCCTTAGGCAAGGCCCCTCGCATGTAAGATAAAGCAGGATCTAAGGAAGATCCTGCGTTGCTAACGAGGCGGCATTGCACGCGAGTGTCATAGCATCGTTGGTTAACGTCCGCTGACACCCGCGGCCGCATCGGTGGATCCAGCGGCCAGCCAGGTCCAGTCCAGGGCTTGACGACAGTGCATACGTGCGAGGGAGAATTTCGCACGTGCCTTAACCAATTATACCCGCTGCAATATATACTGTTTTAGAGGTTATTTGTGTATTGATTTAAACATACCATTTTAGAGGTTATATTTTTTAAAGATTTTAAAGAACCTATATATGTATATAAAATGTGTTGACAGTATTAAAAAGAATTAAATACGTATTGACACTGTTTGAAAATTAAAAATGTTATACTTTTACTTAAAAGTGTTTATTGTTGGCATTATTCAAGTAAATAATGAATAAACATGAAATAATTGTGCTTAAAACGAAAACACTTAAGGGGTTATTAATTATGTTTACTATTTCTCAGTGAAATTATAGGAAAGTATCTATTATTTTTAAGTAGAATTGTCAAATGGTATTAATTTTGTGGATATGGTAATTAGTAGTTATATTTTTTTATGAAGCCATTTGTGGATTGATACTATTAATGCTATACAGTCTGTCAAGTAAGAGCGTGGTCGTGTTAATTTATAAAAAAATTTATTTGATGAAACTTTCATATTTATATATAAATTGTACACATTACAAACAATGATGCAATTCGGTCAATAATGTGTCTAGTCACCACCGGCGTCGATAATTGCCTGACATCTCCGAGGTATGCTTTCTACTAATTTGACGGCGTATTCTAGTGGCAAGGATCTCCAGATTCGACGAATTTTGTTAGACAACTGCTACCAAGTGTATGTGCGTTTTCCACGAAGCTTCCGTTTGATATATGCCCAAACATTTTCAATAGGGTTTGCATCGGGCGACTGCGACGGCTAATCCAATGTAACGATGCCAGATTGAGTCTTGCACTGAGTACAGAGCTTGCTGCGGTGTTTAGGATCGTTGTCCTCCTGCAGAATCCAATCTTCATTTTTTGTGATAAACCATCGTTTTGCAGATGGCAGTAGTGCCTTTTTGTAGATTTTTATCATTTTCTCGGCATTTAGGTTGTCAGTAAAGAGGTGCAAAGTGCCGAATACCTGCTTTGAGAAGCAGCTCCAAAGATGCACCTTTATTCCATGTTTTACGGTCCGCTGAACAAGCTTATTGGTGGAAGTTGACCAGGCTCGCGTGAGGACAGAACGTGCCCATATAGAACATTCATCAGTAAAAATGACATTTTCAAAATCTCTATCAATATTCTTATGCGCCCAAGCGAGTCGCTTTGTCACATGTTTTTCAGTCAACAGAGGCTTCTTCATTGTGTTGCGCCATTTCAGATGATGAGTACGAAGATGGTTTCGGATAGTTTTGTAGGATATATCTAAACCTTTTGCCATTAATTTTGCTTGTTCTTGTCGCAGTGTTAAAGCAGGATTCCGCGAAAACAGATTCACTATTCTTTTTTCATCTTTTTTGTTCACTTTTCCTATCGAGCCACGTTCTGGTAAATCATCGACATTTTTAGCCACTTTATATCGCTGTATCTATTTCTGTACAAATGCCTTCGACTTTCTCATATATTGAGCAGCCGCTGATTGCGACATTTTGGGACCTTTTGGGTGGATGCAAAGGAACATAGCCTCGTAGCGCGACGCGTACTTAGCACTCATGGCGTTTAACGTGATTCTTTTTTAAAAGATTAATGACAACTAAATTTTTGTTAACAATGCATCAAGGACAAAACTTTCCTCTATTGGCTTGCGAAAGAATTAGAGCAAAATCTTTCATTACCTGTCAGTTAAATCGACCACGCTCTTACTTGACAAACTGTATTTTTAATTGGAACTGTTTGTTGTTGACATTATTCAAATAAATAATAAATATGAAATAATTGTACTGTAATGTACTTCGAGAATTTCATTGAATAAAAACAACACATGCATTTTATGTAAAAACAAAACGTATATTTTTCTCTACTTGTGTATCAAATAAAATACGAAAGAAACGTATAACAATAGAATTCGAACGTTGCGCTGAAGCTTGATGTACTCTCGATTGAGTCGCGAAAGAATCTGTCTGGAAAGTAGCCTTTTTGAAGCAGGATACTGCGGTTTCCTCATAAGCAGGGCCGTCTTAAACTAGGCTGGGGCCCTGGGGCACACAAGAATTTGGGGCCCTTTTGGAAAGTAAAAAAGCGAATTATAATAACATTTTTTTACTAATAAGTATGAGTATGACCATTTATTATAGGTAATCAAATATAGTATGATATAATATGATATTATTGATATTGGAATGCTGCTGGTTTTTTGGTGACGATTACGATAACGGTTTCTTTCGGGATTTCTGTTGAGCAAAATCTTCTATTATATCCTTAAAGTCAATTTTTTGAAGGATATCACTTTATATGCACATAATTGACAAATTTCTCAGTCGTTCTTGTAACATTGTTGTTCGCAATTCATTTTTTATTCTCTTGAGCTGCGAAAATGACCGCTCTCCACTACAATTGGTAACCATTAGGCAAAGGAATATTCTTGTAACAATTTCTACGTTTGGGAAAGTTTCTTCCAATTTATCTGATTTTATTAGGTTATGTAAGGTTGAGATATTTAAATCCACTGATTGCTTTGCTATGTTTTTTAAATATTGGCTTAAATGAAAACATTCTGTTTTGAGATCATCTGCATTAATGTCTTCATGATAAAATTCTGCAAATTCTTTGCATTTTTTTGTCAACTCATCAGATTTGATTGTTGTTAACTGACAAACAAAACTAAATCGACTATCAATTTCTTGGTATGCTGCCGAACGTTTTTTTAAATGCGTATTTAATGTGTCAATTATGGGAATGAAAGTATCTACACGAAACTTTTCCTTGCCTCTCAACTGTGCAGTCTCTGATGATCCTTCAAAAAAAGTGATGCGTGTGCTGCGAAATTTTTTTCTTTCAAATGTATCTTTGTAGTCAGCATATGGATTTTTTTCTTTAGCAGCCGTTTCGTACTGATCAAAATTATTGCGTGCGGTATTGACATAATTAGAGATTCGTAGAGTTTTATTACAACGTCCATAGTCATAGTGCTATTCTGTAAACTTAGACTTGTTTTATTCATAACTCCCAAAAGATCATTCCATATTTCCGTTAGAAGAGCAGTCTTGAATTTTCCCATTTTTTTTGCTAGGCTTAGGGCTTCCTTTCTAGTGTCTCCTGGTTGATTGATGTCACTCGCGATAGAAGACAATGCTTCAGAAATATTTAAATTACCATTTTGCAAAGCATTAATAGCATTAGCGCGTGCAGACCACCTAGTTTCCGAAAGAGACTTCAGGACTCTATTTGCACCTAAATGATCTGTCAAAATTTTCCATCGTTTTGTCGAAGCCGAGAAAGAATTGAACAATTTTTGTACAAGTTGAAAAAATGTTACTGCTTCAGTAACACACTCAACAGCCTGAACACCTACTAAATTTAGGGAATGTGTTGCACATGGAACGTAAATCGCAAATTCGCAAACTTCTTTTATTCTTGACTGAACACCAGAGTACTTTCCAGACATATTTGATGCATTGTCGTAGCTCTGTCGGCGACAATCTTTTATAGGAATATCAAGGCTTTCAAAAAAGTTTAAAATGGTATCTGCTATATGTTGCGCATTATGTTCATCCATAGGCAAAAATTGCAAAAATCTCTCAATAGGCTGTCCGTCTTTTACGTATCTAACTATGAAAGTCAGTTGGTCAACGTGGGACAGATCGGGCGTAGAATCAACGCTAATAGAGTAGTACTTTGCTGATTTAAGTTCTTTGACAATGGTTTTCAAAACTTGCTGTCCCATTAAATTAATAAATTCATTACAAATATTTGCCGATAAATATGATGTACTTCCTTTTCCACGATTTCCGTAGTTTTGTATGTGATCAGCAAGAAAAGGATCAAATTCACTAATCAGTTCTAAGCATCCCAAATAATTTCCATTATTTCGCGATCCTAATGTCTCATTATCACCACGAAAAGCAAGACCTCTTGAAGCCAAAAATTTCACGACTGCAACAATTCTCCTGAGCACATTCTTCCAATAGTTAATTTCTGTATTATATTGGGACAGCAACTCAGTATCGATTCGTCCAGTAGTTTTCATTCTTGCAACATAATTCATCATAAATTCCCTGTGCTGTAAACTGTTCTCATGCTCTATCAATAAGTTACTTATATGCTTCCAATCTTTATATCCATCAGGAGAACTTAAGTTATGTTCAGTACCAGTAGTGGTATTAAATAGACGGCAGCAATAACAGTATACAGATTTCTTTACTGGTGAATAAAGGAGCCATTTTCTTTCTAAAGACTCACCGTTCGTCAATTTACAAATAAAAATATTTTTAGTCAAGTATCTAGTTTTCGTTTTACCATTTGCATCTGGAAAACTTGTAGAAGTTTCAGAGAAGTCACTTTTTTTATTTTGGAAAAACTCTGGCCCTTTTCGAATCCAAATATCACGGACTTCTTCCGGTAAAATGTCGTCACAGTAAGTACCAGGGTCGGGAGACACTGATACATTCTCTAAGCTTGCAGTTATTAATTCACAGTAGCTTGAAGTCGATGGTTCAGCATCTAAAGTGTGTTTGTTATTTTCGTCACAGGTAACCTCTTTTTCCTGGTGACATTCAGAGGTACTTTTGTCTTGCGGTGATGAGAATGAATAATCCTTCGGCTTATTTGTTTCTTCAACCGTAAAAAACGAAGTGAGCTTTGGAAGTTTTTCCGTTATTTCTTTTTGAGCTATAACTTTTTTTCTTTTTTGTGAACCACTTAAATATGTTCTTATCGACATAATGAAATAATGTTTAAACAAACAAATCGAAACTTCTGTTTATCTTACTCAATTTTAGATATCAAACGAAACAAAATAACGCCACTCACGCTTATCGGACTGATAGTTTAATACATCATTCGGGGATTCCCCCAACCATAGACAATGTCGACATTTATGTTAGGCCTTGTTTAGATGGTGCAGCTTGACTTAGGAATCGGAGGGATTGCGTGAGTGATCGCCAGATGGTGTACTTAGTAAATTAGGTAGGACACGTTCGGAAATATTATTAATTAGTACAGTAGGAATAGGCGCAGTCATCGATATAATGGCGTAGTATATGCCTTGTAAATACCTTCTGATAAGATTACTGATTTGTGAAAAAAGTGTAATGTGCCCAACAAAAATGTTCTGAGAATAAATGTGTGAGAAAAATTGTCGGTCCTTCGGGGCCCCCCTGAGATTGGGGGCCCTGGGCACGGGCCCCGTGTGCCCTTATGGTAAAGACGGTACTGCTCATAAGTGGAAACTCCTAATTTTGAGTGGGAAGAAAAGTGCAATAAAGGTGGTATACATGTGTATTAGATGCGTTAGTGGAGGTCCGAGATAGTGGAAACGGAAAGGAAAAAGGACAGATGTTTGCGGACCAGTTTATGATAGGGGTGGATTAGTTATCAGATAGAGTGTGATGTAGAAAAAACGCTCTTTTCCTTTTTTAAGACAAAACATATGTTGGTTATGGCGGTTAAAATGAAAGTGCAAACATTGTTAAAATAACATTAGGCGCTTTCTCGCATTGTTTTCGGTTTGTCTGGATATTCTTATTTGTAAGAAAGATAATAATAAAGTAAAATACAATAATAGTAAGCAAAAAGTACATTTTAGCGATACATTAATGAAGAATATAATAATGCGTAAATGAACATAGATATATACTAGGTTGTTCAGAAAGTTTTGAAAGCGGAAATGAAGATACTTTTTTTTGTTGGTAAAATCACTTTTATTGCTCAGTATAATCTCCCATAAGTTCAATACACTTGGTCCAACGGTCTTCCAACTTGTTTATCCCATCATGGAAGTAACTTTCTGCAAGGCCTGCAAAATACTCCTCTACGACGGCTATAACCTCTTCGTTTGATGAAAAATGCTTCCCACGAAGGAATTTCTTGAGGTGTAGAAACAGCCAGAAGTCAGAGGGAGCTAAATCAGGCGAATAAGGTGGATGCTGCAACAATTCGTACTTTAATTCGGTTATTTTAGTGATGGTTTTTTGAGCTGTGTGAGCGGGTGCTTTGTCTTGATGAAAAATGATTTTTTTCTTGTGCAAACCGGGTCTTTTTTCACTAATTTTTTCATCCAATTGGTCCAAAAGGTTACAATAATATTCAGAATTTATTGTTTTGCCAGTTTGAAGATAATCCACCAACAAAATCCCTTTTGCATCCCAAAAAACTGACGCTAACACCTTCTTCGCCGATTTCTGGACACGAACTCGCTTCGGTGCCGAAGTGCCTGGTTGACACCACTCTTTAGCCTCTTGTTTTGATTCAGGGTCATGATGGTAGACCCAAGTCTCATCCATAGTGATGAATCGACGCAAAAAATCCTTTTTATCCTTTCGAAAACGCTCCAAATGTTGCTCAGAAAGTCGCATTCGAATGTGTTTTTGTTCCATTGTGAGCGAATGCGGCACCCATTGTGCACACAGCTTTCTTAAACCCAATACTTCAGTCAAAATATTGCTTACACTGCCCAATGAGATGCCTAGGGCCTCTGCTAAATCTCTCTCGGTCAATCGACGATTTTCCAAAACCATATCCTGTACTTTTGCTATGAATGCTGGTGTTGATGCACTTTTTGGACGTCCTGAGCGTGGATCGTCTTCAACGCTTTTTCGACCACGTCTAAACTCTAAAACCCATCGATGCACAGTTGGAAATGAAGGAGCAGATTCCTTCAACACTTTCACCATTTTTGTATGAATTTCCGTTGCTGATAAACCTTCCAAAACAAAGAATTCTATCACTGCACGATATTCGGTTTTTTCCATTGTAAAAAAAATACACTGACACGTCAACTTTAAATGGCTTGTAAACAAACAATGAATTGACAGAGTGGAATGAAACTTTGGGTATGTTTATATGAAAGATAAAATATTAAAATGGCGTAAAAATTTTGGTTCTTCTACTGCTCTATAGATGTCGCTTTCAAAACTTTTTGAACAACCTAGTATATAGTAATGTGTATATGAGAGGGGCATTACAGTACTTATAACGAAAACAATTTTATGTCTACTATTCCTAAGTTATATTGTTAAATAGTATTTATTATTTTTAAGTAAAATCGTAAAACAGTTTCAATTTTGTCGAATGAATGTCACCTTATATATTTCATACAAAGTTACTTGTGACATGTAATTAAAACCATACTTGCCGGACACTTGTAGAGTGTAATGGTGGAGAATATAAATAATAAAATATATAGAATATAAAAATTAAATGAACCATTAATTAAATAATTATATTTTTGTATTTCTATTTAAATTATGAAGTGCTTTATTTGTCAAATGAAAAATTATCAAATGTTAAAAAATTGTTATTGACAAATTTTAATAATTTTTTATTACATACATTCTGTCAAAGAAGTACCGGGAATTTTCGATTCAAATCTGGCAGGGCAATTTAAGAAGGTAAAATCTTTTTTCTAGGTTGGTACAACTGTCCTTAATGACTATGTCAAGTTTGAGCGGAATCTGTCAGCGAGTGTGTTTACAGTAGCTGGTTAAGTCAGTCGATGTCAATAGTGCGTGCCGATTTTTTACAATGGGTGATTACGTTGAACAAAGAATTTGTCTAAAATTTTGTGTTGCGAATGAAATTTCGTGTGCCAACGCATTGAAAATGTTGCAAAAGGCTTTTGGTGATAAAGCACTATCGAAAACCCATGCGTATGAGTGGTACAAAGCCTCCAAGGAGGGTCGTAAAGTCGTCGAAGACTTACCTCGTTCCGGGCGCCCATCGACGGCTTCGACCGCAGATAACGTCGATAAAATCAAGGAAATGGTGCTTAAAAACCGTCGTAACAGCTTAAGAGAGATAGCACATGAACTTGAGATATCCCACGAGTCCACACAAACGATTTTAATTGATATTTTGGGCGAACAACTTGTGGATTTTGCACGACGATAACGCGTTGTCTCACCGAGCTACGATTGTGACCGACTTTCTCGCCAAAAACTCAACGAACACGTATCCGTCGGATTTGGCTCCCTGTGACTTCTTCCTCTTCCCAAAACTTAAATTACCGCTCCGTGGCACCCGTCTTCAGTCGATTGAAGCCATAAAACAAAATTCGGCGCGCGAGCTGAAGGCCACTGACTTAACCAGCTACTGTAAACACACTCGTTGACAGATTCTGCTCAAACTTAGCATAGTCATTAAGGACAGTTGTACCAACCTAGAAAAAAAATTTTACCTGCCTAAAGTGCCCCGCCAGATTTAAATTGACAATTCCCGGTACTTATTTGACAGAATGTATATATATTTAAAATCATACAAATATACAACAAGATATGAAATCATGTTAATTTTTTATTTTTTCTTTAATATTTATTAAGGAAAAAATTAGCACATGCTATGTCATTTTTGTATATTGTAAATGTACTTGTATACATAGAAAGTATAGCAGAAAGTTTGGAATCTTATTATTCTTAATTCGTACCCAATTATGTTTCAGTTATAACATAAAAAAACTATTTCAGTATCTAAAAATATATCTTGATTATATAAATTACCATCCGAGCATTACCATCTACTTGTTCAAGTTTAAACACAGAGAAACTATTACAGTATCTAAAAATATATGTTGATCACATAAATTATTGGGAGCATCACCATATACTCTACAAGTGTCCGGCAAGTATGGTTTTAATTACATGTCATAAGTAACTTTGTATGAAATATATAAGTTGTAAAAGAATATAGCATAAAAGATATAGAAAAATATAGTTAAAATAATTATTTGATTTTAGTGGTTTCATTCGAAGCAACTTCCTACTATCGTACGAAAACAATATAAAATTATATGTAAATTATTGAATTGAATTAAAATAAAAATTAAATAAATGTAAGAGTAAAAAGAATCATTTCACATCATTGATATTTTGTATACTTTGATATTTCAATTCAAATTAAAATTTCTGAAGAAAATTGTAAAAAATATAAAATAATATTTTTTAGTATTAACTAAAATTATAAAATAAATGTGTTCGACACAAACATTGAAATACTTAACAACATTAAATAGATTTAGAAATTTGTGTCATGACTTTTTATTAATCCGATAAGTAAATGATGACCAAGTAGCGGTCAAAAAATACATTAATTAAAAGAAAGATGATATTTAGCAATATTATTATATTTTATTGCTCTCTTTAGTCTAAAATATTTCAAAATTAAAGAAAATTTGAAAGTATGTGCATGAAAATTAATTATTATTTATATTTTTTCATACTTTTTAACAACAACGAAAACGATAATTTTTTTGTAGTTAAAAGATTGTTATATTTACATGTAGATATTTATTAGCATATTATATATAACAACATTGATGATCAGCTATCATTAAAAAAAAATCTGTTGATAAAAAAGAAAATACTTAGCAATATTATTTGATTTCACAACTTTCGAGAGTCAAAAATGCTGATTTTAAATATTCTTTTTGATAAGTTACAGGAGCCATACTAATATTCAATAAATTGATAATACATGAAGAGAACACAGAAAAATATGCTTAAACGACAACCAATACTTACCATAATTTTCTTTTTATTAAAAAGGTTGTATTTAGATGTAATTATAAATTACGTATAAAAAAAAGAAATCGTAAGACATCGAAACCATTGCCTTGTTCTTTAAAAATAGAATTTTTTTATAATATATTTATACTAAATTATCAAAAGAATAATTACATAATATGCAGCGTGTTCAAAAAGTCCCAATGCGGCTGAATAACTTAAAAAATAATAGTCTAGGAGAAAAACTCTTAATAAAAATTTTTTAAGAAATTTCCTTGACTATCCGGTGGTGACCTTGGCTTCGACCTTAAATCGGACCGTTAAGTCATGTGAAGGTCAAAATGATTTTTTTAAATACAAACCCCTATTTTTGACAGCGGAAATGAATAGAGCGAAATATTTTATGTTCGATTATGTCCTTGATCATTTTTAAAATTTAACCTCGAATAGACATGGTGAGGGTCAAATGTGGAAACAATGGAGCTATTCCAAAGGCGGTTACGGTAATGCGAAACAATAACGAATTAATTTTTATTAGCAATCTGATGATGACCATGGGTTTAACCTTGTCCTTGACTTTGAGGGAAGGTGGAGATATGTAGCCGGCCAGTCAAGGAAAGGAGATATCATACCCAGCCAGTTAAGGCAAGGAGATATGGTACCCAGCCAGTCAAGGCAAAGAGATATCATACCCAGCCAGTTAAGGTAAGGAGATATGGTACCCAGCCAGTTAAGGCAAGGTGTTCAAATTGTTCACCATTAACTTGTTGACAATGTGCCAAACGATAATAGAACGCACCAACAGCATCTTCAATTATCGTTGCACCGAGTTATTCTGTTTTGTTCCGAATATTTTGTTTTAGTTCTTCGATATGTGTCGGATTCATTCGGTATACTCTATCCTTCAGATATCTCCATAAAATAAATTAAGTAGAGTAATATCGGGAGATCTAGGTGGCCATTCGATCTTGCCTCTCCGTCCTATATATCTATGTGGAAACACATTGTTAAGGTATGCTCGAACATTAAGACCGTAATGAGGACCTGCACTATCCTGCTGGAACCAAGTATTTTGGAATTCAATACCAGCAATTGCCTGAATGGTCGTAATGACATCGTTTCGTAACAAATTTTCATATTTTGCAGCAGTAAGATTACCCTCAATAAAAAATGGTCCAACAATCCTGTTGTCAATAATACCTGCCCAGACGTTAATTTTTTGAGGGTATTGAGTCGATCGGCTATCAATCATCCATTGTGGATAATCAGTACTCCAATACCTCATATTATGTCTATTGACATTACTATTTAACTCAAACGTAGCTTCATCAGAAAAAAGAATACGATTTGGAAAACTATTGTCAGCTATGATTCGATCCATCATATTTTTACAAAACTTGACACGTCTATTTGGATCATCTTTATTAAGCTTATGCAAAAGCTTCACTTTGAATGGATGGAATTTAAGTTTTCGTTTTAAAATATTGCGAACTGAACCAATGCTGAGATTATGTTGTTGATGTACTTTTCTGACTGACGTATAAGGATCTTGTATGACTGATAACGCAACATTCATCTGATTTTTTTTATTCATAGCTGTTGTAGGATGACCAGATCTAGGGAGATCCTTTACACTACCTGTTAATTTATAGCGGTCAATCGTAATCTTGACAGTATTCTTTGAAATTGGTTGGACTCTTGGAAAATCTCTATTAAATATAGTGAAAACTTCTTCTAACGATCTCTCTTGATCACCGTAACCTGTTATCATGAGAATATTTATTCGCTCTCGCTCAGTTAATTGCACCATTGTACTTTGAGGAAACTAGCTAAGTGATTAAATAAAATTGAAATCACCAAAACATGCCAAAAATAAACTATAGCCTGGTCAGAAATCAAAAAATGAAATAACGGGAAATAAAGTATGAAGACAAATTAACAGAAAATACTCGTAATATGTTTTGATGCAGCGTATCCAATAATTTAAAATATTCTTAAGAATATTTTCAACGATCGACAAAACATAGGACTTTCGAGAAAACCTAGAAGAGCATCTTAGAATTGCTATTAGTAATTTCATCTGAAATAGAAAAATTTTTATTAAATAGAAAGATCTGCTAAAGAAAAACGAAGTTTAATTTTGAAGTTTTCTTTTGAATTACTGCATTTGAAATTATTAGTAAATAGAAATAATATTTCTCGAAAATTGTATCACAAGGTTTTTAGAATCGTTGATTTTGAATCTGGTGGTGGATTTGAGATATTTGACATGACGAATCATAAGTGTTCAAGATGAAATTTTCTAAACAGACAAGAACATGCTTGTACGTGAAATCGTGGCCGCTCAAGGTCAGCTCTTAAAAAGGACATATTGGAACGTAAAATTTTTCACTTTACTCATTTCGGATCTCAAAAGTATAGGGTCTCATTTGAAAAAATTGACTTGACTTCAAACGACCTTCAAGGTCAGAGTCATAATCAAACCGATGGTTATCATCAGGTCGCTAATAAAAGTTAAGGCATTATTTTTTCTCATTACCGTAACCATCTTTGGAATAGCTCCATTATTTCCACAATTGACCTTCACCATGATCATTCAAGGTCAAATTTTAAAAATAATTAAGGACATATTTAAACGTAAAATTTTTCGCTCTATTCATCTCCGGTGTAAAAAATAGGGGTTTTACGTTATAAAAAATCATTTAAACCTTTAAATAGCCTTGAAGTTCCGATTTAAGGTCAAAGCCAAGGTCACCGCTAGATAGCCAAGGAAATTTCTTAAAAAATTTATACTGAAAGTTTTTCTCCAGGACTATTATTTTTCAAGTTATTCAACCGTACAGGGACTTTTTGAACACGCTGTATATTAGGACCTCGAATAAGTTCTCGCTGTTTTTTTACATAATAGAAGCTTTATTTATTAGGACCTTGTATAATTTCTCGCTGTTTTTTACAAATAAAAGCTTTATTCAAAATATAAGGTACAAAAACATTTCACTCAAAGTATTGTCCACCACTAGAAATCACTTTCTCTCATCTTTCTGGCAGAATATGAGTTCCACGTCAAAAATGATATGTCTTTTGAGGCTACCCAAGAATCGATCCATTCTTTAGTGTCTTCATAATAATGGAAGCGCTGTTCAGCCAGACCATGGGCCATCAAACGGAATAGGTGAAAATCAGAAGGGGCTATGTCAGGTTAATACGGCGGGTGGAGTAGAACTTCTCATTGAAGCGTTTCCAGGTAGGTTTTCACTGGTTTGGCAACTGAAGGCCGAGAGTTGTCGTATAACAAAATCACTTTGTCCGTGTCTCTGTTCGCATAGCGGCCGTTTTTTTATTAGGGCTCGTCTCAAACGCATTAATTGAAGTCGATAGCGATCTCCGGTAATAGTCTCATTTGGTTTGAGCAGCTTATAATAAACAACACTCTGCTGATCGCATCAAATGCAGAGAAGAAGCTTCGAACCCTGAATATTTGGTTTTGCGGACGATGTTGATGGCCAGGCTTACTCCACGATTTTCTAAGCTATGGATTATTGTAGTGTATACACTTTTCATCGCTTCACGTTAAAATGCAAAAAAAATTTTTTTTTCTGCCGTTGAAGCAGTATTTCACACGTGAGAAAACGCCGCTCGACGTCTCTCGGCTTCAATTCATACGGCACCTAATGTCCTTGCTTCTGGATCATTCCTAAAACTTCGAAAAGTTTTGAAACTATTGACTCATCTACTTGTAATATTTTTCTAATTTCCGCTAGCGTCTGACATCGGTCTTGACCACGTGATTCCTACAATTCTTTGTCTTTAAATTTTTCCAGTGTGCCAGAACGTTATTTATTCTCAAGTTCAGAATCATTATTTTTGAAGCTTCGAAACCAGTCTCTGCATATCGTATCCAACAGAGTATTGTCACCGTAAGTCTTAACAAGAATTCTGCGTGCTTCAGCTGCAGATTTCTTTTGAATAAAATAGCGCAATAAAATTCTTCGCAAATACACCTTATTTGACACAAAAGTAGACATTTTCAGAACTAATAAAAAATTACTTTGTTTACACTAAAGTGGCCTATCGTACACTGAAATTTAAGGTTAGATAAAGTACTTTCTTGCAGGTGCGTCACCATTCGAAATTCCATGCACTATGTTGTTATAAACTTCTAAAATCTAAATCTACAAACCTCAAATCCATTAATCCTAAACTCATAAGCCATCCTTGTAGTTCACTCCCAAAAATTATTCTTTTTTTATTATCTCAAGAGCGAATTGGAATTTTTTAATAAAATGAACGTCATTTAATTTTTTAAAAAAAAATGCTCCAGTGAGCATTGCTTTTGCTTTAAGGGGTAGCATCTCCTATTTTTATAATGGTATTTCTTGAATTTTATGGGTTAAAAATTTTTGTAAATTATTCTATACACTCGTGATAATAATGTTAAATTAAAATTTGAAGCTAAAAATTTTTAACAAACTTAATGAAATTAAAAATTGTTTTACAACAATGAAATTGAATATCGAAATTTACATGTCTTATGATTTAATACTCGAACTTTTCTTTTACATATAAATATTATTGTACACAAATTTTAATCAAGACAAGTTCGGTATTGTTCTTCTCATATGTTTGTGTGGAATCTATTTTTATTCGTGAATTTTATTCATTTGAGTGTGTAACGTGTCGAATCCCACGTTATAACATATTAGCATAAACGTATGCTAAGTTATTTGTTATTTAGATATTTAATAGTTTTTAAATGTGCACGTTCGAGTGCTGAGCCCTAATTTATCGACAATTACTGTGTGTTGTCAAAAGATTTTTCTTATGATAATTTAAAATTTCTGATCATACGCCAATGTGTGACGTCTTACAGAGAGACGCGACTATGGTCGTTGATCTGCCAATGTTTACGTTTGGCGATTAAAGGCTTTTAAATTTGAGTATAGCTATACCTATGTACTTACTAGCGACTGCAGTATCGTAGCAAACTAATACATAGGTGTTAAACCAAACATACTAATTTGATGGTATAATTCGTGTGTGGTTTATTTTTCTTTATTATTCTTTTTTTTTTTTTAAATTTTAAATTTTGAATTTTAAATTTTAACACCCGATCCCGATGCAATCGAACACAGTGCCGATATGCCCGAAAATCTTCGGTCTACTTAAATATTATATCCTTTTAGAGTAAGCATAGAATCATTGAGTATAAAACTACAGCATTACCAATACTTGGACATCTACATCACTTGCAAAATGTCCTCAATTGGAGGTCGTGTAGTTTTGCTTTTAATTTGCCTTGATTTCACACATAGAGTTAAAGAAAATTCAATTTAAATTTTAAATTTTAAATTTATTTAATATTCTTACATTTGTTTTTCGAAACTCGTAATCTTCGTCTGTCATCTCTGAGTGTCTAAAATCAAGTGGAGTCTGCCTGGAAGAGCTCGGCTTTATACGAGGTGTGATAAAATAATAAGGTGACTTTTCATTTTTTATAAAAAATATTCATTTATTCATCTAAAATTATGTTATCCCCTACAAAATAATCCCTTTCTGATACAATGCACTTGTGCTAGCGCTTTTTCCAGTCATGAAAACACTTCTGAAATGCACTTTTGGTTATTGCCTTGAGCTCCTTCAACGATGAAGCCTTAATCTCCTTAATCGTCGCGAATCTTCGTCCTTTCATGGGCCGTTTTAATTTTGTAAAGAGGAAAAAGTCGCAGGGGGCCAAGTCTGGTAAATACGGTGGCTAAGGCATGATGGTAGTATTGTTTCTGGCCAAAAAACTACTCACTAGTAACGACGTGCGCGCAGGTGCATTATCATGGTGCAAAATTCATGAATTTTCATTCTACACTTCCGACCGTTTTTTTTCTTATTGATTCACGCAAATGCCACATAACCTCAAGGTAATACTCCTTGTTTACCGTACGACCTGTGGTGAGAATTCTTGATGCACAACGCCATAGTAGTCAAAGAAAACGGAGAGCAAAACCTTCACATTCGAACGAACTTGGCGTGCCTTTTTCGGCCTTGGCTCACCTAGGCTCTTCCATTGGGATGATTGTGCTTTGGTTTCGACGTTATAACCATACACCCATGATTCGTCACCAGCTATAACTCTTTTAAGCAGATCAGGATAACCATTGACGTCGTTCGACATGTCTTGAGCGATGTTCATGCGATGCTGCTTCTGATCAAAATAAAGCAATTTTGGAACAGATTTCGCTGACACACGTGCCATACCCATAACATCCGTTAAAATCGATTATCATAAACCAAACAATATGTTAAGATCATCAACTACTTCTCTAATCGTGATTCGACGATTTTTCAACACAATTTCTTTCACTTTCTGAACATTTTCGTCAGTTTTTGACGTGCTGGGGTGTACGGAGCGAGGTTCATCGTTAACATTTTCTCGGCCCTCTTGGAATAACTTATACCACTTATAAGCATTTGTTTTGCTCAGAGTTAACTCATCGTACGCCACTGTCAACATTTCAAAAGTTTTTAAGCACTTAATACCATTTTTTACACGAAAATTAATACAAACTCCTTGCTCCATTATTTTCAACAGCAAAAAATCGCTGAGTACGCAAACACGAGTCTAACCTTTATGCCTCTTATATAAAAACAACACATGTTATACATGCAAAACTGTGAACATATAATCGTGAAGAGTGTACCAACATAACAAAAAAAATTTTTGAAATTAGAGTATACAGAGGGCGGGAAATTCAAAGTCACCTTACTTTTTGATCACACCTCGTATACTCTCGCCGATCCTTGATTGAGGCAAAGTTCTATGAGCTTCTATTAACAATGACTTAATAAATAACAATATTCTTGAAGATGTGTTTTTCTTGTTTTCTAGCTGAGATGTGGTCACATCTTTACATGTATTTAGATGTCGCGATTTTCGCTAATTTCGAGCTGTTTTATCGTTTAGTAAGTTTTTTAACTTTTTTGGTTCGCTTTATATGTACAAATAATTTGATTTGTCGATTGTTTTTTCAATTTCTTTTTATGTACTTTTTTTATCTACGTATTTTTGTAAAATCAATTGTTATTTTATTTTTTGTTTGTCCAGTAACCCTGGTGAAACTTCATAGAATTTCAACTTTCTCGGGCTACTGGCGTTCTATGACCTTCTATATGCAATAACTTTTTTCCTAATTCGAATTTTTTATTTTTTCTTTTTCATACTTTTTTGTAAAATGTGTGATTAATTTTTCTATATAAAATAATTTCGGTGCTCGTCTTTTTTCTTTTGCTTTTTTATGCTTAAATTCTACTTAGATTTCTTAAGTCAATAAATAGTATTACCCAGTTGCAAGAATCCACGTGAAAATCCACATGGAAATCCACGTGGATTTTTACATGAAAATCTACACTGAAATTAGTCCAATAACACACTGTATGTGGATTTCCACGTAGATTTCTACAATGATTTTACGTTGAAACCCACGTGGTAATCTACGCGGAAATCCACGTAAAAATCTACGCGGAAACCTACGTGGAAATCCATATACTAGGCTGTTCAATAAGTTTTGCGGTTCGATACGAAAAACACAATTTTATGGTTTAAAATACACTTTATTATTCAGTATAGTCTCCCTGAACATCAATACACTTGTTCCAACGAGATTTCAATTTATGAATTTCATCCCTAAAGTAAGAATCTGGAAGGGCTGCAAAATACGCTTCCACATCTGTTGTGACCTCATCATTTGATGAAAAACGCTTTCCACGCATGAATCTTTTAAGGTCTGGAAACAGATGGAAGTCGCTCGGGGCCAAATCTGGTGAATACGGTGGATGCTCCAACAATTCGAACTTTAATTCATGGATTTTAGCCATTGTCAAAATGCTCTTGTGAAACGGTGCATTGTCCTGATGAAAAAGGATTTTTTTCTTCTGCAAACCTGGTCTTTTTTCACGAATTTTTTCCTTCAGCTGGTCTAAAAGGTTACAATAATATTCAAAATTCATTGTTTTAGCAGTTCGCAAGTAATCCACTAACAAAATTCCTTTCGCATCCCAAAAACTGATGCTAACACCTTCTTGGCCGATTTCTGGACACGAACTCGTTTCGGAGACGAAGAACCAGGTTCAAACCACTCTTTAGCCTCTTGTTTTGATTCAGGATCATGGTGATAGACCTAAGTCTCATCCATAGTGATGAATCAACGCATAAAATCCACTTTATCCTTTCGAAAACGCTCTAAATGTTGCTGAGAAAGTCGCATTCGAATATGTTTTCGTTCCATTGTTAGCGAATGCGGCACCGATTGTGCACACAGCTTTCTGAAACCCAATACTAAAGTCAAAATATTGCTTACACTGCTCAATGAGATGCCTCGGGCCTCTACTGAATCTCTTTCAGTCACTCGACGATATTCCAATACGATATCCTGTATTTTTTCTACGATTTCTGGTGTTGTTGCTGTTTTTGGACGTCCTTGACGTGGATCGTCTTTAAGGCTTGTACGACCACGTTTAAATTTAGCAACTCATCTCTCTACTGTACTAATTGAAGGCGAAGAGTCCTTATACACTTTCAACATTAGTTCATGCGACTCGCTTGGGCGCATGAGAATATTGATAGATATTTTGAAAATGTCATTTTTACTGATGAATGTTCTATATGGGCACGTTCTGTCCTCACGCGAGCCTGGTCAACTTCCACCAATAGGCTTGTTTAGCGGACCGTAAAACATGGAATAAAGGTGCATCTTTAGGGCTGCTTCTCAAAGCAGGGATTCGGCACTTTGCACCTCTTTACTGACAGCCTAAATGCCGAGAAAATGATAAAAATCTACAAAAAGGCTTTACTGCCATCTGCCAAACGATGGTTCATTACAAAAAATGAAGATTGGATTCTGCAGGAGGACAACGATCCTAAACACCGCAGCAAGCGCTGTACTCAGTGGAAGACTCAATCTGTTATCGTTACATTGGATTGGCCGTCGCAGTCGCCCAATGCAAACCCTATTGAAAATGTGTGGGCATATATTAAACGGAAGCTTCGTGGAAGACGCACATACACTTTGAAGCAGTTGTCTTACGAAATTCGTCGGATCTGGAGATCCTTGCTACTAGAATACGCCGTCAAATTAGTAGAAAGCATGCTTCGGAGATGCCAGGCAATTATCGACGCCGGTGGTGACTGGACACATTATTGACCATATTGCATCATTGTTTGTAATGTGTCCAATGTATATATAAATATGAAAGTTTTATCAAATAAATTTTTTTATAAATTAACACGACCACGCTCTTACTTGACAGACTGTATATACTTTTTTATTTTTTTTTATATTGAGATACTGAGGTTGCAAGTGAAACAACAGTTAAGATTTGGTCTTTATATCACCGTACTTGTGCAACATTTATTTTTACTTATGGATAATCGCGTTTGACTGAAACAATAACAGTTTGAGATTATATTTCGTCAGTTATACCTAACGTGACTTTAAATTCAGAAGGGTTCCTTAAGCACTTTCAACTTTAAAATTTTTCAAAATTTGAAATGAAATGAATTGGATGTTCGAAACTAGAAATGGCAAAAAACGTGTTTTTGGCCTTGAAATATTTAAAAAAAATAGGCGGGATTAAGGTTTAACATTTGTGTACTATCATTGGATTTCGGTCGTTATTTAAGTCAACCTAAAAATTATTTTTTAAGAAGTAAGTTATACTAGGAAATCCTCAATCTAAAGTTTAAGAAATTAAATGATAAATAAAAAGTTCAATTATTTTATATATTTTAAAATATTTTATTATGTTCACATCTTATCAATTTAAATAGTGTAACAAATGCTGTTTTCATTTTATTTAATATATAAGTCTGCATGAGAAGTATAAATTTATTATTGGGGTTTGTAAGATGAACATTTATGATAATCATGGAAAAAATGTTTCAAACATAACGTCTTTTTACACCAAGCACATTTTATAATTGCAGCATTAGAACATTCCTTTACTTCACAGCGAGCACTACATTTTGTCCTAAAAGCAAAATTAATTGTTTTTTTAAACTTGCAAGGTTATATATCTGTGTAACCATTTTCAAATCAAGCGTATTTGAATAAATTTATATATCTCGGTGACAACAGTTGATTATGTACTAAAGATTGAAGAATGATATATTATTACGTTTATGAAGATTTAAATTTTCATTCATTAATATGACACTATCAAAGAAATGTCTGATATAATTTTTCTATATTCTAAATCCTAATACATCGAGTGGCTGAGTTATACTTGTTCTTTTTGGTATTAGCTCCAAGATAACTTCTTTATTTTGAGGTTAAATATCTTGTGCTGCTAAAGGACAGTGGCTACTCCATAAATCAATCAACAAAACACTTGATGAACCAACATTTGGATAGTACACTTCTTTCAGCCAAGTTCTGAAGTGAGCTGAAATTAAATAAATTTAAAAAAAATTATAATTATGCATTGAATATGTATTAATACTATAAATAACTTATTAATACCTTTAGTCAATTTTCCAGATTTTTAAGCCATAACGTAGATATCATCAGATCTAAATAACTTTTGTTGCATAACTGTTCTAAATTTGTCACTTTTTCCTTTAAGAACTAAAAAAAGAGGCGATAGAAGTCTTTCATCGCCTGCGATTGTAGGTTGAATCGTATAACTATCGCTTGTAGAAGTTACAGATTGCACCAGGTGTTGTATCTGGCTTTCTCTTTCAACCGCCAATGTTCTTTCAGAATGTATTTCCAGCTGAAATCCACTTCGATCTGAATTGTAAACATATTCTATACCTTTTTCTTAAATAAGTTTTTTAATTTTAACGAAAAATTCGTCAGCTCCTTTTTGTAAATAAACTGTTCCTTTGAGTGTTTTTTAGTAACAAACTTATTAATTTTTCTATTAACAATCCTATGAGACTTTTTAAAATTATTTGCCCAATGATTCAAAGCTTCAAATCTAAAATCCTCGTGTTCAATATCCTCTTGAGCTTGTGAAGCCTATTTCTGCAAATCTCTATCATGAACAATATGACCGGCAGCGATTGCAGTTTTAAAATTGTTTCATACAAATCGGCAAATTCTGCCTATTTTTCCTTTATAAGTTCCTCCCTTATTTAAAGTTTTTGATTGCACTTTTCCGAATCGATTTTGAGCTGTTCTTAATGCAAGATTTTTGGTTATCACACTTCTCTAGAATTCCACGGCACGTGCTTTATAGTCATGATCCAATTTCTCTACATCTGATTTGCATTCTTGTATATTTATAACTATAGACCAGTTTTTTTCATTTTCTTCTACGATTTTCATTTCAATATCTTTATATGGTTCTTGAAAAGCCAATGTTTCCTCTTCAATTAAATCATCGTTGTTGAATTCTTTCGTTGCGTTATACTGTCTGTCAAAGACGTACCGGGAATTTTTAATTAAAACAACATTTTTACGTTTAATAATCAAAATTTATTGGGTCGCCTTCAAAATAGACTCTATTTGCTCCGATACATTTATGTCAACGGCACTTCCAATCATCGAAACATTTTTTATAGGCAATTTCCGGGATGGTCTTCAGCTCGCGCGCCGAATTTCGTTTTATGGCTTCAATCGACTGAAAACGGGTGCCACGGAGCGGCAATTTAAGTTTTGGGAAGAGGAAGAAGTCACAGGGAGCTAAATCCGGCGAATGCGGTGGTTGTTAAAGCGTGTTCGTTGAGTTTTTGGCGAGAAAGGCGGTCACAATCGTAGCTCGGTGAGACGGCGCGTTATCGTCGTGCAAAATCCACGAGTTGTTCGCCCACAAATTTGGCCGCTTCTTACGGATACGCTCACGCAAACGTTTCATAACGGCTAGGTAATACACTTTGTTTACCGTCTGACCCTCTGGAACGAATTCGTAGTGCACCACGCCACGGATATCGAAGAAAACAATGAGCATCACCTTTACTTTTGAGCGGCTTTCGCGTGGTTTTTCCGGTTTTGGCTCGTTTTTTCCCACCCATTCCGATGCTTGCTGGCTTGTTTGTATATCGTACTCGTACACCCACGTTTCGTCACCAGTTATGATGCATTCCATGAATGCGGGAGCAGAATCGGCGCGATTCAACATGTCCGAAGCGACCTGTTTGCGATAGCGTTTTTGAAGAAAATTAAGCTCGTTTGGAACGAGTCTTGCGGCTACCTTTCTCATGCCCAAAATATCAATTAAAATCGTACGTGTAGACTCGTGGGATATCTCAAGTTCATGTGCTATCTTTCTCAAGCTGGTATGACGGTTTTCAAGCACTATTTCCTTAATTTTATCGACGGCGTCTAGAACGAGGCAAGTCTGACGACTTCACGAGCCTCCTTAAAGGCTTTGTACCACTCATACGCATGGGTTTTCGATAGTGCTTTATCACCAAAAGCCTTTTGCAACATTTTCAATGCATCGGCACACGAAATTTTATTCGCAACACAAAATTTTAGACAAATTCTTTGTTCGACGTAATCACCCATTGTAAAAAATCGGCACACACTATTGACATCGACTGACTTAACCAGCTACTGTAAACAGACTCGTTGACAGATTCCGCTCAAACTTGGCATATTCATTAAGGACAGTTGTACCAACCTAGAAAAAAAAATTTACCTGCCTTAATTGCCCCGCCAGATTTAAATCGACAATTCCCGGTACTTCTTTGACAGAATGTATGTTAAGGACATGTGCACCAGCATAGCAAAAAAAATTTCGAAATTATATTGTACAGAGCGCGCGAAATTCAAGAAGTCACCTTACTTTTTGATCACACCTCGTATGTATCTGATAATGCATTTGCTGATACTATTTTTATACTGACAATTTGAAGTCTGACAAGAACGTCACATAGATTGTCTTCATGATTTTTCCTGCAGAATTTATTGCCGCTTTTAGTTTATCAAAATTACAAATTTACCTATTTATTTAAATAATTTTTTATAAACAATTGCGAATGATTAAAGAAAAAACGCCGATACTTTTTTTGGCTCAATTGGTTGATTAATTGTTATCCTCGGTAGTTTATATGCTGGAAGACACTGACATCAGATAACTTTTTAAGGTAACACATCGTTCAATAAGTCCCGAGACTAAGAAGTCAAGTATACAATAGTGTTGTGCATTCGAAAACACTCCACACTTCCCTAGTATAGTGCAGTATTATGACAAACAAAAAATTATTGCCAGACTTACCAGAATCCAACGACTACTGACTTTACTTATAAGCAGTGCATATAGAACAGTTTCGGCGGAGGGAATAGGAGTGACAAAATATCCTTTAATCTAACCAGAGTCCAACCAGAGCGGACAGCTGGTATAAATATCGCAAAGCGGCAGCCAGTAATAAATTGGAAATTTTCAAATATCTCCTGCTCTTTCTCAAGACGTTCAAGAGTTCTTGACCTATCTACAAGACACGGTTTCAATGGAAGAGGAATTGTGGAAATTGCGTGTTATGTTCCAGCATGCATTTTTAATAAAGGGTATCTATTTTCTAAAAATAGATGCATTTTTAATGAGGGATACAAACCTCATTAAAAATACAGTTTTTTATCGAGGCACGAAATATCCAGCGCACAAACACAGCGAACAAACATGCATCAGATGCTTCTAAAGAAAGTAGAATGAAGCGTAAAGAAACTAAGTTGTAAGAGATTGAGTTTCTGGAGAAACAAGGAGTATTGTACAGTTCAGGCATTGCTGATTCAGCGTAAGTAAGAGTCGTTTAACGATTATTTAAAAAAAAAACTTTAAATGAATTCTTCTCGAAACAATGTTTTTACACCGCTTGTTGAAAAATTCTCAGAAACTACTAAGCCGATTCATATGAAATTTTAATTTTATATTATGTACACTTATCGCTATATCCCATAGCAGAACTATTGCAAAATTTTAAATTTTTACTATATTTTTTTTTGCAAAAAATAGTAAAATAAATACCCCTTTTATTATTTTTTTCACCATAATTTTTCTTTTGCAGATTAATGAATACTTCTGTTACGAGATATAGTCACAGTCATACTAAATCTAAAACAACTTAATTTTTCTGTTTCAGATGATTTGTCTTCGAGATTTTATCAACAGCGCACACCTACCTGCTTTTTAAGGAGTCCTGTATAACTGCCGTTTCCATACACAAAAGGTGTCCGAAATTAATCAAAATAATTTTTATTTCTGTAATTTAAGACTATCTTTATTAAATCTTTTAATTTTTGGATCAATAAATGTAGTGGTATTCTCAAAAAAAATTCTCAAAAATTACTTTTTTGATATGCGTCCAGGGAAGAATGATCCATTAAGATAATTCAATGCTGAATGATAAACTATTGGGAGTGTAAATAAGTTCTCGCCGTTTCACCATCAGATGGCGGTACAAAAATTTTGTGTGTATAATTCAAGATGATGATGCATCTATATTGAAGTTCTATAACCTATGTTTAAAATCAGTGCGTATCTTTCCATTAACCTATAAAGAACATTTTCTTTTTGTAGCGTAAAACATGTAAAATTTTGTGCCAAATAAACCGTTTTTGCGGGAAATTTTACCGCACTATTTTATTCAGAAGAAATCTGCAGCTGAAGCACACAGAATTCTTACAGAAAGCTATGGTGATCATGCTCTGTCGGAAAGAACATGCAGAGACTTATTCAACCGAATTAAAAATGGCAATTTTGATGTTCAAGATATAGAACGCAGTGGTGCACCAAAAAAGTTTCAAGACGAAGAATTGGAAACATTACTTGCTGAAGATCCATGTCAGATGCAATCCGATGTTGCAAAATCATTAGAAGTTGATCGAACAACAGTTTCGAAACGTCTGACAGTATTAGGAATGATACAGAAGGAAGGATCTTAGGTACCGTATGACCTGAAGCCAAGAGACGTCAAATGGCGTCTTGTCACGCGTGAACAGCTGCTTCAACGACAAAAAAGAAAAGGTTTCTTACATCGTATTGTGACTGGAGATGAAAAATGGGTATACTACAGTAATGCAAAGTGTAAAATATCGTAAATCGAGCCCGGCGAAGTAGTCGCATTAACGCCAAAGCGGATATCCACGTTTCCAAGCTCATGCTGTGCATTTGCTGGGATCAGATGGGGGTAGTGTATTACGAGCTGCTCCAATCTAACAAAACCATCACAGGAGATCTCTATCGATGCCAATTGATGCGTTTGAGCTGAGCATTGAAAAAAGAAACGGCCGCTATATGATCAAAGACACGATAAGGTGATTTTGCTGCATGATAACACTCGGCTGCATGTCACGTCACCGGTCAAAACATACCTAGAAACGCTGAAATGGGAAGTCCTACCCCACCCGTCGTACTCTCCAGACATTGCGCCTTCTGATTACTATTTATTTTGATCGACGACTAATGGCCTGGCTGAGCAGCACTTCACTTCGTATGAAGAAACGAAAAAATGAATCGATTCGTGGATAGCCGCAAAATAAGTGTCGTTTTTTTGACGTGGAATTAAAATGCTGCCAGAAGGATGGGAAAAAGTAAACTCGAGCGACGGGCAATACTTTAATTGACTTGTTTTTTTATAATTTTTTTTAAATAAAGGATTTATTTTCACAAAAAACGGCGAGAACTTGTTCACGCTCTCAATATACATACTTAAGTGGACACATCTACTTACTTACATGTTTCATAATAGAAGATCCTAAGAAAATAAGTGCCCTTAGCATTTTTATAGCTGAAAATAATTTAATAACGTATGTTTAATTGCTTGTTTTCCAATAAACTGAAATTTATTGATACGGATTAAATTCTAAACATTTACGTGCGTTAATAACAATTTTTTAAAACGTATAAATCTTTATTCTATGAAAGTTTATTAATTGTCATATAACTTTTTACATGATAATTTCTTAAAAAATAATAAATTTTTGTTATTCCAAGAATTTTCGTTTTAATTTGATATCATATTGAAGACATATAAGGCCAATTAAAACTACTTCCACTAAGAAGCATATCTCTAATTAAAGTCTCAATAGGTGTTTTACCAACAAGTCGTACGAAAAACAGTTGTTCAATAACTTGTGAAGAAACTGTTCTCAGAGATGGTAATCTTAATAGTAGCTTTCCGAATCTAGTTGGTTGGTTCGGATATTGTGTTCGGCAATATTCTTCTAAAGCACATTGAGATTTTTCTTGAAGAGATTCTATGTGGTTAACATCTGATAAACCGCATGCATCTGAAATAAAAAAATGTTCTAATACTTTGTGCAAAATGTTTGGTTAGAGTTAGAAATAATTTAAAAGAAAAAGAATTAAATAAACACCGCAGTAGGTTATCGAATTCAGTTTAAAATTATCTATTATGAATATGTACAAATGAAAGATATACAAATAATGAATATATTTTTGAATAAAGTACTCTCGGATTTTTTTATTCTAGGTACACGTATTTTGCATTTTGATGTGTTGATTACGAAAATTATAGTGAAAATATTTGCAAATTTTATACCATTACTTAACAAATTAAAAAATTATATAAACTACGTCTTAGAATGTGAGAATAAATAAAAATAATTCCAATTGAAGAAAAATTATTTCGCCGAATCTTAAATACTAAATTTAAATTATCCATTCCTTTCTCTAATACATACACTCCCTTCCACATGTTTTTGCGCACTCAACACAAGAACCACAAGAGCTAAAAAGTTTTATTACTCAGCAAAAAGTCTTTCTTGCTTAAAAATTCCGACAGCATTTGTAAGAGGAGGTAAAAATCTTTAAATAATCATGTTGTTTACTTTTAAAGATTTGAATATCTGTTTTTTAAGACAGTTAAAAAGAGTGTACAAAAAAAATTTATCTCTCTTTAACTCGCTACAGATTTTGATCCAATAATCGTAGCTCAAAAATCCAACGCCATTTGAAAGGGGATTGTTTAATCTTTAAAATTATCGTTTTTTTTTGGACTATTTTTAACAAAGTTACAGTGTTTTTTGTAAAAGAAATACGTTTTTTCAAATGCGAATATAAAAAAAAGAAATGAAAGAGTCAAATTTGAATAAAAAAATTTTTTTCGTTTTTCTAGCAAGGCGAAAAATGTAAAAAATGCATATGTAGCATAATTAATGTGATGATGATAAAACTTTTATTATTTTATCATTCTCTAATTATTTTTACATTAAATTTATAAATTTTGTCGAATTTATACTAAAAAAGACCAAGATCAAATCTGTCTGAGGAACCGTGTTTGAGTGATGTCATGAGGCGCAAGTATATAAAGGTTAATACAAATATTTTTATTGAAAGCCCAATTATCCCAGAATAAAAGTATTAAATTATTTAATTAGTTTGTCTTTTTATATTTGAAAATAAGTTACTTTGTATTTAGCATAAACAGTTCTTATTTTTCAAATAAAATAAATAGAATTTTTAAACACGCTTTTATAAAAATAAATCTCTAAATATAGTAAGTAAAAAAATAATTTCGATCATACTTTCATTAATAAAAGCGTGGGGCGCCTAAATTAAGAAACATAATTTTATGTCGCATTTGTCGACATATGAAAAGTGTTTTACTTTTTTCCAATGGAATCGCATCAGTACAATTTTTCCATTACAAACCTATTATATTTTAAAATTTTTTTTGTTATTCTATTGGGAGTACAAATTAGTTCGGTCCATTTTCAAAAAATGGCTCTGGCTATTATGAATATTTAATAGTAACAGCTTAACCCTTTCAATACGATTTTTTTATTTTAATAATTCATGTAATATTTATAGTACAAAATATTTATTGCTAATTTAGTTTGACGGGAAAAACAAATATTTAAATAAATGATCATATTATTTATTGATTATTGCAAAATAATAATTGGGACATAATATCCCAATAATTAACACTATTGAGACATATAAGTCCCATTTTTATTTTTGGAAATAAAAAAACTCATAAAAACTATTGCTGCACACTAAATAAGTAAAATAAAATTATAAATAGCTTACTTGGCAATTCCGAGCACAGCACATATCAAAACACAGTTAGTAATAAGCGTGACATGTGTCTACTGTTTGCTAGAAACATCTAGATTGACAAAATTTTATAGAAAAGAAAAAAAGCAGACAGCAAACAGCAACAAAGCCGACAGGTTTGGACTTGTTTACGAGCCTATGACCGTACAGTACTAAAATCCCAGATCCCAATGCATTTGTAAGCATTTAAATTTTTTTAGTAATTATTAGAAAATCTCTGGGACAATATGTTCCTACAGTATTAAAAGGGTTAAGTCGATAGTTCAAGAGAAGTTAGATATCTGTCAATAATATTCAGTTTATATCGCTTCGAGTTTTATAAAAAGATCTTGTTTTTAACTGTGTTAAATAGGTCCAATTTTGTGTTAACTAAGCAGCATTTGCGGGAGGTATTAATTTTCTGTTAAATTCTGTTCTCTTAATTGGAAGAAAAGTGCAGCTGAAGCGCATCGAATGCTCGTGGACGTTTATGGTGACAATGCTCCAACTCATAAATCTTGTAGGGAATGGTTTCGACGTTTCAAGAATGGAAATTTCAGCGTTGAAGACAAGCCTTGCTCTGAATAGCCAAAAAAAATTCAAAAATAAGAAGTTGGAGGCGTTACTCGATAAAGATCCGAGTCAAACGCAAGAGGAGCGTGCAGAATCATTGGAAGTGACTCAAGAAGCAGTTTCTGTACGATTGAGACCCATGGGAATGATTTAAAAGCAAGGCAATTGGGTGCCTTATGAACTGAAACCGATAGACATTGACAGGCGATTTTTCTGTTGCGAGCAGCTGATTCAAAAGCAAAAAAAAAAGGGTTTTTTACATAGAATTGTTACTGGGGATAAAAAATGGATGTTCTATGATAACCCCAAGAAGAAAAAATACTACTATGCCCGGTCAATCGTTGCCATCGACCTCAACATCAACACCAAAGCCGAATATTCATGGTTCGAAGATCATGTTGTGTATCTGGTGGGACCAAAACGGTGTTGTGTACTATGATCTGCTACAACCTGGCGATACCATAACGGCCGATCGGTATAGACTGCAATCGATTCGTTTGCAATGAATGTTTGTTGAATATAAGGAAAGACATGACAAAGTTATTTTTCTGACCCCATGTCACAAAAGTCGTGAAAAACTATTTGGAAACGCTCAAGTGGGATATTTTTCCGCACCCACCGTATTCTCCGGACATTACTTCTTCTGATAACTGGTTGTTCCGAGAGATGCAGCACGATCTGGCAGGTCGTCGGTTCACTTTTTTCGCAGAAATTGAAAATTGGCTCCTAACTTGAATCACCTCAAAAGACGAGACATTTTTTCGAGATAGAATTTGAAAATTGCCTGAGAGGTAGGGAAAAGTAGTAACTAGCGATGGACGATGCTTTGATTAATCTTTTTTTTTTTTTATTTTGGAATAAATTCATTATTGACTGCAAAATCGGACCAAATTAATTTGTGCTCCCAATATTTTATTTTAATCTTTTTAGTCGTATTTTCTATTCTTTTTAAAATTATTGTATGTCACTACTGCTTGAGTTTTTACTATTCACAACGCAGTTTGCAAGATTTAAAATTGACATGTCGAGGTTATAACCCATCGAACGTGAATTAGCATTATAGGCAATTATAAATGCCGCACAAGCGTAGACCTTGCTGAAAGCCTGTAAGATTTATGTGTAGGCAAAATTTTAATTTCGTACATTGTCGATAAGTGTATTAAAAAGAAGGACAAAGCGTATACCTTCGCACCAGGACAGATGCGGTGAAGTTTAATAAAAGCTTATAATAAAATAATCATCATCTACAAAGCTGAAATTGCGAATCTGAAAATGAAAAGGGGACAAATAAAATTTTATACGAAATTGACACTTATTTGATACATATTGTGCAATGAAATAAATTAATATTGAAATTTATTTTTAACCTTTAAATGCACAATTTTTTGTACAGTAAATCTCATGTTTTCCTTGCGCATTCTACGATAATAATGATTTAGAAAAAGGAATTTGATTATATAGCCATAAATTTTATGCTGGATATTGTTGTGAACTAAATGCGTATTAAAATACATTATACTACGAAAATTTATAAGCGACAAATAAATCATGACCAATCGTATAAGCAAAAAATTATATTAAAATATTTTAATGCACAAATAATAATGTATAAAACCAAAGAAAGTTAAAAGTCTGCCATTGCCTCGTATTTAAGAACAGAAATTGATAGAAGAAGTGTCGTCAAGAGCCGACGAGTGAATGTCAAGTGCCGACCACCGTTGCGCAACGTATTATCATTCGTTTTTTAGTGTGGGAAGGCGTTCAAAACATGGAAATTTTGCTGCGTTTGCGAAATCAGTTCGGTAGTGAGTGCCTGAGTAGGGCTGCTGTGTTGAAATGGGCCAAAGCATTCGAGGATGGTCGCGAAACCGTCGAGAATGAGCCGCATGATCGTCGACCGCAAACCAGCATCACACCAGACAACATTTGCCGCGTAGAACAACTCATTTTGGAGGACCGTAAGATAAATGTTCGAGACATTTCGGCTGAACTCGGCATCAGTATTGGTAGTGTAGAGTCTATCATCCACGAACACCTTCAATATCGCAAAATAACGGCGCGATGGATTCCTAAACTGTTGAACTTCGAGTAAAAATTCACGCGGTTGGAAGTTGGTCGTCACTTGCTGACGTAATACGAGGTGAAGAGGGACGGTTTTTCAACGCGAATCTTCACTATAGACGAGACATGGGTACACTATTACACCCCCGGAAAGCAAGGTGTCGTCTAAAGGGTGGAGGAAGAAGGAGGAAGGGGCGCCAGTCAAAGCGAAGACAACCAGGTCCGCGGGTAAGGTTATGTGTACTGTATTCTGGGACCGGCGGGGCGTGCTGTACGTCGATTTCCTGCGCACCCAACGTTCCATCAATGCTGCATACTACTCTAACCTTTTGAAAACACACGTGAAACCCGCTCATTGCTCGAAACGGATGAGCATTCCAGAACAAAGTGCGAGTCTTCTCCAGGCTAACGCGCGTCCTCATACCGCGCGTCTCACGATCGATACAATATCGAAATTGGCGTTAGAGGTACTGAAACATCCCCCCTACAGTCCGGATTTATCACCCTGCGATTACTACATGTTGGAACCACTGAAAGAAGCCCTCGGAGGTCGAAGATTCAACACCGACGACGAGGTAAAGGAGTTCGTGCGCACATGGCTGTCCGAGTTGCCCAAGGAAATCTTTGATACCGGGATCAAAAAGCTTCCGGAAAGGTGGACAAAATGCGTAACTTGTAAGGGGGAGTACCTGGAAAAACTGCAGATTTTTGTAAATTTTTTCGATAGTAAATAAACGTGTCAGCGCATTTGTCTCGATCATATTTGAACCGCCCTCGTATTATAGCAAAATTTGCTTTAATAAAAATCACTGAATGAAAAAAATAAAATATTGAGAGAAAAAAATAAAATTAAGAAATAAATAGATAAATTAATAAACATCAAAAATCCATAAAGAAAAAAGTAAACGATTTCTTATTATGTTCACTTACAAACAGTAATGTTTTCTTCTTGACCGTTTTCTTGATAGAATTGGCAATAATTTCGATTTGTAATAAAAAATATACACTTGCTCTATGAATGTGCTGTGTAATTACAGAATTAACATAACATTTTCGTTTCTGTCGTTTTCATGCAATTATATGCTGAATGTTTTGATTCTTTTCAATGTGTGCAACCTACTATATTGCATAGTAATGCTTTATGATTAGAATTTTTGTACATTCTACCAAGAAAGTACCTTTTAAAGTAACCATAAAAAAAACCATAAGAATCGGTAAATAAAACACGAAATATGTATTTGGTGCACAACTAAGTTCTCGCTGTTTTCTTCATGAAAATGCAACTTCATTGTAAATGAATGCTTACAAATGAATCATTTAAAGTATTGCCTATCACTAGCTACAACTTCTTTCCATTTTTCTGGCAGAGCTCGAATACCGTTACGGTAAAAGTATTCGTCTTTTGAAGCTATTCACGAAACAAGCTAATTTTTGATATCTTCATATGAGCGGAATTGCTGATCAGCCAGAACATGTGCCACCGAATAGAACAAGTGATAATCGGAAGGTATTTTATTCTGTTCGAATAAATAGCATAATACCTAACATATCATTACAATGTATTATATGGAATTATATGGAAATATATGGAAATATATCGTAATTATATGGAAAAACTTTATACTATCACAATGGATAGTGGCAGAAATATTACTGGTCTAAAAACCAAATAAAACTCCTGCTAATGTCAAATCGCTCCGTCCCATCAGCCACTTGCTAATTTTTTCCAAAGTCATAGAAATTCTTTTTTCAAAAAGGCTCATTCCAAGGTAAAATTAATATCCAAACATCATTTTGCTTTCAGATATAGCTACAGGATGATTAATTAAGTTCATAGGCTGGTCGAACAAATAAATAACGCATTTGAACGTAAAATATACGTTGCATAGATATTTTTAGAGATATACAGGCTTTTAAAAGAATATGACGACAGCAATTTCTTTTAATAAAGCATGATACGATAAACTAAACTTTATAAAATACTAAAAAGCTCACCTAATAAATACTATAAATTTATAAGTCTTACCTTGAAGGGAGATACTTACATGCAAAGTGCGGTGACAAAGCGTTCAACCTACATAATGTTAATGCAGAAATTTCATAAGGTTCTAATTACTTCTTAAAGCCATAATTCTTGAATTACAGTCGCCACTTTTATTTGTAGTGCTTGAAAAGAGCTTTTTGATTAACCAAATCTTTTTAACGTTTTTCACAAGTAAAATTTTTATGCATTTATAGGTTTATTTTCTGTAATATTTTAGACATAAATATAGATTCTACATGTTTAATACACCTAGTTGTAAATATCCACATAAAAATCTATCCAGAATGTTATGGAATGGACATCGACGCTAAAATCAGACTAATAATACAGCATATGTCGATTTTTATGTAGATAATTCTACGTGGATTTCTATATCTAATCAACGCGTATTTCAGCATAAACTATACGTACAAATCCGTATGTAAAGATTCTTTAAAATATATATGCATTTTCATATAGAATCAATATGATCAATATAAAAATTCATATTAAAAACTAAAAAATTGATACAATAAATTAATAAAAACAATTTTTTTTTATATTATCATTAAAACTAGTTTTTCATTTATTGAAACATTTTAATCATTTTTTCACACAATATATATTTTCGAATTTTCAAATTAAATTAATTTTTTAGTTTCACATCGCTTTTTTAATTTTATGCGTCAATATCTCACAGAGAAAACGCAGAAGAATTTTTTACCTTATGGTGGAATCAATCGCGGGTCCTTTCCATTATAAATTTGGCGCCATAACCACTGAGCAGCAGACGAGCTTGCAGGAGTGTCTCCGCTTGTTGTGACCACGGGTGAACTTGACTAGTTTTGAGGCACTTCTCGATACCAGATAAAGCAACAAAGCTCACTATGCGTACGGCAAGCGCGCTTGTCGGTCGGCAGAGTGTGTCTCAGAATACTCGAGACAAATTCCCAGGCGCTCTTAGAAATTATCAAGAGTATTTAGTACTCATGCTGCAGGCTACCCGTTGGCAAGAAAACCCACCAATTTTGGATCTTAGCGTTCGTCTCTCATTAATGCGATACGTCTCTCTCTCTCTCTCTCTCATCCTCATAGAGTGCACGTAAGCGAATCCGGCATACATACATATACCAGGCTGTTAAATAAGTTTTGCGGTTCGATAAGAAAAACTCAATTTTATGATTTGAAATACACTTTGTTATTCAGTATAGTCTCCCTGAACATCAATGCACTTGTTCCAACGAGATTCCAATTTATGAATTCCATCCCTGAAATGAGAATCTGGAAAGGCTGCAAAATACGCTTCACATCTGTTATGACCTCATCATTTGATGACAAACGCTTTCCACGCATGAATTTTTTTAGGTCTGGAAACAGATAAAAGTCGCTAGGGGCCAGATCTAGTGAATACGGTGGGTGCTCCAACAATTCGAACTTTAATTCATGGATTTTAGCTATTGTCAAAATGCTCTTGTGACACGGTGCATTGTCCTGATGAAAAAGGACTCTTTTCTTCTGCAAACCGGGTCTTTTTTCACCAATTTTTTACTTCAGCTGGTCTAAAAGGTTACAATAATATTCAGAATTTATTGTTTTACCAGTTTGCAAGTAATCCACAAACAAAATTCCTTTCGCATCCCAAAAAACTGATGCTTACACCTTCTTGGCCGATTTCTGGACACGAACTCGTTTCGGAGCCGAAGAACCAGATTCAAACCACTCTTTAGCCTCTTGTTTTGATTTAGGATTATGGTGATAGACCCAAGTCTCATCCATAGTGATCAATCGACGCACACAATCAACTTTATCTTTTCGAAAACGCTCTAAATATTGCTGAGAAAGTCACATTCGAATGTGTTTTTGTTCCATTGTTAGCGAATGCGGCACCCGTTGTGCACACAGCTTTCTGAAACCCAATACTTCAGTCAAAATATTGCTTATACTGCCCAATGAGATGCCTAGGGCTTCTACTAAATCTCTTTCAGTCACTCGATGATTTTCCAATACGATATCCTGTATTTTTTCTACGATATCTGGTGTTGTTGCTGTTTTTGGACGTCCTTGACGTGGGTCATCTTCAAGGCTTGTACGACCACGTTTAAGTTTAGCACCCCATCTTTCTACTGTACTAATTGAAGGCGAAGAGTCCTTATACACTTTCAACATTCGTTAATAAATTTCCTTTGCTTTTGAACCTTCCAAAAATAAAAATTCAATCACTGTGTGATACTTGATTTTTTTCATTGTAAAAGAATACTGTGACACGTCGATACTAAATGGCTTGTAAACAAAGAATGAATTGACAGATTAAAATAAAACTTCACATACGTTCATATGAAGAGTGTACCAACATAACAAAAAAAAATTTAGGCTAGTAGCAACACCCTCTTTTATCAAACCGCAAAACTTATTGAACAGCCTGGTATATATATATATATATATATATATATATATATATATATTACGGTTTAATAAGTACCCGTGTTTGACGACGAAGGGCGCTCCTGAAGGAATTTGGTATTATCATCGTGTGCTACTATCTATCAAACGACGTGAAAACAAATTTCAGACTGATTGATAGGTTAGTTTGGATTTGGCAGTCAATCGAGTAAGACATGTTTCGTGATTTTCGCTAAGATGGAAAGAGCAGTATCGTTCGGTGATTTGCTTTTTGTTTTCGGATGGAAAAAAATGCAAGGAGATAAAAACAAAGCTGGATGCTGTTTATGGGGACACGTCGCCATCTATGACCACAGTTAGATATTGGTTTGACGAATTTAAACGTAGGCGAACATCCGTTTTTGATGAGGAGCGACCAGGACGCCCGGCAGACGTGGTTACCGAGGAAATCATTCAAAAAGTCTACAACATAATTTTTGCTGATTGACGAACGAAAGTGCGTAAAGTAGCAGAGGCCGTAGGTGTTTCGACCGGAACGGTAATTAATATTTTACATGATAAGTTGGCGATGAAAAAATTGTCGTCCCGATGGGTGCCGCGATTGCTCACGGTGGATAACAAGCGGATGCGGCTGTTAACTTCGAAGCAGTGTTTGGAGCAATTTAAGCGAGATCCGAAGGAGTTTTTGTGTCGAGTTGTCACCGTTGATGAAACCTGGATTCATCTTTACACACGAGAAAGTAAGCAACAACCAAAACAATGGATTTCTCCCGGTGAATCTGCTCCAAAGAAGGCAAAGACGGTCCCATTGGCCGGAAAGGTCATGGTGACAATTTTTTGGGATGAGAACAACGTCATCCTCATGGATTTTTTAGAAAAAGGAAGAGCGATTACTAAACAATACCACAGTGAGTTATTGGACTGCTTCGACGAAAAATTGAAGGAGACACGGCCTTATTTGGCAAAAAAGAAGGTGCTGTTTCACCATGATAACGCACCAGCACATTAATCCGGAGTTGTCCCAGCCAAACTGCATGTATTGCGTTATGAATTGCTGCCGCATTCCACGTATTCACCCAATCTGGCTTCCTGCGACTTTCTCTTGTTCCCTAACATAAAGAAATGGCTCGCGGGAAAAAAATTTAGCTCAAACGAGGAAGTCATCGCCGGGACAGAGGCGTATTTTGGAGAGTTGGACAAATCCGATTTCTCGAATGGGTTAAAAAATGTCAGAAATGTCGGAAGAAGTGTATCTTTATATAAGGGGACTATGTTGAAATGTAAAAAAATATTTTTTGAAAAAATGGTGTCTTCATTTCTAACGCGGGTGCTTATTGAACCGCCCTTGTATATATATATATATATATATATATATATATATATATATATATTAGGTGTAGTTAAAAGTAATCCATTATTTTGCCAATAGATGGCTTTAGTAGTCTGTATCTCCCGTTGGAAAAGTGCGATCGGGGTACACTAGATGGTGTTAGAAAGATAAGATTTCGTACTAAAAAAGCTTCTGATATAGTTTTGTGATTGCTTGACTCAGTATTTTTTCAGCACGCGTCAAAGATTGACACTAACAAAGAGAAAATACGCCTTATTTTACAGTTTTTCTTCGATAAAGGCAAAAACGCAAGCCAGGTAGCTGAAAATGTGAATAGTGTTTATGGTCCTGATACTGTAACAGCTAATCACGCGCAATTTTGGTTTCGTTTATTCCGTTCCGGTAATTTTGACGTCAAAGATGCACCACGCTCTGAAAGGCCAATTGTCGAAAATGTCGATAAAATAATGGAAATCGTCGCGTCCGACCGTCACGTAAGCACTGTTTCGATTGCCCAAGAGCTAAACATTGCACAAAAAACCGTCTGAAACCACTTAAATAAGGCTGGATACAAAAAGAAGTTCGATGTATGGGTGCCACACGAGTTATCGCAAAGAAACCTCATGGACCGAATTTCCATCTGCGAATCGCTGCTGAATCGCAACAATATCGATCTATTTCCGAAGCGGATGGTTACTGGTGATGAAAGTGAGTCACTTACGACAACGTCAAGCGACAACGGTCGTGGTCAAATCGCGGTGAGCCGGTGCAAACGGTGTCCAAGCCAGGATTGATAGTCAGGAAGGTTTTGCTGTGTGTTTGGTGGGACTGGCAGGAAATCATCTACTATGAGCTGCTCCCCTACGGCCGAACTCTCAATTCGGACCTGTACTGTCAACAATTGGACCTTCTGAAAGAAGCAATCGCCCAGAAGCGGCCAGCTTTGGCCAATAGAAGAGGAATTGTGTTCCATCAGGACAACGCCAGGCCGTATAAATCGATAGTGACTCGCCAGAAGCTCCGGAAGCTTGGCTGGGAAGTTCTTATGCATCCACCTTATAGTCCCATCCTGGCACCAAGTGATAACCACCTGTTCTTGTCTATGACGAATGATTTTGTAGGTGAAGAATTCGCCTCAAAAGAAGATTGCGAAAATCGTCTGTCCCAGTTTTTTGACAATAGGGACAACGGTTTCTACGTGAGAGGCATTATGAAATTGCCTTTAGAATGGCAATAAGTTATCGAACAAAACGGTGCATATTTGACCTAAATCGTATCATTTTGTCTATGCTAAATAAAACCTTCAATTTAATGCGAAAATAATGGATTTCCTTTTACTACACTTAATATATAAATGTAACTCGCTCTCGTCTCATCAGAACGCTCGCTGACTCCAGTTCTCTGTCTCTCTCTTTCTACCTGCACTAGTATATATATTTATTGCCTCTTATCTTCAGCAGCTGTGATTGACCGAAATAGGAAATTTAAACCTTTTTTTATTTCAAATTTAAAACTCAGTAAAATAAGCTTTTTGTATCGTTGCGTCATCCCCTAGGACGTAAAAATAGTCCAGTGCCTCGTGTTATTTTAAATCGCATTTTAAATAATTACTTAATAAAATAAGCCATAAAATTGATAATAATCCAAATTATCGTCCAAACTATCCTTACTGTAAGAAATTTCGAGGAAATCAATTTTCCAGTGTAACAAACATGGAAGTTGACGAAGAATCTATCGACGAAGCTAGTGTGTCTGCAAAAAACGAAGTCATTGCCGGATGATATTAATGTTAGCCAAAGTTTTTGGTACAGAATCATTGTGTTTATTAGTATATATTCGTATTTTGCTCTTGCCGATATATTAGTGTGCAAACTGTGCAAACAGAAAGTGTCATTTGGACAATTAGGAGACAAAGAACTCGGCTTCAAAAATTACTGTTACTTTCTGATGTAGTACTTTACTCATTTTATCAAAACCGTTTATTCATTGTGCTTATGAAATTAATACACTTTTTGTGTTCGCAACGCGCTTACTTGGTGTTGCTTGAGAACGGGTAAACATTTTTTTAGCGTAATTAATTTAGGTAGCGGACTAAGTAAACATGCTTATGAACGAATTATCGAACACGTACGTACTTCCGTCAAAAAATTGTTCAATGTCACGTGTGAAAATGCAATTGAAGACGAGAAAAGAGAAAATAAGACAAAAGAGAAACCTTTACCAAATTTTACTGTTAGTGGTGATGGATCTTGGAAGAATCTCGGCTTTTCGTCTTTGTACAGCATAAACACGCTAATGGTCTATTACTCGAGAAAAGTAATTAATTGAGTTGTGAAAAGCAGCTACTGCCAAGCATGTACGTACTTTTAAAATAACCTCGACAATCCAGAAGACGCTGATCATGAAGAAAGTTGTACCATCAATCATAAAGGTTCTGCAGGCAAGATGGAAGTTAATGCGATTCTTGAGATGTTTGGTCGTTCAGAAGAAAACTTTGAGTTATTCACATTTATTGTGTTAGAGATTGCGACACAAAAATATTCAAGGCTATATTAGTTGCTACTTCATACGAAGATGTTGAAGTTAAAAAAAGTGAGTGCATAGGTCACGTAGAGAAGCGTATGAGAAGCCGACTTCGAAATTTATAAAAGACCTCAAAGCTTGGTGGAAAAGGTAACTAACCGATGCTTGATTAAAAAATTAACAAAATACTATGGTCTTACGATACGAAGAAATGCACAGTTGATGATGATATGGAAAAATTTATTATGGCCACGTATTATCCCTTGATCTCAACTGATAAAAAGCAGCAAAATCAGTTCTGTCTCATTAGCGTCGACTCATGGTGTAAATACAACGCTGCACAAGCCATAAGTATTCCTTATAAACATCCAGCCCCGCTACACGAAGACGCACAGAAAAATATACTGCCAGTTTATGAAGATTTGTCATAGGATGATTTGCTTAACGTTGCGTTGGCAGTTTTACCCAAAACGAATCTTTCAATTCAACTGCATTTAGCTTTCAAGCACTTGCATTATGGCGCTAAAATTATTGAAATCGCAGCATTTTTAGCTGCAGATATACTTAACGATGGCTACTCATTCGCACTTAAAGTCATGAATGACCTGGATTTAACAATAGGCTTGGAATCTAAGATTTTCGCCAACTCGTATGATAGCAATCGAGTAAAGAGGCAAGAGCAGAGTTCGTTAAATTCGACAAAAGCAGCCAGAACTGCATAAATAGAAAAGAATGCAGCCGTAATAAATGATTTTTTCAAAATAGAAGGCTTGCTTTATGATCCTGGTATCGCAAATTTAGCTTGGGTAACTATAAATTGCTTTTAACTTTACTTTACGAGAACGAAAAATTACATCGCGTTTTTTTCAAAATATGTTTTTTTCCGTGGTGTCGAATATGACTTGAAATATTGTAACGTCGGGGTGACGTTTACTGCGTGCGAAATTGACGCAAAATTGCCTTTTTGCCTTTCTCGAGCCTAAGTACTAAAACTTATGGGCTCGAGACGGCAGAAGAATTATTTGTGAAATTTCATATGAAAGGTGGTGAGTTGCAGGACTGAACAAACATATAGGCTGACGTTGGCCTACAGATTGCTCTGGAAAGGATCTAACAAGTGATGTTTGGAGAGAGATATTTAGCCGATCTTGGCTAATATTATCTCTTTAGAGGAGAAATAGAAAGATAGATTAATTAGTTTGAAACTCACTGTTTATTGATGTAGATGATGTATGGACGAATCCTCTCTTTTTCTCTCTCTCTTTTGTAGTTCGCTGGAGTGGTCGCCGATTCCTTGTTCTTCTTCTCCTCTTTTGAACAATGATAAGTTTGAATTGCTCTTAAAAGAATAGTTTTGAATGCAAAAAAAAAAAAATATATATATATATATATATATATATATATATATATATATGTATATAGAAGTGTGCGGGTGCTGATGCTGCTGAGAGAATGCTGTGATTCTGGATGCCCTCCGAAGTTATTGGATACTGACTGTTGAGACTCGTTGACTTGATGCTTGACTGCTCGTTGATTCTTGAAGTAATGTTTTCCTCGAGGGCTGCCTGAGGTCTGCTGGCTGCCGAAAATTTTGCGCGATATTTGTGCGCTTTTCCGAAGTAGCGCCGAACGAATCTTCTTTTCGGAAAAATTCTGGAGGGGGTAAGATTTTCGGGCCCCCTTCTCCTCAGAGGGCCTCTCTGAAAAGGCGTGGAAAGCCTCGGCGAGGGTGTGTCGTCTTGAAGTTGGAGAGAGAGATTGAGAGGGGACTGTCCACTTATTCGAAATTGTATAATAACTTAAAACTAATATTATTATTAATGTTTTATAAATGTTCATTTTATAATAATAATCTACGTAAAATTTGAACTAGGCTACGAAAAAGAATCGATTTCGTAGCTTAATTCTACCAATAATTACAATTAACACATCGTTCAATAAGTCCCGAGACTAACCCAGAGATGGTGCAAGTAGTACCAAACTGGCCACGTTTCCATAGAGTGCGAACCTTTACATAAAACGTGTAAAAATTTCACGTCGATCGGATCACAGACAGCAGAGTTATCGAGGTTAGAGTAAAGTCACTTTGTAATTTGTTTGAAAAATGGAAAAAAGCGAGTTTCGGGTGTTGATAAAACATTGTTTTTTAATGGGTAAAAACACCGTAGAAGCCCAGCAATGGCTTGAAAAACATTACCCGGACTCTTCTCCATCCAAACCAACGATTTGCCGTTGGTATGTTGAGTTTAAACGTGGTCGTATGGACACAAACGATGCGGAACGTTCGGGTAGGCCATTGGAAGCCGTTACACAGGAAAATGTGAGTGAAGTGTTAAAAATTGTAATGAAAAATCGCAAAGTGAAGGTCCGTGAGATTGCAGAAATGACACAGATATCATCTGGAAGCGTATTTACAATCCTTCATGAAAAATTGAGCATGAAAAAGGTTTTTTCCAAGTGGGTGCCGCGATTGCTTTCAGTAGAACAAAAACAGCAACGAGTCGACGATTCAGAGAGCTGTTTATCGCTATTTACTCGCAATAAAAAGGATTTCCTGCGTCGATACGTGACCATGGATGAAACATGGATAGATCATTTTACTCCGGAGTCGAATCGGCAATCAACTGAGTGGCGCATGGCTGGCGAAAGCCGCCCAAAGCGTCCAAAAACGTAGCAGTCTGCTGGCAAAGTCATGGCGTCTGTTTTTTGGGATACACATAGCGTGATTTTCATTGACTACCTAGAAAAAGGTAAATCGATCAACAGTGATTATTATATTGACTTGTTGGTACGTTTGAAGGAGGAGATCGCAGCAAAACGACCGCACATGAAGAAGAAAAAAATCCTTTTTTACCAAGACAATGCACCATGCCACAAGTCCACGAAAACAATGGCAAAATTGAATGAATTGGGCTTTGATTTGCTTTCCCACCCCCCGTATTCGCCAGATTTAGCCCGCAGCGACTACTGGCTCTTTGCTGATCTCAAAAAAATGCTCCAGGGAAAAAAATTTGGCTCGAATGAGGAGGTCATTGCCGAAACTGAAGCCTATTTCGAAGCAAAGGATAAATCCTTCTATAAACATGGTATAGAAATGTTGGAAAGGCGTTGGAAAGATTGTATCACTATAAAAGGTGATTATATTGATGAATAAAAATGATTTTTGAAAAAAAATGTTGTTTTTGTTGTTAGTCTCGGGACTTATTGAACGATGTGTTAGTTAATTTATTTTTGGTATATTATTTAGTTTTGCTATAAAAAAAAAGGATTTATTTGTATTATAATGTTTAAGTTTTTTTTCTATTATGTTAGCAACTATATAATTCCCATTTTTTCGCAAAGAGTTTAACTTAAATACATGTTTTTATAATTGTCCGTAATTTAATGAATAATAATGATAATTGTTATTTTTTGTTGAATTAATACAAAATAAGTTTTAAACAAAATATCATAGTGATAGTTTATTTGATGAATTTTATTTGAATAATTTTAACCTTGCGTTAAGATATAATTCGATTTCGAATTGACATTCTTATTACATAAAATCTAGACAATTATAGAGGCGACTTATAATTTAAATATTATTGCTTAACTCTGAAAATAATCTTAATTATTAATTTTAAAATATAATTTAAAATAATTTTTTAAATATAATTAATGCCTAAATATAAAAAATTTTAACTAGTAAATTCTAAAATATAATCCCAAAACAGTTTTAGAATAATTAATTCTAATATAAATTTAAACCTAAATACTCTTTTAGTTTAAGAGCAAACAAAAAAAATATATATTCTTATTACGAGTTTCAATTTTAATTATATTTTAACATTTTTGTATAAAATTTTACATTCAAAGATTAATGCGAAAAATAGAAATCTTAGGTGTTATTTAGTATTTAAGAATGATAATTTTTATAGAAATATAAAGAAAAACGCGAGAAATAGCTTTTATAAAAATATAACATTTTTGTTAATGCTAGTTGTTAGTAAAAGAAATTTATAATGTTTATATGCTTATTCGTAATGTTAATTTTAACAAAAGATTTTATATTAATCGTATGATTCTCAAATAAACGTATTTGAGAGAAAAAGAAAGTGCTTATAATATTGATATAAATAAAAAATATATAACGCATAAAATATCGGTATATTAAGATGGTAAACTTAAATCCTAACGCTTATATTTAGTAAACTTCAATTTAACATTAAATGGTTAGTCTCGGAAAGAACGATTTTATTCATAGTTTAAAATTATTAAATGAAACTTATAGTTTACAAATAAGAAAACACGCAGAGAAAATTATTACATGTTTTTTTTTATCTTTTTATTTCGAGAAAACAAAAAAAATAGAAAGATTATATGTATTTTATTTAACATTTTAATTGTAAAAGAGCATAGTCAGGCCGTTTGTAATACTTGTTATTAGGAGATTTATTATTGTAGATATTTTTATAAAATTCTTTTTATTTATATATCTTTTTATATATATACTTTGAAAGAAAAATCGGCTGCATTATTTTAAAGTAAAATTCAATTGAACTTGAAGATAGCAGTTGTGTTTTTTTTTATTGGATATAACACATCGTTCAATAAGTCCCGAGACTAACAACGAAAACAACAATTTTTTTCAAAAATCATTTTCATTTATCAATATAATCACCTTTTAGAGTGATACAATCTTTCCAACGCCTTTCCAACATTTCTATACCATGTTTATAGAAGGATTTATCCTTTGCTTCGAAATAGGCTTCAGTTTCGGCAATGACCTCCTCATTAGAGCCAAATTTTTTTCCCTGGAGCATTTTTTTGAGATCAGCAAAGAGCCAGTAGTCGCTGCGGGCTAAATCTGGCGAATACGGGGGGTGGGAAAGCAAATCAAAGCCCAATTCATTCAATTTTGCCATTGTTTTCGTGGACTTGTGGCATGGTGCATTGTCTTGGTAAAAAAGGATTTTTTTCTTCTTCATGTGCGGTCGTTTTGCTGCGATCTCCTCCTTCAAACGTACCAACAAGTCAATATAATAATCACTGTTGATCGATTTACCTTTTTCTAGGTAGTCAATGAAAATCACGCTATGTGTATCCCAAAAAACAGACGCCATGACTTTGCCAGCAGACTGCTACGTTTTTGGACGCTTTGGGCGGCTTTCGCCAGCCATGCGCCACTCAGTTGATTGCCGATTCGACTCCGGAGTAAAATGATCTATCCATGTTTCATCCATGGTCACGTATCGACGCAGGAAATCCTTTTTATTGCGAGTAAATAGGAATGTATGAAGGATTGTAAATACGCTTCCAGATGATATCTGTGTCATTTCTGCAATCTCACGGACCTTCACTTTGCGATTTTTCATTACAATTTTTAACACTTCACTCACATTTTCCTGTGTAACGGCTTCCAATGGCCTACCCGAACGTTCCGCATCGTTTGTGTCCATACGACCACGTTTAAACTCAGCATACCAACGGCAAATCGTTGGTTTGGATGGAGAGGAGTCCGGGTAATGTTTTTCAAGCCATTGCTGGGCTTCTACGGTGTTTTTACCCATTAAAAAACAATGTTTTATCAACACCCGAAACTCGCTTTTTTCCATTTTTCAAACAAATTACAAAGTGACTTTACTCTAACCTCGATAACTCTGCTGTCTGTGATCCGATCGACGTGAAATTTTTACACGTTTCATGTAAAGGTTCGCACTCTATGGAAACGTGGCCAGTTTGGTACTACTAGCACCATCTCTGGGTTAGTCTCGGGACTTATTGAACGATGTGTTACATGTTCAATTTTATTTGAAAATAATTAGCCTTTTATAATATTAAAAATGTAAATTTGTCGTGAATCATACAAGAAGCAGGAGTTTATTGTATTTTGGTGAATAAATTATATAACTGTTGAAACTTACTTTTTTGAATTTTAAATTATTTATAAAATTTAAATTTTAATACGATATATGTTAACAATTTCAATAAGCAATTTTATTTAATATTTTGTATTTTATTTCTGTTTTACTTTTTCGGATTTAAATTATTATTACTGAATTTTATTTTGCATAAAATATATATCTTGTGAGATATTTTTGGAAATCGCAGTTATTATGCTTTTCATTAAACACTGCACCTTTTATTTTGGTTAAATATTATTTAATATTTTGCTAGTTTAAAACAGTTATTTAATTCATTTACTGAGGTCTTCCTAGTGACCTATTTATTGTTGTATTACGCTACCTGTACAGTGTATCGGTAAGCGAAAGTTACGGTTATAATTTGCTATAATAAAACAATTTAAAAATATTGCATAACGTTATAATTGTATTACGCAGGGAAAGTTCGAAAAAAAGAAAATACGTATTTTAGATAGGAAGACTACGGGTAGAAAAAACGGTGTTTATGGGACAGTTTTATGTTTTTCGGCGCCGAGTTGAAGTGCATGTACCATTTTTTCTACCGTTCCGGGAAAACTCGTAAACTCTTTGCCCACGCTTAGGGTATCTTTCACAACGGTCTGTGTCAATAGCCCGCGCGTTGAGTAGGTTTTGGAGGGAAAAATTTTCATTGGAGGAAAAAATTTACTATAGTTCGATGCAAGTGGTCGATGAGATCGAAGCGCCTTCTCGTTAACCAGCAAGGGCAGAAAAAAAAGCAGAGTGAAAACTTATCGGCTGACACAAAAAAAAAAAACGGAGGTCGTTTACCGACGTTACAATATAATTAGGATATCAATTTGAAATTTTGCGCAATTGTTCTGTAACGTATTGGCCTTTGGATATACCTAAAAAATTATATTAATTATTACTAAAAATATTATTTTTATCAATTTGTTTATAAAGAAAATTTAATTATGTTCTTCTCGTGTTCAAATTTTCATTTTTTTCTTTAAAAATAGGTACATACAAAGTGAAATAACTTATTCTAATGAAAAACTTTTGATTGGTTGATTTCAGTTGACTACAAGGGACTTGGCATTTCACAGAGCAAATAGAAGGAGCCAAGTTCGAGCAGCTGTAGTACCATTTTGTTTTTCTTATAAAAAAATTTATGTGTATACATTTGAACATCAATGTCAATACGTAATTTTATTCGATGTCATAAATACTCTCAGTTTTTTGTAAAAAATTATTCAAAAACCTATTGCCTGGAGGGTCTTCCCCCATTAATAGTTTGAATTTTACAATAATTTTAATGTAAAAATGTCTTGATAATCTTACATTTGTCATATTCTGATTGTATCTTGATATATAAATAGTTAGGATAATAATTTATAATAATTCTTAATAAAAATATATAATAAATTAATTGCATATACGAGAGGTGTTCAATAAATAAAGCCAATTTTGATATGTTTCAAAAAATATTTATTTATTAATCAATATTTATGTTGTCCTCTTTAAAGTAATACGCATCAGATATTGTACACTTTTGCCAGTGTTTTTTTTCCTATCCTTGAAGCACTTTTCTCAAGCGGTTTTTGGTATAGCCTTTAATTTCTTCAGCGATTCGATTTTTATCTGCTCAATCGTGGAAAGCCTCAGACCCTTTGAGGGTGCTTTTCAGTTTTGGAAGTAAAAAGTCGTACGGAGCTAGATATGATGAATATGGAGGCTGAGGCATGATTGCGGTGTTGTTTTTAGTCAAAAAATTACGAACCAGCACTTTTAATTTATACAAATAATCTTGAATACTTTATTTTGCATTATGATATACTTTAAACATTATTTTGATATTTCGTTTATGCTGCCCTCTAGAACAACTACGATAACTTCGATGAGCTGTATTACCGCCATATTGAGAGATTTGATTATGAATAAAAAAAATTTACTTTTTGTTTACTTCAAATTATATTTAATAAAAGTCCTTTTATTCTAATTATATAATGTATATTATCTTTTCATACATTTATATTTTTGTTATACTTACCCTGCTGTAAATAGGTTTTTAAAATTGATTAAAATTTATTCGATTGAGGTAAATTAATTAAATAAAATGTACAATATAAAATAAAATTTATTCTATATACTCCATAAATATTTTCTTATTTCGTTTACATTTGGTACCCAATATTAGTACATCATTTCATAAGTACACAATCAAAGTAAATATTCAGTCAATTGAATGAATTTTAACAATTTCTATAACTATTAAATTGAACTGTATTAATTTTATTAAAGTTTTATTGTCAATTTTTTAGCAAGGTACGTACACATTTTTACACAGAAAATTATATATTTTTAGAAATTATTAATCTTTGTTTTAATTTCATAATAATCAATAATAAATTATGTTTCACATCTGTCAGCCATCCTGCAACAGTTTAATTTTTTTTTTTTATTCATATTTGTTAATTAAGACGACTACAATCGCAAAACATTCAAAAGATATTAATTTTAATTGCATTCATATAATAAATATCATAATTTAAATCTTCTAAAAATATATATGCCCTGGGAAAAATATTCACTGCTAGTTTCTATTTTTTTTTAGATCTTTTTATGTAGTTTGATAATTTTGATTGATGCTTATTGTTTTTTTTATCTATGACTGTCATTCTTTAGCCGAATTTCGAAAATTGGAACAATAATACGCAGTAAAGAGCTGAAGATGATAAGAAAATCAAAACAAAAAAATGTAAATAAATAAATTTGAACAAAACGAATTGAAGACTAATTTAAAATATGTAATAATAATACATTTAATTTCAATGTAAATAGTCAAAACTATTGTAATACATTATAGATGTATACAAATTAACAGGATTCTTCGTTTCATAATTGAAAAAAATACACTTTAAACATTTGTTTTTTTTTTTTTTTTAAGACTATCATAATTATTGAACTATTGCTTTGAGCATTTTTATTAAACATATTGAAAAATCTTGATTTTTGTCAATTTTCAGGGGAGATTTAAGAAAATACCACTTGCGTTTATAAAATATAATTATAAATTTTAATTTAAATTTATAACAAGTTTGAAATTATAAACGATTATAATAATTTTTATGAATGTAAAAAATTCATTGACGATTTCTTTATAGTAGAAGCACGGGCTAGCTTGTTACAGTTTGCGCGCCCAAAACTCACAAAGTGAAAGAAAGGGGAGAGATAGTACGCTGTGTACCATCTCTCCAACACTCCTTTCCGCGCAAGCTATCGCTTCATCGCTCTTAATTTTTATTCCCTGCAACATACAGTCTGTCAAGTAAGAGCGTGGTCGTGTTAATTTATAAAAAAATGTATTTGATGAAACTTTCATATTTATATATACATTGTACACATTACAAACAATGATGCAATTTGGTCAATAATGTGTCCAGTCACCACCGGCGTCGATAATTGCCTGGCATCTCCGAGGCATGCTTTCTACTAATTTGACGGCGTATTCTAGTGGCAAGGATCTCCAGATCCGACGAATTTCGTAAGACAACTGCTTCAAAGTGTATGTGCGTCTTCCACGAAGCTTCCGTTTAATACATGCCCACACATTTTCAATAGGGTTTGCATCGGGCAACTGCGACGGCCAATCCAATGTAACGATGCCAGATTGAGTCTTCCACTGAGTACAGCGCTTGCTGCGGTGTTTAGGATCGTTGTCCTCCTGCAGAATCCAATCTTCATTTTTTGTGATGAACCATCGTTTGGCAGATGGCATTAAAGCCTTTTTGTAGATTTTTATCATTTTCTCGGCATTTAGGTTGTCAGTAAAGAGGTGCAACGTGCCGAATCCCTGCTCTGAGAAGCACCCCCAAAGATGCACCTTTATTCCATGTTTTACGGTCCGCTGAACAAGCCTATTGGTGGAAGTTGACCAGGCTTGCGTGAGGACAGAACGTGCCTATATAGAACATTCATCAGTAAAAATGACATTTTTAAAATCTCTATCAATATTCTCATGCGCCCAAGCGAGTCGCCTTGTCACATGTTTTTCAGTCAACAGAGGCTTCTTCATTGTGTTGCGCCATTTCAGATGATGAGTACGAAGATGGGTTCGGATAGTTTCGTAGGATATATCTAAACCTTTTGCCATTAATTTTGCTTGTCCTTGCCGCAGTGTTAAAGCAGGATTCCGCGAAAACAGATTCACTATTCTTTTTTCATCTTTTTTGTTCACTTTTCCTATCGAGCCACGTTCTGGTAAATCATCGACATTTTTAGCCACTTTATATCGCTGTATTCACTTCTGTACAAATGCCTTCGACTTTCTCATATATTTAGCAGCCGCTGATTGCGACATTTTGGGACCTTTCGGGTGGATGCAAAGGAACACAGCCTCGTAGCGCGACGCGTACTTAGCACTCATGGCGTTTAACGTGATTCTCTTTTAAAAGATCAACGACAACTGAATCTTTGTTGACAATGCATCAAGGACAAAGCTTTTCTTTATCGGCTTGCGAAAGAATTGAAGCAAAATTTTTCATTACCTGTCGTTGAAGTCAACCACGCTCTTACTTGACAGACTGTATAAGAAAAATATTAGATTTTATGTAATTAAAAATTAATTATTTTTTTAGTTAAATAATAATGCATTTCAAATGACAATAGTTGAATTAACACATCCGATCTTAATTCGTGACTATGAGCGATCTTGTGGATGCTTTTCTTCAAAATCAAACTTTTATAATATCCGGTCGATGTATATTTCTTATTTAACCGTAAACACTTTCACTTTACTATTTCTTTCAGTTTATAATCCAAAAAATACTTTGGACTTACTCAGATCAGTCATTTTAAATTATTTCATCAATTTAATTTGATCCATCTTAGTTTTGTCATTGTATGCCAATAGAATGCTGTCTACATAAAGGGTTAATAATAACATTGTCATGTTTCTTCTAAGTAAATAAACGTGGTTCATCCTCATGTAGTGACAATCCTATTCTTATTGCTGTCGCTTGAAATTTTTTATGCTCATATTTCGGACTCACCATTAGACCGCATAATGCTTTCTTCAATCTTTAAACATTCTGATGTTTTACTTCTTGATTACACTTTACTCCATTAGGTATTACCATCAAAACCTCGCTATGAAGCAATCTATTAAAGAAAGCTGTTTTCACATCCATTTGATACAGTTTTAAATCGTACTTGTTAGCAATCGCAAGAACAGATCTAATTAGCGGTAAACGTGTAACTGGCGCACATGTTTCTTGAAGATCATAGATATTGGACTGTAAATTATCTTCCATACATAGTAGTAGTAGTAGTTTATTTATGTTCAATTCAATTACAAAATTATACATGAAGAGTTGAGCGCTTATCCTTAATTATTCTAAAGTTACATAAAAGTATTCTTATATTATTTTTCATACTTAATATATGATTATTTTCATTTATTCATTGCTTATTTCAATTTCTTTATTTTGTATTTAGAATTATAAAGATAAAAATGACCAATTTCCTAATTTTGCATTCATTTAAATTATTTAAATAGTTCCAAAAAACTTAAGTTTTCTGATCTTCACTTTTTGCAATTTCGTTTAAGTAGTTGTTTCTCTCTTTTTCAAAATATTTACAATAAATTAGTGAGTGAAATAGACTATTTTGATCGCTACAATATTCACAGTAACTTTGACAATTCGTTATGTGCTTTTTATTCTTTATAATTATTCTGGGGGAGTATTGATTATGCATTCTTACTTGTGCTATTATTTTTTTTTAACTGTAAAGGCACCTTTAAGTCAAGATAATTTATTTTACTTCCATCTTGAATAAGCGCCGGGAGAATAGTTAACGAGGTAGATATTTTACACGAATCTACGTCTTGTTTATATAAATGCTGTCTGAAGGCCTCTACGAGGTTGTCCTTTTTTAGCTTTAATGTTTCAAATGTAATATTTTCCCAAAAATCCGTTCTTCCAAGAATTTCAAAAAAATTAGTTTTTATCTGATTTGCCCAATTGTATTTACCATTTGAAATATCCTTTTGAGCTAAAGCTCGTATACAATCAAAACATATTTTTGGATATCGATTATCTTCCATTTTAAGTATTTTCTGCACGTAATTTAGCATATTTTTAAAAATAATTACTTCTATTCTCTCGACGCCCATTTCGACTCTAATTGAGTACCCTGGCGTATTTAATGGCATACAAAGTAATTTTTTATAGTAACTATTTTGTACTATGTCTAAATTGTTCATGTGTCTTGCACTCCAGACAGGTGCTGCATATAGGACGGTCGAAATCACTAATGCTCTAAAAAGCTTATTAATAACATTATTGTCGGTAATTTGCATTTTATTTATTATGTTTACCGTAGGTTGAATCGCGTTTTCGCCTTTTGATATGAAGTGTTTAGATGCCATTTCATACGCACCAGATTGAGTAAACGGGACTCCTAAGTACATATACGATTTAACAAACTTAATTTCTTTTCCTTTGTACACTATCGGTGGTAATTTTGTTTTATGGCCATGACCTCCTTTTTAAAAAAGCACTATATTTGTTTTCTGTATGTTTAACTCTAATTCATTTAAGGTAAAGTATTCCTGTAAATATTTAACTATATTTAATTGTATATAAGAGTCAGAGAGAAACACCATATCATCAGCAAATGCCAATAATATTGCCTCTACTAAATGATTTAGGGATACCCCTCTGGTTCCCTTGCTAATAAGAAATTGTACAATGTCGGCAATGAATAAAGCAAATAATATGGGGCTTAATGTTTCTCCTTGCAAAACACCTTAGTTTATTTTACAATTATCTGATAATCCTTCGGGTTTTTTTACGGCCATATTAGCATTTTTGTACAAAATTGCAATTATATTAGTTATCTTACTACTCATTCCTAATTTGGTCAATTTTTCATAAAGATAATGTGATACTGAGTCGAAAGCTCGCTTCAGGTCCACGAATATACCGTAAAGTTTCCCACTTTTTTTCCTAAGCTGCATCTGCAAAATGCAGTTCAAAACAAAGATATGTTCAGTTGTACTTCGTTTAGGCCTGAAACCAGCTTGCCACTCTGGAAGTTTACCATTGCCTTTAGCCCATATTGCTATTCTATTAAATAAAATTATTATAAATAATTTAACTATCGTATTGACCAATGAAATTGGTCTATAATTTTCTAGGTTTAGCATATTTCCCTTTTTGTACAACATTTTAGTTATAATTTCACCCCAGGATTCGGGTACTTTTTCTTCTTTTAAAATTCTATTAAACAACAGTAATATTAGTATATAAAATTCAATTATTAGGTAAATTTTTAAGGAATTCATTCGAGATTTCATCAATCCCAGAGTCTTTCCCAGATTTGCATTTTTTTAAAGCTAGATTTAATTCATCTAATTTTATTTCCCCGTCCAAAGCTGGGTCGGTTATATTTGTTTGTAAAACAAATTCTCTCGTGCTAAGCTTAGGGCTATAAACATTTTGAAAGAATTGAGACTAAGTAGGTAAATCAATACAGTTTGTGTCAACTTTTCTTACCGACCTGAAAGAATTTACAATTTCCCAGAATATTTTTGATTCTCTACTAGCACACAAACAAGTAACCTTATTGTTTAGGAAGTTTACTTCTTTATCATTTATAAATTTATAATAATTATTTCTAATCAAGTGCAAATTTGCGACTAGCTCCTTTGAAAATTTTAATTTTTTTACTTTTTTAAATTTATTATCTAGCAATTCTCTATATTCTTTGCACGAATTATCATACCACGCTTGAGATTTTTTTTTTAATTTTATTGCTGCACTCTTTTATGTACATATTTACTTCTTTTGCTACCAATTTTATCGAGTTTGTTACATTTAATGCCGTATCATTTAATTCCAAATTAATATTTGCTACATTGCTTAAGTATTGCATTTTACTTATAAAACCGTTGCAGTTATTTTCTTTTCATTTTAATCTTTCTTTTTTGTCAAAATTTGGTTTTTCATTTAAGTCTAAAAATATCGAGATTGGTAAATGGTCGGATTTAGTTAAATATTGAATTACATTGAAGTCTTCAATCATATACAAAGCTTTAATATTACAAACTGCTATATCGATGACCGATGAACCTTGAACCCCAACATAGGTAATCTGAGATGACCAATCACTGGGAAATCTACCATTTATTATGAATAGTTCGTTTCTCTCACAGAAGTCAATCAAATCGTGGCCTCTGCTGTTAAATACTTTATCTAAACTTTTTCTCTTGTTTGCAAAAAGTCCTCTTACCGATAACTGATCTTCGTCGCACACACCTTTATCGGCTATTCTCGCATTATAATCGCCACCAATTATGATACTGGCTTCTTTTTATTGTTCGCTGTATATTTGGAGCAATTCATCCAACTCATTGAAGATTTCTGGCGTATCTGTTGACTGGCTGATGTAAACATTCCCGATTATGAATATTTGATCACATGTACTTATTTTGATAAAAATATAATTATTGTGTTCGGCTATAGGCTTGACGTTCGGGTATTTTTTCACGTCATATGTTATGAGCAATTCCCCACTTGCTTTCCCCTTACTTACAGACTTGACCGTCTTGATATCGATGGTGCGGTGATTCGGAGAAAACTTAGATAATATTTCACTTGTATGCCAAGTCTCACACATACAAACAATATCGTCACTATTAATTGAGCTTAAAATATTGTGCATATTTGAGATGCCTGAGACATTCCAATATATTATTCGGGGGGCAAGGGGGAGTTTTATTTGCTATTCCTCTTCGTCTAATTTAATATTATTCATACCTGCCTCGCTACTTTTTTTCTTACAGATTTTATTTTTTGAACGTTTTTGCTTGTTTCGTTAAGGGATCTGTTGGGAATGAGCTTGAGTCTTTCTCTCTTTTTTTTGAAGACGTTGTTAATGTAGAATCCATAGTTTCCACACTAGTATCAGATTTGTCGCCTAGATCCTCTCCGTTCATTAGTTTTAGTTTCTTAACTAATTCAGTAGCTTGCAGGATATTATATTTTTTGCCATTGTATAAAATTTTACCTTTTGAAGTAGAAGCCTCCTTCTCCGTGGTCGATATTTCTGCTAGAAGTGCTTTGAGCCTGCTATATTTTTCTCTCTCTTTTTTTGAAGTATAGCTAGTAACTATTATTCCATATTTATTTTTCAACGTCACACGATTATCAAAAAACAGCTGTCTCGAAGATGCCGCTATTAGGTTGATAACCACTGGCCTGCTTCAAACCTTAAATCCAATTCGTTTGATATCGTCTATCTGATTTTCACTTATACCTATTTCTCTCACTTTTTCCGAGATATTAGAGAATAAATATTTATTGAATTCAGTATTATCGTCTATGCCGTGTAAAACAACACTTCTTTTATTTAAATTTTCTTTTAAAGTTTTTACCTCTTTCTTTAGTTGTCCTATCTCTTTTCTTAGTTCGACATTGGTTTCTTTTAACTTTGCGTTTTCTGTCTTTATTCCTCTTATGTCTTTAGTATGACGATTTACCACCTGCACGACCTTAGTATTATATAGAGCAAACTCACTCACTTGTTTTGATAAATCAATAATTAATTTTTTTAGCTGGTTATTAGTCGTTTGATCATTTATTTTAATTTTGATTTTGCTTTTGACTTCCAATAAATTTACGTTTTATATATTTTTTCTCTTTTTTCTTTTTGATTATTTCCCGAAAGCGAACCGGCACGAGGTAAAAACACGTCCACTCACTTTCGCGACTTGAAAAATTTATAAATTGAGATACAGATTCTCTATATCTCAATTCAAGAAAAACATCTATTCACTCGCAAAATATTGCTTCCATACCGTTCAATAGTACTTATATTTACATTATGCGTAATTTATGTATAACGGTGCTCTAGTTAGTAAATACGTCTTACTTCGACAAGAGCTCGCACAAGACTTTATTTTCCATACATTATTTTTATATATTGAGTTTTGTTATTCTTTAATTGCATCTGTCCATTTTTCTTTTTTTGTCGTTTTCATTGCTTATTGATAACCACCAGGATCATTATTTGTTTCAGCTAAAAGAGCATGAGCTGATTTATTGTGTGTCATCTAAATTCGTCCATCTAATCATGTACTTGTTAATTATTTTTCTTTCTTTACTTTCATTACGTACTTACAAAAAATATATTTACTTTAATTATGTACTTATGAAATGATGTACTAAAAAGTTAAATCGATTACTCAACTAAAACTTTAGGCTAGGCAGTTAAACAAAGAAGGTACATACAGCCTGTCCCACTATCTAGTGAAAATATTCATAACGCCTGATGCAGGGAGAAATTTCATAAATAAAAAACCTTGTTACATTAAAATCGGTGAATTAATTACTATTTAATTAACAATAGATTAACAGCTAATCAGATTTCTTCGCGATCAAGTAGGCGGGCCTTGAGAGAAAAAAAACCAAAAAAAAAACAAAAATGGACGGGGCTTTCAGTTTTGAACTGTATATCGATATGCAGCGATGTGTATATCGCATTGCTATGTTATTGTTTCTCCCCACTTCGCCGCGAATTTTAATCCTGATCGTCTTATGTCCTCCCATTCATCTTATTCCTCTCATTCAGGCTATAGCACTGACGGTTTGGGTTCTAATCCCCAGTTCCGATTTTTTTTTTTTTATTTTTTGTAGCTTCTGTAAGTCTTTTTTTAGGTATTTCGATGAAAGCCAATATATCTAAAAGTTTTTTAATTTTTTCTGTAATTGATGCTCAAGATTATTAATTAACTATGATTTTTCCACCCTATATTTAATTGGACTTAATCTTTTATTGTAATGTCCATTTATTCATAAAATAAATATTATTAAAAAAATGCTGCGTCTTATTATTTTTACGTTAAATGCATAAAAATGCAATATGAGGTAACTGAGTGTGAAAAACTCGAATGTATAATAGATTCAAGGTCGTTTTCCAATTTGTAACATCGATGAATTTTTTTTAATATTTTTTTTAAAGGCATTTTTTTTTTTGGTGTAACGAATAATGTTATACAGCTTAAAATCTCGTGTAAAAACAAAATTTTAATTATTTTAATATCTTACTTTATGAAAATTTTATTGACTGTAATCAAGAATTATAATAATTAATTCATAATTTTCTTGAACACATATTAAAAGATGCTTACAAACGAATGAAAACTTAATCTAGAAAAACTTTAATATTATTTTTTGAATCTTACAAAGACTTGCAGGAGCTAAACAAAAAAAAAAAAAAAATACGGAACTGGGGATAAGAACCCAAACCGTCAGTGCTATAGCCTGAATGAGAGGAATAAGAAGATGAATAAGAAGACAAAAGAAGATCAGAATTACAATTCGCGTGTGGGGAGAAACAATAACATAGCAATGCGACGCACACATCGCCGCATATCGATATATAGTTCAAAATTTAAAGCCCTTCCCATTTTTGTTTTTTTTTTTGTTTTTTTTCTCTCAAGGCATACCTACTTGATCGTGAAGAAATCTGATTGGCTGTTAATCTATTGTTAATTAAATAGTAATTAATTCACCGATTTTAATGTAACAAGGTTGTTTACTTATAAAATTTCTCCCTGCATCAGGCGTTATGAATATTTTCACTAGATAGTTGGACAGGCTGTATACAAAAAAAATAAGACGAATTAGCAACAGATCCAGTGCCTTGTAGAATCTGTGTCATCAACTATCCACAGCTATACTATATAACCACTAATTTCAGGTAAAGGTATACTAATGTCGCCATTATTTCTTGTATTAGAAGAAAGAAGTGGTGAGTTTAGACCGGTAGTAGAGGCGAATTTATTCAGGCCTTCGAATGTTTATGTAAGTTCATCAAAATCAGTGAGACTCACTTCAGGTAATTATGAACTTGTTTTCTATTTCATTTTATGTACTATTATAATTATAGCTTATAATAAAAATAATCAATGATAATATATAAAATAATGTATGAATAACAAACTGTGATTAATTTCTAGATCACTTTAAAACATGGCTGCGTGAAATATATTTTCCGAATGTTGGCTCTTCAAGTGTTTTATTACTTGATGCATGGAGCGAAGACTGCCCTACAGTAGAAGAAATAAAATCTCCAAATAAATAAGTGGATGTAAAAGTGATTCTCAAAGGTACTACAAGCAAGATTCAACCACTGGATATATTCGGCTTCCGAGTGTGGAAAAATTATGTGAAACATTTCTCGGATGCTTTAATATTAATGAACGAAGATCTAAATTTACATGCACAAAATAATATAATAAAGTTGCAATCATTGGTGCATAACCAACTTTCATCTCCACGCTATGTGAATTTATTCAAGTACTTATGGTTTAAAAGTGAGTACGTTGATAAACAACTCAATACATTTGAAAATCCTGTTGATTTTGCATTCGGAGGCAAGTCTGACGTACATTGCAAAATTAACAATGACGAGTGTTCTAACGTTGCAGCCATAAGATGTGTGTGGTGTAAAAAATCTTTGTGTCCAAAACATTTTTTTCAGGACTGTCATTATTGTTCTTCTTATAAACCATAAAAATGTGGTGTTACAAATATTTGCGTTCCAACATTTTGACGAACACAACATTTTCCTATGATTACTCTATTAAAATTGGTGAAAATAAAGATATTTCTTTTATCAAGATTTTCTTGTATTTATATGATCAAATAAATATAATGTTTAAAATTTTTACAAAATAAGGAATGCAGAACTTTTAAATAAATATAATTCAAATAGGATATCTTTTTAATAACAAATATTTTAAAATTAGTAGCGGTTTCGTTAAAAAGTTCGAAATGCTTTTGAGACATTAAAGAAAATTTCAATCCTTTTTTAATTTTTATATCGAGAAGAGTTTTATTTTTTTATAAAAAAAATAGAGGCTATAATACCATGGAGGGTAAAATTAATTTTGATAGTAACGCAATGATCTACACCACGGTAGGTCAAAAGAATAATGAAATAAAGCTATATCGATTTTAGGAATAATTTACCCCCTTAAGAGATTTTATAAAAAAATCCCGGGTCACATTGATTTTATTATTTAATTTTATTTCTAATACAATAATTTCTTTTTAAATTTAACAAATTTCAGAATTTTCGTAGTGGAGAAACTGTAAAAAAATATAGTTTTCCATTTATAACAAGAAGGGGTTGCTATCTTTGTGAGTAAAAATATTGTACAAATATGTGTTGTTGAATAAAAAGTAATATTCATTCAGTTTCATTGAGAAATTCCAAGTAGTTTTTGAGAAATGTAAAAAAATGTGTTAAGGATGAACTTTAGGGGTAATTTTCACCGCTTAAATAGGCGTATGGACCGATCTAAAGTAGGGCGTTTTAAATATTTTTTAATGTTCTATAGCATATCAAAATTTCAAGAAAATCGGTGAGGTACACCTGAAATACCTTCTTTGTTAGTTCGGTTTTAGATGTAATATCCTTACGTCTTATTTTAATAGTACGATGTTCCATACTGTTGTATGCGTGTAATTAATCAGGTCAGATATCCAACTACTTGTATTTACCGAGCAAAGTAAATTGTATGCACATTTTGCTCTTGAGTGTACGAATGAAACGTTCGCAAATAGAAGCTTCGAGATTCCTATACATTGAATAATGATTGATATTGTAATGCTTCATAAGATTTTGAAATGCCAAGCTGAAAGATTAAAGATAAGCAGATTTTTAGTGTACAATCTTGTTACAGCATAGATTTCATCATCACTGAAACATCATCAGCAGTTTTTCGCTTGACTAGGACAGCCCAAGCGTGTATGACTGTTAGCATAAAGCGGTATCCTTTATTTTTTCGAGCATAAGGTTGTATTTGCACAAGATCAGCTTGCCATGTTTCATCCACACCTCATATGTCAAATTTTATACAAGGATCATTACGTCGCTCTGGTTTATGTAGCTCCTGCACCACTATGCTTTATAAATTCGTTTTTTAATGCTTGCAACTAAGATTTTATCGATCGAATGGTTTAAGAAATTTGATAACAAATTCCTTTCACACTTTTCAATGTTATAATCATTAATTTTTTCACCTTGTTTATTTCTATATGCTTCGACTATACCGACCAAATCCGTGTAACTTTTGTCCAACTTTTCCATTGCTTTATGAATTTCTTCAATATTCATACGTTGTAATGTATAAACATTAACTACATCATAAAATTCAAAAAGTGCACCTACATTAAATAATCTCTTATTATCTAAATCATATTGACCATCAAAGTGATTTTAAATTCAATTCCTGATGATTCACAACCGCCTCCAGTTCACTCGAGATAACATCAAAACATCAGTACTCATCTTAAAATTAACTGCAATGTCAGCAAAGTCAAGCTATATATATATATAATATAACACATCGTTCAATAAGTCCCGAGACTAACCCAGAGATGGTGCTAGTAGTACCAAACTGGCTACGTTTCCATAGAGTGCCAACCTTTACATGAAACGTGTAAAAATTTCACTTCGATCGGATCACAGACAGCAGAGTTATCGAGATTAGAGTAAAGTCACTTTGTAATTTGTTAGAAAAATAGAAAAAAGCGAGTTTCGCGTGTTGATAAAGCATTGTTTTTTAATGGGTAAAAACACCGTAGAAGCCCAGCAATGGCTTGAAAAACATTACTCGAACTCCTCTCCATCCAAACCAACGATTTGTCGTTGGTATGCTGAGTTTAAACGTGGTCGTACGGACACAAACGATGCGGAACGTTCGGGTAGGCCATTGGAAGCCGTTACACAGGAAAATGTAAGTGAAGTGTTAAAAATTGTAATGAAAAATCGCAAAGTGAAGGTCCGTGAGATTGCAGAAATAACACAGATATTATCTGGAAGCGTATTTACAATCCTTCATGAAAAATCGAGCATGAAAAAAATTTTTTCCAAGTGGGCGAGCCTCGCGTCATTACAGCTTGAGGCAAAATATGATAGAGGCGCCTTAGTTGCTCGATGCGCTCGCGACTAAGGCCCTACTATCCATCCACAAAATATGAGCCGAAAGCTTTAATGACGCGAGGTTCACTCATGGTGCTTAAAAAATTTTTCTGCCTTGTAAACCGTACGAAGACTCTTACTTAGTTAACAGAATAATTAATTTTATTCTGTTGCATATCAATAAAATGCAATTTCGAACCCGTACTGACAGTTCGTAAACTACAGATATCGTCTGCTAACGCATGCGCATTTTGTACACACACGCGTACATGTAGATGTAGTGTCAAAAAGTGACAGACAACATAATGTAAATATAAATATAAATTATGAAATTAAAAAAAATAGTAAATGGATTCATATTTAAAAACAAAATTAATTCTTGAACAATTATTATTTATTAAAAAATATAAATTTCTTGAGTATATTTATTAAATATTTATACAAATTAACATTTTTAACAAAAGTTTTTTTTATAAGATTTGAAGGCTTATAAATAATATTAATACTATTATAATTAATATAAATACTTTCTTATGTTATTTTTATCATAACAATACTATATTTGTTTAACACATTTTTTGTATAATCAATAAATTTTAGTCTCTTATTTAACATGAAAAAACAGTAACTTTCTTAAATATTTTAAATTTAATTTCTTCATACAAAAAACTTTTAAATCATTTATCTAAATCACAAACAAAATGATAAACTAAAAAATTATCACTTGAAAATCACTTATTATTAAATTTTTTAATTTTGCGGGATTATATTAGACTTTGCTTTTTCTATTAGTTTATTTAATTCACGTTTGCATTCCTTATCACTGTCACTATCACTCGTCTTATTTTCATAATTACATAAATTGTCCATTTTTATTCTTCTTCTCACATATTAAGAACGAATATTACCGACACAACGATACACTATACTAAAAGAAAACAAAAGAAAAGCAGAGCCCCGTGGTCGCTTGAATGTACATACTGAGCGAAGGAGAGAGCGAGACAGAGATAGGGTGGTCACGTGGGAGCAATGGTGCGCGCGCTCGTATCGCTATCTCGTTCTCTCTCCTTCGCTCAACATACATAAGTCTTATTACGCGTTTCGAAAATATATGTTTCGATGGAGACTCACATGCTAGGCTATATGAAGCGACAAATACATAGCAGTGGCGCTGTTAACTTTTTTTTCTCCTGGGACGTATACAGCCTAGGAGGACGTATAGAATGACATACAGCCTAGGAGAACGTATAGAAAAATGTTAATGCGATCGAGAAGGCGCTTGCGCGTATGGAAACCATTTACACGCTGACGATGCTATATACTCTGTAGGTAAGAGTCGCCGTACGGGTTAGTAGGCTGAAAAAAGAAAAAAAAAATATACATATATATTTTCAGCCTACTAACGCGTACAGCGACTCTTACCTACGGAGCATCGTCAGCGTGTAAATGGTTTCCATACGCGCAAGCGCCTTCTCGATCGCATTAACATTTTTCTATACGTCCTCCTAGGCTGTATGTCATTCTATACGTCCTCCTAGGCTGTATACGTCCCAGGAGAAAAAAAAGTTAACAGCGCCACTGCTATGTATTTGTCGCTTCATATAGCCTAGCATGTGAGTCTCCATCGAAACTTATATTTTCGAAACGCGTAATAAGACTTATGTATGTTGAGCGAAGGAGAGAGAACGAGATAGCGATAAGAGCGCGCGCACCATTGCTCCCACGTGACCACTCTATCTCTGTCTCGCTCTCTCCTTCGCTCAGTATGTACATTCAAGCGACCACGGGGCTCTGCTTTTCTTTTGTTTTCTTTCAGTATAGTGTATCGTTGTGTCGGTAATATTCGTTCTTAATATGTGAGAAGAAGAATAAAAATGGACAATTTATTAAATAATGAAAATAAGACAAGTGATAGTGACAGTGATAAAGAATGCAAACGTCAATTAAATAAACTAATAGAAAAAGCAAAATCTAATATAATCCCGCAAAATTAAAAAATTTAATAATAAGTGATTTTAAAGTGATAATTTTTTAGTTTATAATTTTGTTTGTGATTTAGATAAATGATTTAAAAGTTTTTTGTGTGAAGAAATTAAATTTAAAATATTTAAAAAAGTTACTGTTTTTTCATGTTAAATAAGAGACTAAAATTCATTGATTATACAAAAAATGTGTTAAACAAATATAGTATTGTTATGATAAAAATAACATAAGAAAGTATTTATATTAATTATAATAGTATTAATATTATTAATAAGCCTTCAAATCTTATAAAAAAAACTTTTGTTAAAAATATTATTCTGTATAAATATTTAATAAATATACTCAAGAAATTTATATTTTTTAATAAATAATAATTGTTCAAGAATTAATTTTATTTTTAAATATTAATCCATTCACTATTTTTTTTAATTTCATAATTTATATTTATATTTACATTATGTTGTCTGTCACTTTTTGACACACATGTACATGTACGCGTGTGTGTACAAAATGCGCATGCGTTAGCAGACGATATCTGTAGTTTACGAACTGTCAGTATGGGTTCGAAATTGCATTTAATTGATATGCAATAAAATAAAATTAATTATTCTGTTAACTAAGTAAGAGTCTTCGTACGGGTTACAAGGCTGAAAAATTTTTTAAGCACCATGAGTGAACCTCGCGTCATTAAAGCTTTCGGCTCATATTTTGTGGATGGATAGAGGCGCCTTAGTCGCTCGCTGCGCTCGCGACTGCGGCCCTACTATCCATCCACAACATATTTTGCCTCAAGCTGTAATGACGCGAGGCTCGCCTATGGTACATAAATAACTAATATATATATATATATATATATATATATATATATATAGTTATTGCAAATTTGATTGAATTTGATATTTTAATTTTTAATTAGAACATTATTTATGAAAATAATATTATTAATAAAAAAATATTTAAATAAATTAATAAAAATAATCAAGATTTTATAAACTGGTTTTTAAATTATTTAAGATTAGATAAACATGTTTTAAAATGTATCAGAATTTTGTATTCAGAATTTTTTTTATCATTTTATAATTATTTTTATATTAATTTTGCTTCTGTAATTTTTGTAAGGTAGTCTAATTTTATTTATGAAGAAACATGAACTTCGATACAGAAGTCTTCGTTAAAAATGGTCAAAATGAAGCCAGAAGAAGTCCACATGATTTAAGTGCTGACAATTTGCAGAATGTAGAAGAATTCGATTCATATTTAGAGAATCCAAAAAATGTAAACAATCTTACGGATATCCAAAAATGTTATTCTGGACAAGAGATTCAACAAGATTTAGGTATTTTAAATATTATTATGTTTCATGGTAGTAATAAATATTTTAATAAAAATAATGGTATTTTTTATTGTAATTTTTTCTATTATGCTCAAGATAATTGTATTTTTTATTTTTAAATTTGTGATTTTGTGATAAAATTAAAACTTAATTTAATCATTAACTGTCATATGCAAAATTTATAAAACTTTCAAATATAAAATAATTAAGTAATGTTATTTAAAACATAGATGTAGGTAAAATATTGTAAAATAAAAAGTTTAAAAAAAAAATAAAATTTATAGCTTATTTGATCATTTTGATACTTAAAAAAAATTAATATGAATATTAGATTAATAATGTTGAAAAAAAAACAAGAAAAGATGAAATTAATTCTGTATACAAAAATTTATGTTTGTATCATTTTAAAATTTTACAACAATACATTAAAAACCTATATTTTCATTCAAAATGAAACTATTTGATTTTCTATTAATTATTTGTAAAATCAAAATTTTCACATAAAAAATCTATATACGAGGGTGGTCTGAAAAGTTTCCGACCTAACACAGATACAAGAAATTTTTTCTTAATTTTTTTTTTTTATTTCTCTACATAGTCTCCTTGCAATTCTACACACTTCTCCCAGCGATGCTCCTATCTCTTTAACCCATCCAAATAGTACTCGGCGTTTTTCTCTACAAAATGACTGTTCACGAAAGTGATTACCTCCTCATTTGACGAAAATCTCTGTCCTCCGAGTGCAATTTTCAGATGAGGGAACAAAAAGAAGTCGCTTGGGGCTAGGTCTGGTGAGTAAGGTGGATGGTTAAGCAGCTGAAACCGTAATTCGTGGATTTTCGCCATAGCAACCGCTGAGGTGTGAAACAGCGCGTTGTCTTGGTGAAACAGGATTTTCTTCTTCTGCAAATGTGGACGTTTTTCCGCAAGTTCTGCCTTCAGCTTGTCAAGTAATGATGCGTAGTATGCTTCTGTAATGGTTTTTCCTTTTTGAAGATAATCGATTAGAATAACTCCATAACTATTCCAAAAAACAGTCGCCATCACTTTCCCAGCCGAAATCACAGTTTTTGCTTTTTTTGGAGCCGGTTTCTCCTTTTCAGTCCACTGTTTTGACTGTATTTTTATTTCGGGCGTATAATGGTGTATCCAAGTTTCATCTACAGTAATTAATCGGCGCCAAAACTCGGATTTATTGCGCCTAAACTGCGCCAATAGAGCGTTGGAAATGTTCATTCAAACACGCTTTTGGTCTAACGTGAGCAAACGCGGCACCCAACGTGCGGACAGCTTTCTCATGCCTAAATCTTAATTTCATATGTAGCAAACACGTTCTTTGAAGATGTTCATAACCTCAGATATCTCTCTCACTTTAATTCGGCGGTTGTCTAGCACCGTTTGGTGAACTTTAGCGATGTTATCGTCAGTGGTTGCAGTTATTGGACGTCCCGAACGTTCATCGTCTCCCAAGCTCTCACGGCCACGTTTGAATTCAGCTGCCCAAAATTTCACTGTCGTAAATGATGGTGCAGAGTCTCCATACACAGAGTTCAACTTATTTTTGCTTTGCGTAGGCGTATTGCCTTTCAAAAACAAAAATTTAATAACAGCTCGATACTCAATTTTGCCCATTTTCACAACAGCACTCACATCGACTCACTCAAACGACTGTCAACTAACAACTGCGCATCCAAAATGGCTGAAACTTTAGTGAGCAACTGTCAACAGATGAACAACGTAATTCGCTAGTTTTTATTGACGAGTGCTGCTATCTTTACGTTGAGGTCGGAAACTTTTCAGACCACCCTCGTAACCTTAAACCGGTAAATGATTATTTAATTTATTTCATTTTTCGCAGCATTAAACTATCAATCAGACGTTTCTGAAGAAAGCCTTGAAGATCTTTAATTAAAGAACTCAATTGAAGCAGATTATATGAAATTGTTATTGAAAGATATTGTTGAAAATGAAATTTAGAATACATTGATACAAAAAAGTAAGTTTTAAACTAATACAATTTTACAGAATTTAATAAAAGTAATTATATCAAGGTTAATTCAAAATTGACAATGATTTATACATACTTTAAACATTCTAATTAATAAATAGAGACTTGTCTATAATTTCTAGATTTTTATTCAATAACATCCACATTTTAATATTTAAATAAAGAAATCCTCTTTCATTACCTCTGCTATTTAATCGTATATTTTTTTTAGATTTTTTTTTAGATTTATTTTTCCATTGACACAAAATTATTCTTCTGAGGATCAGAGAGAAGTGATTGATTATAATCAATTTGAAAATAAAAATTCACCACATCCAATGGTAAAGCAGATCATTCACTAAAATCATCTTTATTTAATAAGGATAATCAAAAAATTAACAATATTATGGAATTTCCTGTAACAAGTAAGTTTCACTTTTTCTTAATTCCGAGCTTTATTTGTTTTTATATTACTCTTACTCATCCGTAATCATTTATACGTTTTTGTTATATTTTATTAACGTTATACATACATATAAATTTATTTCCAGGTACCAGTATTTTTTCGACAAAAGATAATTATTTTCTTGAAGAATCATAGCTAATTCGTGATAGTTTTTGTGAAAATGACTTAATATTAGAATTATCTGGACTTAATGGAAAAAGTGAGGATAATAACATCACATCCTCTGTATAAAGTAAAATTTGTTCTCTTTTCAAGATACATTCCAAACTATAAATCACAAAAATTATTATCAATATGTATGAGTTGGCATATCGGACTTTTATTTCACGATTTTTGTATAATTGCATTTTTCGTTTATTTTATCATTAAGTTTTTGCTTAACTCACGTGTTAATTTAATTTTTCAGAACGCAATATTGTGACAGAAATTTCAAATAACCAGCTTCAATCTTATTATGATGATTCTTTTAATAAAAGCTTTAAAAAACAATATTTTGATGGAGGTGGGAATTTGATTATTCAAAGTGAAAATAACTCAGATAAAAATGATCAAGAAAAGTCTGAATTAGTAAGGCTACCAAATTTAAATTCTTCTAATGAAAGTAACGATAATTCTGGCGTAGATTATGATCCCAGCCAAGATTCTAAATCAAGTAGTTGCGATGACGAAGCAAGTGAAGATAAAGAAAGTAATGAAAATTCTTCTGAACAAGTTTTACAGTTAATGTCAACAGCGCAAAAAGAAAGTGTATCAATTGAAAAAGACTGAAGCAGAATATTTATTAAAAATAATACGTCGATAACCTCAGAACCAAGCAAGTCACGGTCTACATATACACCTACAAGTGACGAAGGTGATAAGTGGTATGCTAAAAGTAATTTTTGTATTTACTGTCATACCATGCAGAACCGGATTGATAGACATTTAATTGCACGTCACACGGATGTGTAAGATGTTAAACGAATTTTAAATTTACCACCTAAAAGTAAAGAAAGGAGAGCTTTGTTGAAACAAATTAGAGTAAAGGGCAATGAAAAATTCAATACTAATCCATCGTTAAATCCAACTGGAAAATAATTTGCGCAAGAAGACTTTCTATAAACGTCGAATGATAATAAAATAATAAAAGAAAAAAATTAAAATAAAAATACAGAAAATAATGGTCGGCTGGAAATTATTAGAGAAGCTGTTGGAAAAGGTCCTACCAAAGAAATCTTAAAGGGTTTATCTTTATTAAATAATTTAAAACCTATTGAAATAGGAAAATGCAATTTAAATGAAATTGATGTTAAAATAAATAGTAATAATAAATAATTGCAAAATCAAAAAATTCCTTTACGAATTTCATATGAAATATGTAATGATCGTTACTCTGCTACAAAATTACATAATCATGTCAGAATTAGTCATCCGCAGCAACAAAACATACAAACTAGACAAGTTTTAGTTGCAGCACGAAGAGTTATACAACAAACACACAGTATAGCCTCTAAAGAAGTACGAGAGAAAGTAATACCAAAATTGAAAGATGACGAGATATCAGTCGTTGGAAGATATGATAGGTTAATTATGTTATTAGCGAATAAGTTTACTGAAAGTTTCGATAATGAAAAACAATTTATGTACGTTCGAGCATATATAAGGTTACTTGCAAGATTATCAATAACATTAAAATTATTGGACTCAAATATAAAAGAATTAGCAACGGTTTTTGATGCTAAACATTGCTCTTTAGTAAATGAAGCTATACGCAAGATAGCTAAATATGATGAAGAAAAGCGACGATTCCAAAGTATTTACAATGCTGAAACATTACCTATTTTAATAAGGTGTTGTTTTAAAATTCTAAAAAATCAATACACAAAATTACACGAAGAAACAAATCTGAAATATGTAATTGACTTTGAGAATGTCTTTGAAGATCAGATTCAAACTTCTATTTCGCGTAAAGCATTTTTATCGCGGAAAGAAGCCTCAAGACAAAGGAAAATAGAACACTTGCCATCAGCAGCTGATATTGATATATTAGGTGTAGTAAAAGGAAATCCATTATTTTTGCATTTAATTGAAGGTTTTATTTAGCATAGATAGAATGATACGATTTAGGTCAAATATGCACCGTTTTGTTCGATAACTTGTTGCCATTTTGGAGGTAATTTCATAATGCCTCTCTCGTAGAAACCCTTGTCCCTAATGTCAAAAAACTGGGACAGTCGATTCCAAAGTATTTACAATGCTGAAACATTACCTATTTTAATAAGGTATTGTTTTAAAATTCTAAAAAATCAATGTACAAAATTACACGAAGAAACAAATCTGAAATATGTAATTGACTTTGAGAATGTCTTTAAGATGAGATTCAAACTTCTATTTCGCGCAAAGCATTTTTATCGCGGAAAGAAGCCTTAAGACAAAGGAAAATAGAACACTTGCCATTAGCAGCTGATATTGATATATTAGGTGTAGTAAAAAGAAATCCATTATTTTTGCATTAAATTGAAGGTTTTATTTAGCATAGATAGAATGATACGATTTAGGTCAAATATGCACCGTTTTGTTCGATAACTTGTTGCTATTTTTGAGATAATTTCATAATGCCTCTCTCGTAGAAACCCTTGTCCCTATTGTTGAAAAACTGGGACAATCGATTTTCACAATCTTCTCTTGAGGCGAATTTTTCACCTGCAAAATCATTCGTCATAGACAGGAACAGGTGGTAATCACTTGGTGCCAGGTCCGGACTATAAGGTGGATGCATAAGAACTTCCCAACCAAGCTCCCAGAGCTTCTGGCGAGTCACTATCGATGTATGCGGCCTAGCGTTGTCCTGATGGAACACAATTCCTCTCCTATTGGCCAAAGCTGGCCGCTTCTGGGCGATTGCTTCTTTTAGACGGTCCAATTGTTGACAGTACAGGTCCGAATTGAGAGTTCCGCCGTAGGGGAGCAGTTCATAGTAGATGATTCCTTGCCAGTCCCACCAAACACACAGCAAAACCTTCCTGACTGTCAATCCTGGCTTGGCCACCGTTTGCGCCGCCTGACCACGACCGTTGTCGCTTGACGTTGTCGTAAGTGACCCACTTTTCATCACCAGTAACCATCCGCTTCAGAAATGGATCGATATTGTTGCGATTCAGCAGCGATTCGCAGATGGAAATTCGGTCCATGAGGTTTCTTTGCGATAACTCGTGTGGCACCCATACATCGAACTTCTTTTTGTATGCAGCCTTATTTAAGTGGTTCCAAATGGTTTTTTGTGTAATGTTTAGCTTTTGGGCAATCAAAACAGTGCTTACGTGACGGTCGGACTCGACGATTTCCATTATTTTATCGACATTTTCGACAATTGGCCTTCCAGAGCGTGGTGCATCTTTGACGTCAAAATTACCGGAACGGAATCAACGAAACCAAAATTGCGCGTGATTGGCTGTTACAGTACTAGGACCATAAACACTATTTACATTTTCAGCTGCCTGGCTTGCGTTTTCGCCTTTATCGAAGAAAAACTGTAAAATATGGCGTATTTTCTCTTTGTTGGTGTCCATCTTTGACGCGTACTAAAAAAATACTGAGTCAAGCAATCACAAAACTGTATCAAAAGTTTTTTTAGTACAAAATCTTATCTTTCTAACGTCATCTAGTGTAACCCGATCGCACTTTAACAACGGGAGATGCAGACTACTAAAGCCATCTATTGGCAAAATAATGGATTACTTTTTACTACACCTAATATTTGTCCAACATTTAAGAAAGTAAAGGAATGTAAGCTTAAAACAGAATGAAATTACTTTCGAACATGGGATAAATTTACTTGAAACTATTGCTTTACTGATACAGGTTTTTAATCGTCGTCGTGCGGGGGAAATAGAATGTTTTTTTACATGATTTTAAACACGCAACAGTAGCCGACACTTCAAATGATTTTTTAAACTTCTTTCAACAACAGAACAAAAGTAACGATTAAAATATAAACGGATGGCAATTCAAGGTAAACGTTTAGATGGCAAAGGCTACTTGTATATAAGTGAAGAAAATAACACGGCATTAAAAGTCGTTGTAGAAAAGCGCAAGGAAATGCGTGTTCTACAGAAAAATCCCTACCTTTTTGCTATACTAAATGGTCGGTCTAAAGAAATGAGACATATATCATTGTATCAATTAATGTGCAAGCTCTGACAAGAATGCAATAATTATTATTCAAAAATTGATACTAGTTTCATGAGAGGCACTAAGCTGCGAAAGCAACTAGCTACTGTTAATGGAGTTATCAATGAAGATAATGTAAAGTTAGTAGCAAGACATCTTGGTCACTCTGAGAGAGTGCACAGAGGTATTTATAAGCAAGACTTAGATAAAGAAGATGTGGAAATTACAACTTTTCTTGAAAAAGCTAGCGCCAGAAACGGATTATCAAACTCAAAAAAGAGAAAGCAGAATTTTGATGAAGAATCAAGTGATGTAAATACATCAACTACTGACATAAATTCATCAAAAAGTGACACAAATACGTCAACAGAACTGAACTTTAGTGAGTTTATGCTACCCGAGAAAAAACGTTAACTATTTTTAATGTATCATAATCTTGTATTTTTATATTATAATTTTCTATTATTCTTACTCATATTTTCATTATTTTATTTTATCTATTATTTTATTTTAGCTAGGAATAAAAAAGTTAAATGGTCTTTACAAGAAAAGAAGGCGTTCGAAAATGCTTTCCGTAATTGTCTGAAAGAAAACAGATATGCAAACGCACGTGAAATACGTGAAGCAATTATGAAGTATCCTATTTTAAAAACAAGAAGTCATACTGCGATAAGAAAAAGATTTCAAAATCTAAATTCTAGAAAAAATCTAAAGAAATCATCTATGGAAATTTAAAAAAAAGTGTATAATTAGAATTTGGATTTTAAATATTTTTTCAAAGACTAATTATAATTTTTTTCTTGATTTAAATGTTTTATTATAATCATGTTTTAAAATTAAACATCAAATAAGAAAATAATAGCTTTAGGAAAACTATCTGTAATTTTTCTAGATCATACACTTGTTAGTACTTGTGTAAGTTAACATATTGTAATAAAAGAATCTTTCTAATTAAACAATAAAAGTAAAGTTTGACATTCGTTCAATAAAAAAATTTGAATCCTGTGTAAGATATTATACAGCATATTTCACTTCCCTGTTAAAATACTTATAATATCGAACAGCCTTTGCAAAAGCATTTAAAAGTTGATTACTTAATTAATTAATACTTAACTGATGCTTAAATTTTTAATTACAACAAATAAGTTTTACAATAAAAAAATATGCGCTTTTGTAAAAATCAGAAAGAGTTTTCATAAAAAATAACAAGCATCATAAAATTCCAATTATAAGTACTGTAAAAAGATTTTCAAAGTCAAAGTTGTATCTAACAAGGGAACCATTCCAACCCGACCTCACCGATTTTTATAATTTTTGGATATGTTGTAATACTCAAAAAAATATTTGACACGTGTTTTTTTTTATCGGCTGACATCCACTTTTAAAGGGTGAGATCCACCCCTGAAAACCACCTCAAAAATTGTTTTTTTAATATATCTCTGCATCTAATGAATATTTTAAAATAAAATCAACGACAAAATATTTCTTATAAGTAGGCGCTTCTACTGATACAACTTTAACGCCAAGAAGTTATAACCCCTTTTTCTATAGAGGTCAAAGTTCTATTTTTTTTGCTGTTTTGCGATTTAAAATCTGTTAAATAAGGTCAAGTAAGTTAAAAACTGCATTTATAATGAGAAAATAAGAAATTAAAATTGACGTATTTCGGGGTTTTTTAAGAAAAAATTTTTTGGGGATGTGTTACCCCTAAAAACCACCTCTAGCAAATCACAAGCAGGCTAACCCACCTAACCCTGGCCACAGTGTGTCTATTAATTATTTCTTCTGTTATATGTACCATATGACAAGCGAAATATATTAGATAACCAAGCTACCCCTAACCTTAAAAACCCAAAAAACCACCCCTATCAAACCACAAGCAGGTAAACTCACGTAACCCTGGCCACAGCATGTTCATCTATTATTTTTTTAACTAAATATATCCTACATCACAAGCGAGATATGTCAGCAGAAATCCGACTCTTGACCCCTAACCCGCCCAACCCCAAAAAATCTCCCCTACCAAACCACAGGCAGGCTAATCCAACTAATCCCTGCCACAGCATGTTTATTAATTATTTTTTCTGTTATTAAATATATTCCATATCACAAGCGAACTATATTAGCTGACCAAGCTACTCCTAACCCCTAACCGTTCAAAATCCAAAAAACTACCCCTATCAAACCACAAGCAAGCTAATCCATCTTAACCTGGCCCTAGCGTGTTTTTTTAAGGTTTGTTTTTTTTAAATAAATATATCCTACATAATAAGCAATTTATGAAAGCAAACCATTGTACCCTTAACCCAATGAATCCCTAAAGAACACCAACCCACGAGCAGGCTACCACCCTCAACCCTGACCACAGCGGCGTTTATCGCTCATTTCTTCTTGAAATAATTGTCAAATCAAAACCTGGAATGAAAAAAGTCACGTCTAAAAATAAGTATCTAATGTAATACGTTGTCTTATTATTTTCAAATGAACTTTATTAAAAGTTATTCTAATAAAAGTCTATATTTTTGACTCATATGTAAATTAAAATGTATTATTTGACATACGAGGTCTGGCTATTAAATAACGAGACTGCGCGCCTAGAGGACGCCGTAGAAGGGTGGAGAGAAAAACGAGTAGTGCGTTGGGTATCTAGATATCTTGTCTATGCACGTACCAAAACACGTTCTCGTCACTATTATTGTATTTGTGCAGTAGCGGTTTGAAACGAACGTGTTTTTTTCTCGTGCCGAAAACCATGTGTGACAAAAAACAGGAGCAACGTATCAATTTCTCGTTAAATTGAAAAAAACTCTGACTAAGTGCTGCAAATTATTGCAAGAGGCCTATGGGGACACTTCTCTATCTCGTGCGCGTGTTTTTGAGTGGTGTAAGCGCTTCAGTGAGGGCCGAGTGAGCACTGAAGATGACCAACGCCCAGGTCGCCCTATTACTGTTTCAACTCCGGAAACAGTGACCAAAATCAACCAAATTGTGCGTGCAGATCGTCGAATGAGCATTCGGATGATTGCCGAGGCTGTAAACGCCGATAAAGAAACGGTTAGACAAATTTTACACGAGGAATTACACATGACAAAAGTCTGTGCGAAGTTGGTGCCAAAAAACCTGACTCCTGTCCAAAAGCTCTCGCGTCAACAGGTCTGCTCAGATTTCCTTGAAAGGTTGAAAAAAGATTCCGGACTGATGAAAAACATTACTTGCGACGAAACGTGGATTTTTCAATACGATGTTGAAACAAAGCGGCAATCGATGCATTGGAAGACGCCTGAATCGCCCAGAATCAAAAAAGCAAGGATGTCCAAATCAAAATTCAAGGCAATGTTGATCGTTTTTTTCGACATTAACGGTATCGTGATGACTGAATGGGTTCCAGAGGGTCAGACTGTCAACCAGACTTACTATTTGTCAGTTTTGGCAACACTGCGAGAACGAGTTCGTAAGAAACGGCCTGAATTGTGGAAGAACAACTCGTGGATTTTGCACCAGGACAACGCACCTGCCCATAACGCGCTATCTGTGAAGCAGTATTTGGCCGGTAAGCGCACTTTAGTGCTCGAACACGCGCCGTACTCGCTAGATTTGGCACCGTGCGACTTTTTTTTGTTTCCGAAGATAAAATCTGCTTTGAAAGGGACCCGATTTGAGTCGATGGAAGCGGTAAAGCAAAAAACGGCAGAGCTCCTAAAGGCCCTCACCAAAGAAGACTTACAGCACTTCTTCGATCAATGGAAAAAACGTATGTAAAGGTGTGTGGTGAGGGATATATTGAAGTATATTGAAGGGGAGCATTTGAATGTCGAATAATTTTTATAATAAAACCCTTTTTCGTAACCAGTCTCGTTATTTAATAGCCAGACCTCGTAGTTTTCACAGTAATGATAATCTTCAAAAAAGTGCTTGAAACATAATGACTTTTTACACCAACCACGTCGTATTATTGCAACGTTCATACAACCTTATACTTCGTAGTTGACATTATAAGATTCTCCAAAACTAAAATCAACAGGATTATCAGTTTTATCTGGTTTTTGAGTAATATAGCCGCTTTTATACCAGAAATATTTAAAAATATCCGTATATCTCGGTGAAGAAAACTGGTTATGTACCAGCGATTGTAATGTTATAATGTTATTTCTTACATGTAAATTCAAGTCATAATCCATCAGCATTACTTGATCTGAAAATTGCCTCATGAAATTTTTCCAAACCCTAAAACCATATACATCAAGAGGTTGGATCTTCCCTGTCGTTCCAGTGGGAATTTTTTTAATGTTAACAATTTTATTTGTTGGCATCGTTTCCTCTATAACTCTATTACAATATCCACTCCAAGAATCAAGTAGAAGAATAGATTTAGGACCAACATTTAGATAAAATACTTCTTTTAACCAAATTTTGAAGTGCTCTGAAATAAATAAAATGTTGCTATAGAATACTTTTTTATATTATTGCATTATTATACATAAAAATAATCTCACGTGTAGTTAATTTTCCAGATTTTGATGCTTCCACATGCTCATTTTTTCGTTTTATCAAAGTTGATTGTACTATAGGACCAAATTTACCAGTTTTTTTTATTGAATACTAAAAAAAGTGGTGATAGAAGTTTCCCTGCAGCTGATATAGTTGGTTAAATTGTGTAACTGTGCATTGTCGATGAAACTGTCTGTACCAAACATTGCACTTGTTTTTCTCCTTCTATCGCTAATGTTCTTCCTGAATGCATTTCAAATTGGAAACCACTCTGATCTGAATTATAAATATTTGCTATTCCGATTTTTGGTATACACGATTTCACGTCAGCAACAAAAGCTTCAGCACTAGCTTAAAGCTCTGAAGCACCTTCTAATGTTTTTTTAGTAATAAATTTATTTATTTTTCTGGACACAATTCTATAAGCTTTTTTAAACTTTAATACCCAATTCGCAGAAGCCTTGAATCTTACATCTTCTGAGCCGAGTTCTTTTTTTGCTTGTAACGCCCATTTACGTATATTCTTGTCATGCATTATCGAACCAGCTTCAATAGCCGCCTTAAAATTGTCTAATGTATACTGGCAGATTCGGGCAATTTTTTTTCGATAAGTACCACCTTTATTTATTGTTTTGGCCCAACGTTTAAGTTGACTTATTGATGAAAGTTTTTTAAATCTATTACTAACAGTTTCTAATTTTAAATTTTTTCCCTTTTTTCCGCTTCTCCAATATTTTATGCCATTATTTTTATATTTAAATGATACTTCTTCAACATCATTTGTACAATGATTCGTTGGTGCAAATTCTGGATCAGGAAAGTGATGTTCTATTTCATCTTTGACTATTGGAGCATCACTATCTTTACATTCTTTATGGAAATCCAACGTTTCTTCAACAATCATGTCCACATCATTGAACTCGTGTAATGCATCTATTAATATTGGTTTCAACTTCTCTGATTATTCAATTTCTTTGAAATTAATCTCACTGCTTGGTATCTGTAAGTTTTGAAAATCTGCTAATCATAAATTCAATACGTTTAAAGCGTTTATTCTTAAATTCATAATTAAATCTAAAATAAAAGCACTAAATAAATATTATTTTCGCAGTTGTAAAGTATGAAAAAAAAAAGCCTAGTCTAATACATACATACATATTTTGTTTTACAAATCAAAACATGTGATTAAAATTATACATGAAAAGTGACATAAATACTTACGTAGTAATTAAGAAATTTTCTTCTAATTTTTATTTATAATATTCTTGTGCTAAGAAAATTTCATATAAAAATACAAGTAAATGTGTTTATACATCCAGCACAATAAATAATTTACTTTAGCTAAACTGTTATTATTTATCAAATGCAAGCCGGATGTTTTTCCCAATGATGTTTACACAAGCAATTATCTTCCTCGAAACATGGATTAGATAAAAATGCAGATAACGTATGCTTTGTAAACATTATAACTTTCTTAAAAGAGATATGATGATAGTAGTAATCTAATCAAACTTTGTTACAAATTATTCTTTAAACGAAAAATAACAGAACAATACATTATATTATTACACTAAATTACAATAAATATAAAATTAATACATTAAAATTGTAATATATAACACTCATTCCGTTTTTTTAATGGCGAAGAATTGAAGACTCTTCTTTCAATTTACAATATTAGCAAATAATAAATTATTTCGAATATATGTATATATATATATATATATATATATATATTGTGACGTGGTATTTTGCACCAGTCATATGAGGAGGCCAAAGCATAGCTTGCGCGCCTCCTCGTAGCTGAAATACCCCCCTTTTACAATTTTGGCAGCCTCGCAGGACTGCCACGCTTACCCTAACTAACAGCCACGCAGGGCTGTACATACTGTACCTTCCCCAGGTACAGGGGCTTCCAGCTTAAGTAAAAGCTCTAGCGAGGAGCTAGTCTCAGGAGCCCTGGCTAGTCGAGGCAGTGCTCGCACACACTGCAGCAAGGTTCCTTTCCATGCTCCTTCCTGTCCTTGTAGTGGTCCCATACCTGTAACCTCCCAGACAGTAATTAAACAAGGAAGGAAATAATATAGCAGCTGCACCTTGGGAAGGAAGTACAAGCTGCCACACAACATCATAGGAAAGTGAAAGAGGAGGTCAGAAGGCAGGCAAAACACACAAACACAGCATTAAGTGCAAGTAAGTACGCACCTGGAGGTGTCTAATAGTGTTGCCTCGCTGCCGCTGCAATCAGGCTATCGCTGTCCCCGACACCGCTGCTTCGCCGTCTCCACAGCTCATCGTTCGATCAGCAGCTGTTGATTCGCCGAACTGCCGCACCTGAAAAAGAAAAAGAGGAAGCAAATTAGTCGACGCCTACCAGCTATGGAACGCGTCGACTTACCTTGACTCTCTGTACACCTGAGGTAGATTCTCCCCGCTCCAGGGAAGACACAACAACACTGGCACTCACGAGCGGATTACCTAAACGCGCGCTGCTGGCGACCAGTAATATCAACTGCCAACAGCGCTGAGCGCACGCGGTGGCTGCGTCGCGTAGCGTACTTTACACGTACGTTGCGCCGGCGCAGAACGATGGTCCAAAATCCGCGCTCGCGAGGGTGCCACGCAAGAGCTTCTCGTTCACTCCGTTCGGGTCCGTTTTTAGCGAGAAGTCACAATTAGCGAGCAGTCGACACTCCGCTCGGGATAATCATCGACAGTAGTCGCGAACTAAGACTGAGTTAAGTTAAGCAATACGAACGAGCGAGCGTCCGGGTAGTAAACGTGCGTAAAAGAATAGCTGGTAAGTACCAAGGTGCAGTGGCAGCTGCCAGGAGGCACATCTTCCCCGAACCGTCCCCGTATCCTTCCCGGCTGCGTGTGTGCGACCGCGTCGCGTGTTACGCGCCATTTTCGACCGTTGTGTATGCTGTACGCCCGCGACCGCTATAACCGTGAGTTAGCCGCGCAAAGTATTTGCCGCGCAAGAAACCGCGCTACACGATTGTAGCTGGTGCCCTGGGCTCGCGTAAAAACGCGATCAAGTTTTGTAGTACTTAAATTTTAGTTAAAATAAATGTATCTAGTTTTAATCAGTAGTTTAACCTTGCACTAGCAACCCACCCGCTTCCCCTTTACATTGGTACGCCACCCCGATCCTCGTGGCGTTACAATATATAAAATTCGAATGTTATTACAGAATTATTTTATGAAATGATTCCTCAATAATTTTGGAATTATTTTATAATTATTTAATGAATTAATTCTGAAGGAATCAAAAAGCGGACGTAGCATTAATACAGAATTAATTCTGAAATAATTTTATTATATCATGAATTATTTCAGAATTAATTCAGAATTAATTCATGCTGTGTGGGTACCCCTAACAATCCTGAAGCAGGCTCAATTTTTTTAATTTCGAACATATTTTTCGAAGTGGCACCATAATTTATTATTTGCTATTATTGTAAATTGAAAGAAGAGTCTTCAATTTCGTGAGGCAATTTTCAGATCAAGTAATGCTGATGGATTATGACTTGAATTTACATGTGAAAAATAACATTATAACATTACAATCGCTGGTACATAACCAGTTTTCTTCACCGAGATATACGGATATTTTTAAATATTCCTGGTATGAAAGTGGCTATATTACTCAAAAACCAGATAAAACTAATAATCCTGTTGATTTAAGTTTTGGAGAATCTTGTAATGTCAACTATGAAGTAGAAGGATGTAAGAATGTTGCAATAATACGATGTAGTTGGTGTAAAAAGTCATTATGTTTCAAGTACTTCTTTGAAGATTATCATTACTGTAAAAACTATGTCAAATAATTAATTTTAATTTACATATAAGTCAAAAATATAGTCTTTGATAAGAATAATTTTTAATAATGTTTATTTGAAAATAATAAGACAACGTATTACATTAGATACTTATTTTCAGACGTAACTTTTTTCATCCCAGGTTTCGATTGGACAATTATTTCAAGAAGAAATGAGCGATAAACGCCGCTGTGGTCAGGGTTGACAACGGTAGCCTGCTCGTGGGTTGGTAAGGGTGTTCTTTAGGGATTTATTGGGTTAAGGGTACAATGGTTTGCTTTCATTAATTGTTTATTATGTAGGATATATTTATTTAAAAAAAACAAATCATCAAAAAACACGCTGGGGCCAGGTTAAGATGGACTAGCTTGCTTGTGGTTTGATAGGGGTAGTTTTTTGGATTTTGAACGGTTAGGGGTTAGGAGTAGCCTGGTTAGCTAATACAGTTTGCTTGTGATATGGGATATATTTAATAACAGAAAAAATAATTAATAAACATGCTGTGGCAGGGATTAGTTGGGTTAGCCTGCTTGTGGTTTGGTAGAGGAGGTTTTTTGGGGTTGGGTGGGTTAGGGGTCAAGGGTCGGATTTCTGCGGACATAGCTCGCTTGTGATGTAGGATATATTTAGTTAAAAAAATAATAGATGAACATGCTGTGGCCAGGGTTACGTGGGTTTACCTGCTTGTGGTTTGATAGGGGTGGTTTTTTGGGTTTTTGAGGTTAGGGGTAGCTTGGTTATCTAATATATTTCGCTTGTCATATGGTACATACAACAGAACAAATAATTAATAGACACACTATGGCCAGGGTTAGGTGGGTTAGCCTGCTTGTGATTTGCTAGAGGTGGTTTTTAGGGGTAACACACCCCCAAAAAATTTTTTCTTAAAAAACCCCGGAATACGTCAATTTTAATTTTTTATTTTCTTATTATAAATGCAGTTTTTAACTTACTCGACCTTATTAACCAGATTTTAAATCGCAAAACAGCAAAAAAAAAATAGAACTTCGACCCCTATAGAAAACGGGGTTGCAACCCCTTGGTGTTAAAGTTATATCAGTAGAAGCGCCTATTTATAAGAAATATTTTGGCGTTGATTTTATATAAAAATATTTATTAGATTCAGAGATATATTTAAAAAACGTTTTTTGAGGTGGTTTTCAGGGGTGGATTTCACCCTTTAAAAGTGGATGTCAGTCGATGAAAAAAAACATGTGTCGAATATTTTTTTGAGTATTACAACATATCCATAAATTATTAAAATCGGTGGGGCCGGGTTGGGTTGGTTCCCTTGTAAGTCGATGAATGATGATTATACGCGCATTTTAATTTAATGTATAAACTTGATTGAATTTAAAACACGTGATAGGTATATAGATTAAACTTTATGTGATATATATAACTTATAATTTAATACAAACAACTCTTTTAAAATTTTTTCGTCACTTCTATTTATTTATTTTTCTCTTTTTAAACCATGTAAATAAATTGACATGGTTTTAAGGACAATCAATTGAAAAAAAAAAATAAAAATTTATAAAAAAATTATAAGTATACATTAGATTATCAGTTAATTATATTACAAAGAGTCAATTCCATTTTACTTTATAATATTTTAAATTTAATTAGTCTAATCTTATCGGTTGAAAATAATTTTTTCTTATATTTAGCTTTAATGTTTTCTAGTAATCATTAAAATACTTAGCCAAATAATTATAATCCTTATATATTTATCAATTTTCCCATAATCTTATTAATAATTCTTTTTTCAAATATTTTTATGTCAAAGTAACAAATAATTTAAAATACTACTAAGAAACTACAAAGTGCAGTTTTTACAATTTTTTAAATTTTACTGTTTTATTTATAATTCATATGCAGATTAATAATAGAAAAATGTCTAAAGTTCATTTTTGCAAATAAATTTAGCAGTTTAAGTTAAAAGATTATATATTTTAACAACAATAATAAAATCAAAAAAATGTATAATTCTAGAAAATCCCAGAAAAATGGATACACGTTTCCTGGTAGTCCCGGAAAATTATTATGTTATTTCTGGGATCCTAGAAAAATGAGTTTATATTTTCTGGGATCCCTGAAAAATGAATTTGTGTTTTCTGGGAGTCTCAAAACACTTTCTCCCAGAAACTTGCGTTGCTCAATAAGTTTTGCGGTTCGAAAAGATAGGGTGCTGCTACTAGCCTAAATTTTTTTTTGTTATGTTGGTAGACTCTTCATATGAACGTATGTGAAGTTTCATTTTAATCTGTCAATTTATTTTTTGTTTACAAGCCATTTAGTATCGACGTGTCACAGTATTTTTTTATAATGGAAAAATTCAAGTATCGTGCAGTGATTGAATTTTTATTTTTGGAAGGTTTAAAAGCAAAGGAAATTTATGAACGAATGTTAAAAGTGTATAAGAGCTCTTCGCCTTCAATTAGTACAGTAAAAAGATAGGTTGCTGAATTTAAACGTGATCGTACAAGCCTTGAAGACGATGCACGTCAAGGACGTCCAAAAACAGCAACAACACTAGAAATCGTAGAAAAAATATAGGATATCGTATTGGAAAATCGTCGAGTGACTGAAAGAGATTTAGTAAAAGCCCTAGGCATCTCATTGGACAGTGTAAGCAATACTATTATATTTTACTATTTTGACTGAAATATTGGGTTTCAGATTGCTGTGTGCACAATGGATGCCGCATTCGTTAACAATGGAACAAAAACACATTCTAATGCGACTTTCTCAGCAACATTTAAAGCGTTTTCGAAAGGATAAAGTGGATTTTGTGCGTCGATTCATCACTATTGATGAGACTAAGGTCTACCACTATGATCCTGAATTAAAACAAGAGGCTAAAGAGTGGTGTGAACCTGGTTCTTCGGCTCCGAAACGAGTTTGGTCCAGAAATCGGCCAAGAAGGTGTTAGCATCAGTTTTTTGAGATGCGAAAAGAATTTTGTTTATGGATTACTTGCAAACTGGTAAAGCAATAAATTCTGAATATTATTGTAACCTTTTAGACCAGCTGAAGGAAAAAATTCGTGAAAAAAGACCCGGTTTGCTAAAGAAAAAAATCCTTTTTCATCAGGACAATGCACCGTGTCAATAGAGCATTTTGACAATGGCTAAAATCCATGAATTAAAGTTTGAATTGTTGGAGCATCCACCGTATTTACTAGATTTGGCCCCTAGCGACTTTCACCTGTTTCCAGACCTAAAAAAATTCATGCGTGGAAAGCGTTTTTCATCAAATGATGAGGTCATAACAGATGTGGAAGCGTATTTTGCAGCCCTTCCAGATTGTCACTTCAGGAATGGAATTCATAAATTTAAATCTCGTTAGAACAAGTGTATTGATGTTCAGGGAGACTATACTGAATAATAAAGTGTATTTCAAACCATAAAATTGTGTTTTTCTTATCGAACCGCAAAACTTATTGAACAGCCTGGTACATGGTATTATAACCAACTTTTTGTTGGTTGTAAATCCCTATGTAAAGAGGCAATTTATATTATTAAATGGTTTATTGGAGAGGGAGGGGGGGGAAATGAATTATTTTATCTCTCGCTAAAAAAAATTTATTATTTTATACAAATATAAAATTTAATATAAATATAAATGGTATTGGGCGCCAGCTACGGCACTCCTGTGACAATATGATAATTTGCCGGCCTTGCGATGTTCAGCGGCGCGAGACGTGAGTTCTCGCAATTACCGCGACAGAAGAGATCGCACGATACGCAAAGAATTTACCGCGAGCTCGACTACTCTAAGTGCGGCTTTTTACTATCAAAGATAAATTAAAGGGAGAAAAAATTCACGGAAAAAAGGAGGAAATATGACGGCACGATATGAAAAGAAACGATACTTCCAAAATGGCGATGTCACTTTCGAATATGTTGTAGAGGTACGGCGTGAGTCTGGCCAACTAGGCACGAGCACTATCCAGAACGAAGTGAGTGAGACACTTAGCCGCTACTCCTCCGCTAAGCACGTCACCTGCGCTTGGTTCGCAGTCAATAATCGAAATGGTGCGCCGTCCAACACGCCAGTCGATGCGCGTATGTAAATAATTTTTACACCGGCCGCGAGTGAGGTTAAGTGATGTGCGTGTGATAGATAAAGAGATTTTCTAAGGCAGCGATGTCGCTGCAGCCCGATGTTTTTGCAGCGACGCAGCTCTCCGACTATTTGGTTGTCTATGAGGTTATGGATCCTCTAACGTGCATCAAGGGCATCATCTAGTAAGCCGCTGGCTCGCTGGTTAGTTCTAACAAGTAAGTATTTTTCCAATGCATTTTCATGCTCTGCAGCTGTTATACTATCTCTGCTCCATTCTAGCTAATCCACTTGGTTGGCGGTGAGCAGAAGCTAGGATGACAGCTGCTAAACAAAGAGGTGCTACTGGGTGTTACGAATACCTTATCATTAATTTAGCAGGTAATTACTGTCCTAGAAAATCATTCTTTTTTTTTTGTTAATTTATTTGCTTATTTTCTTGTCCAGGCTACTGTGAGGGTCAGGAGCAAGAAACCAGGCAGGATTTGGCGGTAGGAGGGTCATCGCTGCAAATAAATTAGTGTGTGCCGCTCAAACATTTTTATTTAGTGTATAATCGTTTTGTGCATTTTTCAGCTACTTCAACCTATAGGCGGCGACATGAGGAATCCAAGCTGAGAAAGGAGTACAATGAGGAGGATCCGAGTAGAAGCTAAGTGTTGAGCAGCACAAAGAGGTATTGTTCCACTTTATTATCTAAATTTCTACTAACTTTCCTATTAATATATTTTTCTTTATCTTAAATTCTTTTCTTTACTAATTTACTTGTGTCACAACAGCAGGGAACGCATTTACATGCAGTGTTCTGCTATTATACGCATCTCTATATATTATCTATTGATATTCTATTAGGGGTGTGAATAAGTTCTTGCCGTTTCACCGTTAGATGGCGGTACAAAAATTTTGTGTGTATAATTCAAGATGATGATGCATCTATATTGAAGTTCTATAACCTATGTTTAAAATCAGTGCATGTCTTTCCATTAACCTATAAAGAATGTTTTTTTTTTATAGCTTAAAACATGTCAAATTTTATGTCAAATAAACTGTTTTTGCGGGGAATTTTACTTCACTGTTTTATTCAGAAGAAATCTGCAGCTGAAGCACACAGAATTCTTGTAGAAACCTATGGTGATCATGCTTTATCGGAAAGAACATGTAGAGATTGCTTTAACCGATTTAAAAATGGTGATTTTGATGTTCAAGATAAAGAACGCAGTAGAGCACCAAGAAAGTTTCAAGACGAAGAATTGAAAACATAACTTGCTGAAGATCCATGTCAGACGCAATCTGATCTTACAAAATCATTAGGAGTTGATCGACCAACGGTTTCGAAGCGTCTGACAGCATTAGTATTGGGTGCCGTACGAACTGAAGCCAAGAGACGTCGAATGGCGTCTTGTCACGTGTGAACAGCTGCTTCAACGAGAAAAAAGAAAAGATTTCTTACATCGTATTGTGACTAATGATAAAAAATGGATATACTACAGTAATTTCAAGCGTAAAATATCGTGGGTCAAGCCCGGTGAAGCAATAACATCAACGCCAAAGCGGAATATCCACGGTTACAAGCTCATGCTGTGCATTTGGTGGGATCAGCTGTCTATCGACAACAATTGATGCGTTTGAGCCGAGCATTGAAAGAAAAACGGCGGCTATACGAATAGAGGCACGACAAGGTGATTTTGTTACATAATAACGCTTGACCTCATGCTGCAAAATGAGTGAAAACCTACCTGGAAACGCTTCAATGGGAGTTCTACCTTATTCACCGTATTCACCTGACATAGCCCTTTTCAATTTTCACCTATTCCGTTCGATGACACATGGTCTGACAGAGCAGCGCTTCCATTCTTACGGAGATCTTAAAAAATGGATCGATTCTTGAATAGCCTCAAAAGACATATCGTTCTTCCAAAGCGCAATTTATATACTGCCAGAAAGGTGGGAGAAATTGGTCTCTAATGATGGGCAATACTTTGTTTAAAGTGTTTTTGCGCCTTATATTTTAAATAAAGAAGTTATGTTGTAAAAGAACAGTGAGAACTTATTCAAGGTCCTAATAATACTTATGTACACATTTTTACTCAGAAAATTACATATTTTCAGAAATTATTTATCTTCGTTTTAATTTCATAATAATCAATAATAAATTATGTTTTACATCTGCCAAATTAGATGTTATTGTTACAATTGGCTTTAATTATTATAAATAATTATTATAATAATAATTGGATTATTGGGTTATTCGGTTAACGTGACAAAAAAACTTAATCAATTAATTAGAATAATAGGTTTTTGAGTTACCGTAAAACTATTAATTAATTAGAATAATACGTTATTAGGTTAACGTGGCAGGGAAACTCAATCAAATAATTAGCATTCAATTTTTCTTTTTTAGTTTCTTTTTGCAATTTTTAACTTGAATTTTATTACAAAATATCCGTACATCATTGTGGAAATGAAATTCATTTTGGGAACAAGCCATATTTTGTATTATTTAAAATTTACAAAATTTATAAATTTGAGAGAGTATAATTTTTGGGGAGAGAATAAGCTACGTGATATAGCCTTTGAGTTATGCTAACGGGTACTCACTCAACAAATTAAATTGGTGCCTTATTCCCAAAAAATATTTGAAAACATTTTTCAATTTATTTACTTTTAAATACATATTTATTTATGCATTGTGCCATTATACCTGAACGTATAGGAAAGGCACTTTCAACTAAATTTACTTAAATTAAAATAAATTTCAGTTAACAAATAATTTGATATTAATAAGGTTAATTGAATGTCGGAATTAAGGGGGTGGGGGTGTAACGTTTTAAAACTTTTTTTTGCATTTTCTTTTTATTTGATTTTCTAAATGGGGAACCTTTTAAAAATATTGTGTGAAAATTTGAGATGAATCGGAGCAAAACTAACGAAGATACAGCGGTTTAAGCAACCACTGAATGGTCGCGATCAACTGACTCTATGGGTATAAGCCGAGCAGGGCAGGAAGCTGAAAAACAGACTAATAAAGGTAGGATCTGTCGTAGACATAAGCAAAAAGATGCTTTAGACATCATGGATGATAGCAACATTCTCTATGGACCTGGCATCGATGAATCAGTGTGAGGCAAGCCGATATAACTCGCATATGAACGTTTTATTCTAAATTTTTTAGTGTTCAAAAGTTTAAAGCGTTCTTCCCACAACTCAAGTTTTCAAAGTCGATGCCCCACATAACTTCAAAACTACTGCAAAAAT